>JAJJWW010012709.1:0-271591 GCA_023531295.1 Papaver armeniacum
GGAGCAAAAGAAGAGGAAACGTCGCTTAAAAGGGCTAAAGTGTCATTTCATGTGCAAATACTAATGGAGGAAAATTATCTCTCATTATTTGCTTTTATTTCTTCATCTCTCGAAAGGCATGTCGGCTTTAGTGATGCAAGTTTTGTCGAAAAGCATGGCAACCTTAGTGATGAAATTGAAGAAAAGAAGTGAATATGAGAGGTAAGAGATAGCCGCTCGAGAAACTACTAAAAGCACCTTAAAAGTGTTAAAGGCACCCCCAGAAATGTCCCGGAAGAGTTGATAAAGTCACCCAGGAGTTTTTTCACTATATACAACCCAAAAGTTATCTTTGTACCCTACAAATTGCTATTCGCAACCCAAGAATTGCTAAACGTAGCCCAAATTGCTAAAGGGACACCACTGTTGGATAAGGGGTAGTCATCTTCAATCTTTTGAATTTGAAATTTTGGCGGGAAAATTGGGTTTTTATGTAATGTAATTAGGGTCAAGATTTAAAGGTGTTCTGCTGAGACTAAAACGCTGAAACTTTGTGGGTTTGCTCACTTGAGCTTAACATGGATGGTAATGGTCTTTGTTTTGACCAGAATTGGCTAGGAAATCCGCAAAAGGTGAATCAGTGCTCACGTATTTTGGCGGGAAAATATTGTTCTTCACGGAAAAATTAGGGCTCGAGTTCTGAAGGTGTTTCAATGAGATTCAATGACTTAAATCAAATGGGTTTGTTCATAGGACCTAAACAGAGATGGTATGGGTCTTTATTTCGATCATAAGTGGCTGTAAAATCGATTTGGAGAATGAACAGGTTCTCGAGTTTATCTTCATGCGGAAACTCTGTCAAAAAAATGGGACGAGTTCGACTGAGACTATACCACTGGATTTGGTTTATTTGGGCCTGTTTTACCAAAACAGGACGGGTATATGGGTTTTAATCAAAGAAAGGTCAAGGTTTCATATTTATCTCACGTAAACAAGGATACAGAGTATCACGGGTTCTTGGTGGTATTTTTGGAAGAGTTAAACACGGGAATATGGTTGATTACCTTATTCAGAGGTAGTTGACGTGTTTTGGGAGATAAAAATGGGATCGAATCAGGGAAGTAGAGGAAGAATCCCGTAACTTGGAAAGAAAATCCGGTGACTTTCGGAGGAGGAAAAAAGCAAGAGATTCTCGGGATTTATGAGGCTGTTTCGTATATAAAGAGGTGTTGGGAGATGTAAAGAGAGGACGGAGACCTTGGAGAAGAAATATAGAGCTAGGAATCGAAAAATCAGAAATGACAGAAAGTTACCTGTTGCTGCAAAACTCAAGAACACGAAGAACAACACCTGTAAAAAAACGGTCGCAGAAGCAGTCTTAAATACAACGACAGAGAATCCTCTATCGTTCTTCAAACAGTGGAAAACAAAGACCCTCAGAGACGGTCGTTTATTACTGGAAATCATTGTAAGCATCTTTTATTATTTTTAATACAATGATTAATGAAATGTTCTCCAATTTTCGATCTATGAGTAGCTGAATCAATTTTCTAGGGTTTTGGAGGAAACTATTTTTGATGGGTAATATTTAGTAATTAATTTCTTTGGCATATTTACTCCAAAAATTGTGTTTTAATTTGTCTAAAAATTCTCTCTTCTTTACATGCTTCGTAAAAACTGTTTTGGGTAGTTTCTTCCGTTCTTTTATAAGCGAAGGAGAATTAGGCCTTAGAATAGCGACGAAAGTCATAAAAAAAGAGCATGTACTGTTATATCTTCCAAAGCATGAGATTGAGTTCGAAAATTATTTTGAGTAAAATAGGAGTAATTTGTCAAAGTTTTAATTATTGAATTTACATTCATCAGAAGTAGTGGAATCCAAAACCCTAGACTCATTTTTCCTTGGTAACAAAAATCAATTTTAATTAGCTTGTCTTAGTATTTTCTTTTAATAATCAAAAACCAACTCTTTAAAAAGAGTCCGAGAATCGAATCCTTATACTTACCACTTGTAAAACTACATCAGTGGTATCCGTCCATTTCACCCAATCCACATTTTACTCGTCCACCACGTCCAGGTTTGTTGATTCTCTGTCCATTTGACCAATTTTCTATAATCTCTACTACGATAAAGAAAAGTATGGCAAAATATCTAAAGTGAGCAAAGCGCGCAACACACTATTTTTCGCTTGAGGTACAAAACATTGAATCAAATATGTTCACACAATTATATTAGTTAGTCTACTATTTGTTTCAGGCTTAACGAAGGTAGTGGACAACAATCACAAAGACATTACTCAATCTACTATAGATATAGAGAGACCTAGAATAATGCAGATGCAATCCGAAGTGAAACTAATTAATATTTCACATTTTTTGTCAATATTATTATAGTACTTCTAGTTTTCAGCTGAATTAATTAGTAAGAAAACGATTATACATTACATGTATGGAACTCCATATTATGACATACTAGATTGAGTGATGTAGAACAATATTGTTCAGTGCTTTTAGTTTATGTGTCAATATTTTTCTAAATGCTGAACTAACTTCCAAGCGAACCAAATTACTAAATGTAAGCAAATCGGCTAAGAGGATATTTGTTGTGGAGAGACCATATCATTAAGTGGAAAAAGATTTACCAGTGTATGAGTCGTAAAACCATATAGAAAAAAAATCTGACATTATAGTTATTAGTAGTAGTGTCATGTGTGGTTGCAATAGCAAAACATAATCAGCTAAACAAGAACTAAATTCAAATGTAATTAACCAAGCATACCCAAAAGAAGGAACCAGGCGTTTTAAGGAGCTTTACATTTGAAAGTTTTTGATAAAGTTTGATTAAATGAGCATATATTCTCGTGTAACTCCGGTAATCTCGGTCGTTTAGAATTTCTGCCTCAACTAGTGACAGGAAGCTATTGAGAACAAAGCATACCAGTAAATCTGTGACAGACCAGAAAATTACGCCAAGGCGTGCATGCCATAACTTCCCCGATGCCCCATATGCTACTTACCGGGCCTTAAAGCTAGGAAAATGTACGTCCATTTTCTCTTGCAAGCATACAAGTGGAGCATGATGCAGCTAAATTAGCTTCCACACCTTTCCATCTTACCCCATGTTATGCAAAGGGGTTTAAATCCATTAAGGCTATGGACGATGCATGTTTATGTGCATATGTGACCTTTGGGTCCTTTCCACGCATAGAACATGCCTTGAACTTGTCTTCAGTCCATTTCGACCTAATTTCCCCTATTTACTTAGCTTAGGCATTGCTGAGAGCATACAATTGTCTTGGTCGTGCCAAGGGTGCATCAATCAGGCTCATGTCGTACTCTCTTTAGGTTTATCCAAGATCCACCTAACTTGTACATTGATGCATCTTACTTTGTAGGCCATGCTCGATGCGCCATTGGTACATGCCTATGTTGAACACCTTGATCAAAAGTATGAGCATCCATAGAATGGAATGCAACTCGCCTCATCAAGTATGGCCACAATCATCTCTTGCATCGCAATACCGAGCCAATATGTCACAATAATCATCTCTCAATTAGATGGTATGAGCGACAAGTGTTGGACCGTCAATGTTGCAACTCATTGCGGATTCCTACGTACCCTTCCCTACTCTAAAGGTATCAAGAAAAGACCATACTTCATCCTCGAAGGGACAACAACTTAAGCCAAATTATATTGCAAGGTTGTGGCTTAGCAATAATAGTAATGGCCTAGTCCGTTTAGGCCGTTATGTCAAAATGCATAAACGTTGCGCATTATCTGGTCTACAACATGGCATAGTGATGTCTTCGCATCATATGCCCCATTGGCAAGGCTAGGAAGCTATAAATGATATCTAAGCATCATTTACACCGTTCCGGCTAAGCTATGAAGCTTACTTGGTGCATGGTCCGCATATGCACCTTCAACCAACTACCCCTCCCTATATATATGTTTAATTGACATTTCTACAACTTAGAAAATGGGAGACGATTGACATTCACCAAATACCATTTTTGAGGTTCTTGCTTTACTAATCATGGCCATTGCCATGTATCCTTGAATAACTAGCAATGATTGCAAGGTTTCCCGTTCTGGCCCATAGGACAAACTTCAAAACTGCACAATGATTTCGCAACATTCACTATGGCGTATTACAATGATTGCATAACATTTGGCATATTGCACAATAATTGTGAAATATTCACTCGGCCAGCCTGCTCTGGCCTGATGCACAATGATTATGCAATATTGGTTCTGGGCCAATGGTATGCATAATACGCAATAATTGCGCTGTAATACCCAAGACCATCTACCCAACTGGTCTAATGCACCATGATGATGTAACATTGGCCATTCTCCAAGGTAACCCACGTAATGCACCATACTTGGTGCAATATTGGCCGTTAGCCAATATTCCTCCGAAATGCACCATACTTGGCGCTATATTAGCTTTAGGCCAACGTTTATCTTAATGCAACAGAAGCTTGAGATGAAGCTTCATTTCATGCCATGACGCATCTTTGACCATGCGTCATGATGAAAACACGGAGTGTTACTAACTTTGTTGCATAGTTAGTTGTCAACAGATTTGGTGCGAAAACCTTGAATGTCTGATGAAGCAAACGTCAATTCATAATGGACAAGTTCTTCAGTGTAAGAGATGTAATACATAAAACTTTAAAGTTTTCAAAGTCATGGGGAAACAATTTTAACTCTTTAAGGATAAGAAAGTTCCAGTCAATTTCAAGGATATAACAGTTCCAATCAAGTTTTGATTCATGAAATCTATATATGCGAGCAGAATATCTTGATCCTTGGAGAAGAACTTGTTTTTGGGAGGTTGAGAATGTCATTGTATTCCAAGTCCAACGCTACCAATGAATCGGTTATGAAAAATGATAGAGGAAATAAATAGGATTTTTCGGATGAACAGTGCTTCACCATTAATGGGCTAACCACAATTTGGGCCAGGGATTTTTTTTTTCTTTTTTGACATTTACCTTGGAAAACATAAAGTTTTACACTTTTTTTTTGGTGCTACAGTCTAGGTAAGCCGCCCCAACTTCCAGGTAAGCAACCCCAACTTCCATCACGTATTTTGCACCCCTTTAACAAACGAACCCTATCCCAACTAGCTCCCAAGAGGCCAAGACCAGACTTCTCCAATGGAATGGTGAAGAAAAAGTCTTTTCCACATAGGATACACAACCATTTTAATAAAAAATCATCTCCAACCCATTGATGTAAAATGGCAAAAAAAAAAACAGACATCCTCTAGGTGAACCTCTAGTTTTAGACATTTTGACCCCTTTAAGTGGTGTCCAAACTTTTTAGAACCCTATTTACCGAATACATATTTATGCCTTTCCCATGAAAAAAGAAGGAGGGCCAGCAATGGGTACTCTCAATTTATTGGAATTGATCTTTACTTTATCTTGAATACATAAGGGAATGAAAACTATAGGTTTCAGATTAAACTTTGTTACTGAATTTATTAGAAAAAACCCAAGACAAATTTTTGAACACAAGGCTATCCTAACTAAAAACTCTTTCTCCTAAAAAAAATCCGAAAATGGAATATTTGTTGGTGATTTCACACCGCAAAAAGAAAAAAGATCACTCTACTCTCTCTTCTTAGAAACCAATAGTGTAAAATCCACATAGGATACACAACTGAGACCTAATTTTAATAAAAAATCATCTATCACAACCCATTGATGTAAGGATGATGTGGCATCCTATGTGGAAAGAAAACTTAGACATCCTCGAAGGAGATTCAGGGTGAGATCATATTATTAATTTTGAACCTCTAGAAAATTCATTTTTTTAGACATTCACTTAGAGATGTAAGTGGAGAAGTTTCATTGGCCAAAGACCAATTGGAACTGCGTCTCGAAAGTGGGAATGGGTGAGCACATCATCCCTAAAAGGGGTGCCTAGTAGAAATAAAATTTAACTTTTAAGTGATCATTGGAAATTCAAACTTCCAAACAATTTACTAATAATGGTGACTCACAAGATTTCTACTTTTCATTGTGTAGAGGTTCAATACACTACCATTATAACTCCAACATCTCAAGGTAAATATTCACACCTCCATATTCAACAATTCCCTGTAACTTTAATTTTAAGTTCGGTTGGAAATCAAATTCATTAATCACACATTCGGCTATCACCTACATATTCCAAACTACATCCGGTATAACCTTTATCCACCAGCTCCATTAGGATGAACTGAAAACTCAAGATCACCATAACCACAATCAATTCATGTTACTTTTACTTGTAAAATTCAACAAACTCTTAAACTATAAACTTTAGTTTCATTATATATTTATCATCATCCATAAATTCATAAACTCATTAACTTGAAATCAATACATTTAGTCTACCGAGAAAAACAATTACCTCTAGGTCGATTTGTTCAAACATTTCAGATATAACTCCATCATTTCACTTAACTAAGATCTTGATGTAAGAAATAACTTTTTCTTTGTAACCAATTATCAAATTGAATACCCAATTCTTCTTCTTTGTTCTCAAAACGGTAATCACCTCTCATATATTCAATGCCAAAGCATACCATATATTTAGTGACAATTCCATGCTAGTATTTGTTGGAAGAGAAAAGAAGCTAGCTATAAGTGGAGAAGGGCCAAAGACCAATTGGAACTCGTTCAAATACAAGATTTCTACTTTTCATTGTGTAGAGGACGAGAAGATGAAGACAATGACGAAAGAACGGACTAATTCTGAGTTCGTATGAAGAAGTTATGAGCAAAACAAGAACTCATAAGCAAAGGGCAAAATGGTCATTTTACAAGACAAGTGCTATTGGAACCCCCGATTACGTTAAGGGCAGTCACTATGCTAAGGGTCATTCAAGTTTTAAAGGACCTGCTATAGGCAGTCAGGTCTTTTACAAAGGGGGAGCAGAAATTCAAAATCTGATGAAGGCACCCGCCTTCATTACTCGGGGCACTTCGTCTTCACTGTTCTTAAACAGAACACAGGAATGGCAGACGGAACTCGATGGTCGTGATGATCAAGATGATGCTGGATTTTGGAGAAGATATTTTCGAGCTTCTAAGGGCATCATTGGGTTACTGAAGGTGAGAAAAAGCTTGGGTAAGGCACTGATTCCCATAAATCAGTGGTGCTCGAGTATGGGGAGAAATCAGAAGAAGAACAGGATGCTAGAGCTGCTCGTGATCGGTATGCATGGCAGTGATGGATCTGATCTGTGGTGTTCTCGAGAGAGTAAACTGATGAGACACGGATGGGGTTTCGTGATAAGAGATGGAGAACACGAGCAAGGGCTGCTATTGTGCTAAGACAAGAAGTGCTGATGAAGAATTTGAGCTGCTGCTTATCGGCAATGAAGACTGACGGAGTTGCGTCAATGCCATGAGGACGATGGAACTGAGTATAATGGTTGTTGCCATTGAAATGAAGCAGACGAGATAGTTACAGGGGAATGGTCGATGGCTCCTGCCATTGGATGATGAAGAAATGATGACATCACCATGGGACCCACGCGTGCTGTAATGGAAGTCCAAAGGCCGTACGAATCAGAGAAGGAGAAGACGTGTGGAGGTATAATACTCATTCTTTTTTATCTGACGCAAGCACGTGGTGGGCTGTATTTTGTGCAAGCTCTGACGCGTAGAGAGAAAGGTGCTGATTGTGTGTGCTGCGGCTCACTGAAGTTGGATAGGTGGACGGTACAGATGAAGATATAAGGGTTTCTCAGAGGATCGGACGGATCAGAAGCTCTACGCACGCTACTAGAGTGTACCGCGCTGCACCTAATTATCAGTGGGATAACTATCACCGACTTTTGTTGTCTGTACGAGTTTTGTGGATCGACTAGGGTATTTGATGCCTATAAATAGCTACCTAAACCCAAAAGAAAAATATATTCTTCTTCTTCTTTTATTATTATTCCTTTTGTAACTAGAGACAGAAACAGAGAGAGAAATAAAGTTTTGCTCCCTGGCTTTTCTTGTGAGTTTTTATCTTTAATTCTATTTTTATTCTTTCTCTCTTATTTATTTTTAGAATTCTTTTTAGCAATGAGTAGCTAAACTTATTTTTGATTAGGGATGATTTCAAAGTCCTGAACAATGAAGCTTTAATTTATTAGACTAAGTTTATTTCCAGTTTTATTTATTTGTTGATTATCTTTATTATTTTTAATGTTTAAGAATATTGAGGGGTTATTTAAAGTGATCAATTAAATCAACCAATCAATAATTCTTCTACTAGTATTAGGGTTGGTGATACGTGTAATTGTCACTCAATTCTTTACACAAGTAGTAAATCGCAAGAGCTGATAGAGGGATTCTGTTAAGCAATTGTGTGTATAAAGATAACACTAGTAAAGCGGCCGAGCCTATGCGTGCGATGCTAGGATCAACTTTGATTTGAGTGTAAAGCATTCGTTAATCTACACCTTGAGAGCTTATTCTTGGTGGGTTATTTGGATAGAAACTGGTAGTCGAGCGCTTCCGTATCCAGTGACAACAGGAATCCGGGGGATAGCAGAGCTTATTGCTATTCTACGGTTGGTAACAATATAAATTCAACAATAGATAAACTTGTATTCAATTAAGTTTCAGTTCAGTGACGGCGAAGGATTCCCTAGTCATCTTTCTTCTTATTATTTATAACAAATCTCTTTTATTTTCTTTTGTCATTTACTTTGATTAAAATCTAAAAACCCTCCTTTCGGTTACTTTTTAAACAACTAAATTCTCCATGTTCTTCGTGGGAACGAACTCCTTGCCATTATATTACCAGTTAATTGTGTGGAAAGAAGTAATTAATTTGTTGTGTAAACGACGCGCATCAATTACAGAAACCCTAACTCTTGGTTCTTCATCCAACTTCATCCAAACAACTTTACACCGTTAATTAAATAACAACTCGTTCGATCTTCATCCGTTATCAACTCGAATTACTTATCAATTTCAACATGCACTCAACCTTAATATCCAAAACCCTAACTATCGATTCCCAAGCTTTTCATCAACCTTAAATTCTATAACAACCCATTTCTTATATCTCCTTTAGACCCTCAATTTCATCCTCTAATCTTCTTAGAATTTCTTACAAACCGTAATTTCTTTTCTTAATGATTTACTTCTTTCTTCTACTCTGAATCGATTACGAACATCATCACCATCACCCTAGAGTAATGCCTTCTCCTAACGGTACTAGTTTTGTATCTAGTTCGTTGTTAGATTAATTCTTATTAATTAACGTTCGTGTTAAACTAATCGAGTTATTATCGGCTAATTCGTCTCTTGACCACCGCTAGACCAGTCAAATAGCGTTGACGAGTCTAAGGGTCCTTATAAACACATTAGACAACCATTTACTATTAGTTTACCACGTTTGTATAATCTGTCCATTGTGGCTAATTTTTTGTGATAAACCTGCCATAGAAAGAAGCCTATCTTGTGTGGCCAAGACCTGGACCAGATGCTAAGATTAGTTACCTCCAGTTCTTGTCCTTCATGAAGTACGAGTAAGCTGATTTAACCGAGAAACGACCATACCAGGGCTGGCAAGGTTTTGAAGTGTCAGACTGTCGGCCCTGACAGCAGAAAATGCTTGCATACTAGGGTCGGCAGGGTAATCAGATCAATACCATGTCGGCTGTGATACAGCCGGCAGTGTATTATGTTAGAATATTCCGGCCATGTGTTGCAGAAAATGCCTTCTCCTGATGCCTAAAATCATCATAAGGCCGGCATGGTCATAAATTTGGTTCCTTGCCGACCACATAATAGCCGGCAAGATAGTGAACAAATATCGCCCGACGGTTTAATGAAAATTGCATGAACTCCTGATGCCTAAAAGTTATAAGATCCGCATAGTAAGAAAATTTATACCCTGCCGACCATATCATAGCCGGCATGAAAATGTCGAAATACCTTTCCGGTGGATACACAGAAGAAAATGTTTTCATGATGCCTAAAACTCATAAGGTCGGCATGGTAAGAAACTTCCCACCCTGCCGGCCATACGTAGTCGTCATATTGTGGATAACAAATCTCGCAAGCGAATTCAAAATTCAAATTTTTGGCAAGTACAATTTCATTGATTGACTTGTACTTGGGCACTATAACTGCCAAATTTGGCCACCATCCTATAAATACACTACTTCTATCTACAAAACAACATACAAATAGTTCCATATACTCTCCAAAGCTCATATCGTCATACACTCCATCTAACTCACCCAATAGCTCTCTACAAACAACAATGGCATCATTTGATTCAAATGAAGATTTGGCAATCACCAAAGCATGATACGCGGAAAATCGACTTAGACGGCAATCCTCCGAAAGGGAGGATTCCACAACCTTTTGGGCTAGGGTACATAACAAATTTTGCGGCGAGTTTGGGAATCCTAATGCAAGAAGTATTCAACAAGTCCACGCTAGGCACCTAGTAATCGAAAATGCGATACTTGCTTTTTTAGCGCTCCAACCTCGGATTTTTAACGCTCGCCCCTTCACCTTGTCCATTGCACAATTTGTAAGTAATTTTGTGGTTATGTTTTACGCAACCCATGTTGTTTTATCTTCCAATTAAACACCACTAACAAATGTAAGTTTGTTTTTGTCTTTTTGTAGCATGAAGTCGTGAAAGCGCGCTACTTGGAGGAAAAAGGGGAAGCATTCGCGTTCGATGTAAGCTATCACTTTTTGGCACAAAGAATCCCGGAGGATAACCCGGAGTACTTGGATGCCGTATCGTCTTCGGAGGAGGAAGATTGATGGCTTTAGGAGTTTTTGTATAGGTTTTGTGGGTAGACCTCTATGTAAACCCTCACGAGACTATAACTTGTCCACTAGGGTCGCCTAGGGGTTCAAAGGCTTGATGCACATGCTAAGTGCAATTCTTTTTATGTTTCAATCAGTATAGTAACCAAATTGCATGAATGAAGTGAACTACATCTTCCCATATTTTGTTTTCTGTTTGGTATAAGTAAGGTCGCCATGGTTATAAATCCTTAACATGCCGGCTATAGGAAAGCCGGTAGTGTAATAAATTATGTGCATGCTGACTATATTATAGCCGGCATGTTAGTGAATATTTACATGCCGACCGTTAGATTCTTTGGCCAAAGGTAGTCGGCTTATTATTCATTCAAAACCTTAGGCCAAAACATGGCATGCGTTTTCTTCATCCAAGGACCATGCCGGCTGAAAGTGGTCGGCATTTTATTCAAACGTATACCATGCCGGCTAAATATAGCCGTCACCTTCTTCAAACGTCGACCTTGCCGACTTATAACATTTTTGAATACCCATTTTTTTGATCGAAATCGAACTCATAAGACGGATTAAAGGTTTAACCTACTGAATTTTCATTTTCAAAAGTTTTAATCTAAACTCAATTAATTAAGCTAATCAGATTTTTTAGTGTTAATTAAACAAGGGCATATTAGCCATTTAGAAAATACAATGTTAAGGGGTGGCTTGGTTTTACTTCATAATGACCAGATTTTGTCTTATTGGGTATACCCAAATCTCGCCAGGTTGTTTATACTTGTTGCTTATGTGAAATATATAAAATTCACAAAAATCCGACGTACCATTTGGAAGATACGAAGTTTCAAAATATCTATCTACATTTTTATAAAAATGGCACTGCTATAAATAAACGATAGTGTAAAACTTGTGTTTTCTTTCTGTTCTCAAAACTGTTTCTATAACCAGGCAGTCAATGCAAATTAATGGATAATAAAATTGGATTAATTGCTGCAGTTAAAATTCCATTCGAAACAGTAAAAAAAACGGGCAAACGAATCATGCCATAATTAGCGCAATTAAAACATAATTAAATGCAGTAAAAACTGTTTGAAAAATCTTTTTAAAAAGAGCAAAAAATACTTTCCAAATTCAAGAGACCTACGGTTTGAAAAATCTTTTTAAAAGAGCAAAAAATACTTTCCAAATTCAAGAGACCTCCCAAGTCCCCTATCAGTAGGGGGAGGGATTCGATCCTGAGACCTAACCCTCCAGGCCCAAAATGCTTAACCACTGGGTCAAGCTCGAATTGTTGATATAAATGTACAAAAGAATTATTTTAAAACATATATCCCAACATTGACTCAATATTTCGGTCGCCTTCATAGGCGATGGGCACGTCAACGTTGTTTACATGTCAGCCATGTGTTTATCAAACCGGAAAGTCACATGAACAAAAATATTAGAGCTTCTCCAATGGTGAATGTAGATGTTTCCTATGTGGTATCACTTTTAAGACATGCTCTAGGTATAAAATCCTAAATATTAGGAGAAAATAAATTTTATCTCCAACCCATAAAGTGTTGTATCCTTCTTTTACTTATTTGTAGGTATATAATTGGGTAAAATTATTTTCATTTTTGTTTTAATAATTTTTATTAATAAAAGTGTGATTAGGATGGGAAGATATCCTCTAAGTGAATTCTAACACTAGAGGTTCACCTAGAGGATGTCTATCTTTTTTTTTTTGCCACATCATCCTCACATCAATGAGTTGGAGATGATTTTTTATTAAAATGGTTGTGCATCCTGTGTGGATGAAGACTTTTTTCTTCACACACATTGCATTAGAGAAGCTCTAAAGAATGGAGCTTTGTTCAGCTTTTAACCACAGCGACGGAAATTCACGTGAAATCATATTATTAATTTTGTACAACAAAATCCTAATTACTACATATCCTTTGTCGAGTTTTTTACTTAAGATAAAAGTCTCATGGAGAAAAAAAATTCATTTGTGAAATTCCATGAAACCTCAATATGGAAGTGCAATTGGAATGGCCGAGACTCCTTGAGCAAGGAAACACTAAAATATAATCAGCTTCATTTTGAGTACCGTGTTATGTACCTTGTTTCCATTTAATTTACAAGTAGTGGCACGTGCGATGCACATAGGCAATATCACTTTTTCTTAATTTTTCCTTCCATTTAGGCAATATCACTTTTTCTTAATTTTTCCTTCCATTGGTTATATCCGAAATTATAAATAAAATTATTATCTGAAGTAAATTATCAACATGTAAAAAGAGGTTCTTTAATTTCATGTACTAAAAATAATAAGTTGTTTAGTAGGCAACCCAACTAGTTTCATGTAATAATAATAATATTATCTGAAATAAAATTATTTAAAAAAAAAAAAAAAAAAGTTCCCACCACCTAAAAAAGAGGACCCGAGTCAGTGTTAAGTGGATACCACCGTCGCTCATTTTCCATAGACGGCCGTAAAGTGTCATTTACACTATTGTTTACTGACAATTATAGCGCTATTAGACGAGGCCCCTTTCGTTAAGATTGCTCTTACTTAAGAACCCACTCAGTGTTTGAATCTGGGATTTCAATTTCTAAAAAGGTCTTTGGTATTGGACCTATTAGTGGGATTGATTTGGTGGATTTTGGTGTGTGTTTCTGTGGGTGAAGATGGGAGGGATAATTTGATTTATGTTGGTAAATCAATGAATGAACCTGCAAGAATTCCATATACTACAACGTAATTCACTGTCATGTTGTCATTTAAGTTTCCACAATTAGCTCGATAGAGAAGTAGTAGTTTCAAACTCTTTCTATTACTGCATGCGTGAAAAACCATCTCTTAGCTTCAAACTTTCCAATGAGGCAGTATTGGTAATCTATTAACCACTGCATTGCTCATGGTGAATGGCATCCATTTTACAGACTAAAAAAGGCAAAGCACAAAGAGAATAAAAGACTCCAGGTACACTCAAGTCAAAAAAAAACTGGGTTTGTGTGCTTTGATGAAAAGCCTACTCACAACCCATTTATTTATTATTTTGAGCATAAAGATAAGACAAAGCAAACAACAAACACAGACCAAAGCAACCGGAATTCAATTTGTTGTCATTGTATCACCATGGGAACAGACTCCCTAATGTGATCTCCAGGCAACAAATTTTCATCTGTATTAGGGGAATTTAAAGACAGATTAGAGTTTCTAGTACTATTTACAAAAGCTTGAAGTAAAGAAACATTGGCAGGAGATGCATAATGCCTACTTCCCATGCTGTTACTACCACCTATTTTGTCTACAAAAGAATTTGACTTAAGAAATTTAGCATTTCTTCCTTCCATGTACTGAAAAGTAATTACCACTACTGACAGTGAATTTAAACCCTAAGAAACCTAAACAACTATTAAGAATACCCAAAGCTTCTCTCACTATTCCTTCATTCTGCCAAACCATTAAAGACTCCTTCCCTTGCAAGTATCTCATTATCCTTTCACAGTCACCCTGCACCCAGAAATTCTTGAAACCCTCTTCCTTTGCCTTCAGCCTCATTCGGTATTAATCCTGCAGCTGGTACTGGTTTATTTAAATCCAGTTGTTCCATCTCAAACTGCAGATTCAAGAATCTAGTTATCTTCATCATATGTATTCCTCTTCTTAAATTCAAGAATCTTGATAACTTGATCATCATCAGTACCATCTCCGTTTCAACCTAACACTGCAAACCCATCTTCTTAAAATCAAGAATCTTGTTATCTTCATCACATGTTGTCCTCTTTCATCATATAATAACTTCATCATCATCAGTACCTATAACTTGCTTATATATAATCATTTCATTTTCTTGATAAACAAAAATGGGAGACTTCATCGAGGATGGGAAGTTGACACGACAGTCAGTATTATGGATAGTTGTTGCTGCCCTATTTGTTTTTTTCGTAACCGTTTGGCTAGTAAAGAAGTACTGCATCGCAGTTGAAGAAGCTCCAACCACCTCCTCAGTTCCATCTGCTGCTCTTACAGAAACCCTTGTTAGAGTCATCTACAAGACTGAAAACACGTTTAACCAATACGAATGCTCGATTTGCTTCGAAGACTTTCTGGAGGGTGAGGAGCTTTGCTCCTTACCCTCATGTCAGCATTTGTATCATGCCAGCTGTATTGCACAGTGGATACAGCTGAAACCCAGCTGCCCACTGTGCGTACAGAGTATAACTATATCTGAAGAAGCTTGATGCACAGTTTGGGGCTTGGATGATAAGAAGCTAGATTTCAGTATTAACTACACAAATAATTGATAAGGGAGCAGATATCGCCTTTACTCTAGTTGTCAGAAGTTTCTTTACCAGCTAAGTTAAAATTGTCTAATTGAGATACAGATTCTGCTTATGCTTCTTGGTGTTAATATTATTGTTGTCTAATGCAGTATATAACTGCTTGATATACATTGTTTATCTGAAATTTGGAATCATATAATGAAATCAGATTTCTAGTTTCTATGGAGTCGGGCAACTATGTATAAGTGCATTCTGCTTACCTACAACTATGGTTCTGAAAACATGTTATTTTCTATTATGGAAACATAGTGTTTATTTGGATTCACTCAGCAATAGTATCAAAGTTGCTACTTCTAGTCGATGTTTGATCTGTAGGTTTTACTGTATGGGGCATTGCCTATAGCTTCGGATGAAATACTTAAAACTATGCTGATGACCATGAAAAAACAAAATGTAAATGAGTAAGCCTATTTGTGTACCTTATCAAGCTTCTCTTGTTGCCACGACGCCATCTGAAAAAATCCCCATTCTGTTGTACCTACATTTCTAATAGCTGCAGCAGCTTGGAATTCCGCTAATGAAATCATTTCATTTTGTATAGCAAAAAACCCTGCCTAATGCCTCTTCCACTAAGAAGCAACCTTCAGAAAAAAGATGGTGCAGTAACACAACTAAGAATAAGGTCGTATCTGGGTCCAGTAAATCCATAGCTGAGAAGGATATGTTTGAGAAAAGACCAGCCAATCTTGCTGATATCGATTTTGAGAGCAAACGGACCAAACACTGTTCTAGAGTTGTTCATAGAGTGGATGCCGAACTTTAAACTGCATAAGGCCCGATGTATGGAAACCACAATATCTCTTCCGCAGACCTCCTCTTATAGCTAGATAATAATAAGACATGCTTTTGCTGCCAAAGAGTAAAACCATTTTTTGTTGGAGCCTTATGATTCCAAATTGCACCAGGACAAGCAGCTTCTTGCTTGGTAAAAAAGATTCTCTGTAAGAAACCAACATCACATTCTCTCACAGAAAAACCACCGTTGCCTGAGTAGACCAACTGGCTAAAGCTGAATCATTGAGTGCAACTGAACAAACTGCGAAAAGAGCATAGTTTGCAGCATACCTAAAAACAGAAATAGCCAGCAAGCAGAGATTGATGGCGAATGTTTATCACGACATCAAGCAAATTTTTTAACTTAGTATGATACCCCAAGGTGATACAAGAACGAAATATACTTAAAGATAGCTTTGAAATGACAAAAAATTATGGTTCGGATTAGAAAGATCAAGAAAAAAATTAGGAAACTTAAATGTTGCATCGATGAGATTATGATACAAATAAAGAACAAAACATAATTATCATCTAATCATGAAAAAGAACTAGACTAAGAGAAACCAGCATACCTGAAACCAACTAGGTGTTGCCACTTTAAAAGTCTTTCATGATTTTTCAAAGTCTTACAGCTTCTTGCTCCACCTTTTGCTGAACCAGACTCCGAGCATCTTCTGATTTTCTTACAAGCTTTCATTATCCCACACACGCATTCCCAACTAATAGTGAACACGATTTCTTCTTATAAAAAAAAGAAGAAGTTGTTTTCAGAATTCAAATAATCTCAAACCAATACATTCCCATCTCTTTCCAATATGATTTTGAATACTTCTTTTTCAACCTTAGTAAGTGTGTATATTTTAAACACTGGTTCTGATTTCAACATAAAACAAGAGAGCTTGCATCCTGTTTTCAATCCACAGATCATCAAATCCCCTTACCGTTGCAATTCCTACCTTGCCAAGTTTGCAGCATTAATGCGAAAATTCTCAACCACAACATCATTTGTGCGATATTTGGCTCTGTTGGGTTTAACTCAACAAGCATTTAGTTTAGAGCTGTCAAGACTCAACAGAGACAATTTGGATTTTTTTGTGTGTTCTTTAGTGTTAGGATTTCAATGGCAAAAAGAAATCTCAAATCATCACAACTATTATAACGAAACCATATGTAAACATTAAAAGAAGAACAGCACCACAATCTAGAGATGTGCAATCCATTTCAACAGCAGCATCATTTTCTAATGAATCAGGGATTGAAATTAGAGCAGAGACCGTAGATTTCAGAAACACTTACATACCTCTGTATTATTACTGAATACTTGAAATTGCTCTCCAGATTTGGATTGATGGCTGAACGAGTGAGGCGTGATAAATTAGGGTTCAGAAAACCTATTTGCACTCCCTAGTCTCTAGCTGGGATAAGTATTTAGATGGACTAAAACAAGCCCGCTGTATTGATTTAGCCGGTTACGGGGCTGGTTAACTGTGTCGGGCTTATTTGACATGTCTGTCATAAAAGGTGACACATCAGCACAAGAACTTGAAAGTTGCTATACATGATCAAAAAGTATTAACAGATATTCGAAAAATCGCACAAAAACCGCCCAGACACCAAATTTCTCACCAAGCGGGGACTTCTTTTATTCCCACAAGGCCCACCTGGCCTGCACGTGTCCTGGGCCAGTTTTTCCAGACGTTTTTGATGCGGTCTGTCTAGAATTGCTGATACAAGATTGTGCCGATAGACACAAATGCTAAATGTGGGACCCATATCAAAGCCTTTAAATGTGCCACATGATATGACACGTGTTAATATTGGTTTGACCTTTATCCCTTTTGTGGTGCTATAAATAGCCGATGAAGATCATATTAGTTCAAATTTGTTCACACTTCTAAAGATTGTATATTTCACATATTATTTTGATTGGTTTAACACTAATGGTCTCATTACCCTTCATATTTAGAATCTCGACCTTCGTTACCTAACTCCTTAAATTGAATCAATGGTTGAGACTAAAATGTTATGTGCACACTCCTTTAAGGAGTGTGCACAAATTCGCACTCCATTTTGTGAACGGTTTTTAGTGTATGAAGTTGAGAAAGAAATGAAGTCCCACTTTCTTGTTCGCTGCTTATTATGCTTTCTCATATATACATTTTGATACTAACTTGTATTAATTAGTACTCCTACACTACTACCTACTTTACATACACGTATTAGCAACGACTCATATTTGTGATGTTATTCGACATCTGAATTTCGCCAAATATTTGAGTTTTGTAGCGTTTTCCTCTTTAGCCAACCAACGGAAAGTTTTTCCGCGTCCTTTTAGATATGGTAGAAAATAAATTTTTCTTTGTTGGTACACCACTAATTTTTGTGGTAAATAGCCCGGCTTGATTTTAGAGTGCGATGAGCAATAAGTAGAGCAGCAAGTTTTTGCGCCTTTATATGCTTCCACGAGCTTTACGGATGCGTAATATGCGCCTGTTATATGCATCAACGAGCTTTCAAAGGCTAGTATGTATTTTGGAATTTGTATATATTGTTGTGACAACAACAACGAGAGGTGCATATTTTAATTGCGCCTCATGGATATACAATCGAGCGATAATGAGTGTTGCATTTCTTTAAATGATATTTAGAGTTAATTAATATCATGTCTTCTCGTCGCCTGAGATATTACCTACAATTACAATTTTGGTGAATTAAATTTGCAATTGTACCTGTACAAATATTAGTCTATTTTTGGAAAATGAAGTCATGAAAAATGAGGAAGATGTAATTGTGGTAGGCATATTTGAATATGGGAACCACAATATTGATCAGGTTTGAGAATCTGGTGAACCTCGTACCAGTAGAAGTGAAAAATACAGAACTGTAGCATAATGGTAGAATTAGCCATCATCTAGCATGGTTAAGCTCTGCATCGGTATGACATAAAAGACATGGTACGCGCATTTCAAATGCCGTTCATTGTTGTTGATCTCTATCGGTCATCTTGGCAGGACTGGGACTGATATTGAGATAGTCTCTATGTTCATAAAAGTTTATTTTTCAGTTTACTGCTGATTTTACATGGCAATGTAAATTCTTCAATTATTCCAGCTGGACAGTATACGAAAGAGGAAACTTGATCAGTTATCTCTCATGGGTTGCACTTTTTTGTTGCTTTCTTGCACCCTTGATAGGTGGAGTCACGCAGAATTGGATGTTCTGTTGATGAGACATTCCCGCCTGAGGATCAGGGGGAGAATCGTCGACGATATTGGTTAATTCCAAATGTGTCTTATCTAAATTCTCGCACCATTAAGTGCCTGAGGTGTTGGATATTACTCTGTTGCTAGATTTAACAAGGTTACACTTGCTTGATTCGGCATAAATTAAAATCCTTGTAAGGAACGCCATGGAATCGCAACGGTTATTTCATATGATATATGCTTACGTACGAGCATAGACGAAAACCTCTTATACGAGGTATGTCAATCTAATCAAATAAAGTTCATATTCTCTTTGAGTGATGAGTTGATATTTCCTGACGAGGAGCATGTCCATAAATTTGCGTTGATATCTCTTGGCGGGGGATATCCGTACGTTCAGTTTTGGTACCAATGGATTATAATTGTAAAGACCCTCAAGCTCGTCAACGCTATTTGACTGGTCTAGTGATAGTCAAGAGACGTCTTAGCTGATAATAACTCAATTAGTTTAACACGAACGTTAATTAATAGAACTTAATCTAACAACGATCTAGAAAATGAAACTAGTACCGCTAGATAGAGCTCGAAAAGTTACGCGGAATAGACTACTCAAACGTGTCATTCAGACATCAGATGAAGAAGATTTTATCATAGTAGTATAACGGGCAAAAATCATTTTACTGGTAAACCGCCTGGCTGCCCATATCTAAATGATGGGTGCCTTCATCAATTTCGTTGGCCTTATCTCAAGACCAGATCGAGAAGATACGTTCATTCTTCTTTTCTCTTCTTCTTTCCTCTTCTTCCTCCTTCTCTTCCTCTGTTCTTCTCAGCTCGTGATTTTTTGGGAGGATTACATGAATTTGAGATCAGAAACTTAGGGGAGTCGATAAGTATTGATTGCTGGTGGTGTGTTGATGTTATTTGAGTTCGGGAGAAGAAGGATTAAAACTGTTGAATCGAATTAGGGTTTTTTTCTTGAGTTGGAAGAGTGTTGATGGGTGAAAACTACTCCTGCAGAATTTGGTAATTTGGGGTGTGGATGAGGAATGAATCTAAACCTTCAACAAATGCACTGCGCGGTGAGTGCTTGTCGATTCGAGAGATCAATCTGTGCAAGTCCGGCCTAAACCAAGAAATGGCCGTTCCAGACTTGTTTTGGTCACAAAGTGAAGGAGATGGGGTTGATCTTAGGGAGGGAAGCGAAGAAGGTGTTGAGATTGTGAAAGTGTTGGCTTGCTTATGACTTGTGACGTAAAAGTGAGCAGAGCTTACGGTTAATGTAAGGAGGCTCTCGGATGTTGATTTTCCGTCTCGTCCGAACTTGTGTTGTTCGTCCGTTATTCCCCGTTGTTGGAAATAGGCGGAGAACCTATTTATACAAGTCATTGAGCCTCATTCACGTTTTCGTGGGAAGTGGAGGTAGTGGAATGATGGAGTAGTGGAGTTGTGTGTCGGTAACACACAACCAGCCTTGCCCACTTTTTCCGTTCATCTCTAACCGTCCATGACTTCCTAACACGTTCTTGTGATGGCGCGTTGCACGCCGCACGTTATAAACCGCAGAACCAATACCCCAAGTAAGTATCCCGGTTTGTGACATGATTGATATACTGGAATGTGGATCATGGATCCACGAGATATAGCATGTAATGCTGAATTGAATAATCTGCGTTATTCGAAAGTCGATACTTGTGAAGTATCGTGTGTATTTTATGCGAGTACTCGCATTATGGTGTGGTAAAGTGATGGGTAATGACTCCTCACTAACCAAATAACTCCGACGAGGTTGTATAACCAAGTTGGTGAAGTCGGACGGATGAGATGATGTTTGAGACACTCATCTCTGCACCAATTGATGAAATTAGGTTTTTAAAGAGGTGCGCGAGCATCGCTCTTGACTTGGTCGAAACCAAGCATGGGAAGGATTTTGGAGAGGACAGACCATACATGCGTGTTGACGGCATGATGGTGTAGCGCCGTATTCCGTTCCCTCATGAAAGCGCGATCTGGGCCACTCAATTTGACCGGCAAAGAGGAGTGGTCGAGATCGATTTTGCGATAAGAGTTTGATACCGCAAGAATCCGCGCGCCATACTCTCTTCCAAGCGCGTTTTCCAAGACGACCTAGCTTGGTCGGTCTTGGCCGGTTGGTTTTGCGTGAAGATGGTAGGCGATGTTCACGCCCATGTCTCACCGTCCCATGAAAACGTGATCTAAGCCACCCGGTCGTCCAGGGTGAAGTTGAGTGGTCGAGATCGATTTGCAATTTGGGAAGTGTAACCACGCATGTTTGAGCGGGCGTTTTGATTGGCCGGGCATGATATGCCTTGGCCGACCGCATGAAGAGGTAGATGGGCCCACGATGGTCATGCCGGTATGACCAGGACACGCTTAATCTAATCGTGACCCTCCATTCGTGCTTAGGAGAAGATGGACGCGCGTGATGGCTTGAACCCTAATTTTGGCTTTCAAAGCCGCGCGACCATGCTATTTCGGGTGGACGAATGTGTTGTAACCAACCATGGTTGGTTTTGACCGACCGGTCAAGTGTGTAGGCGGTCACATGGTGATTGTGTCGACATGCTCCGGGCCCTTTGAGTCTACATCTACACCTCCACCTATACCCGCGAAGATGGATGGTTGAGACCGTTTTGCGGCACATGTAATATGCCCTAAACCCTAATTTAGGTTTTCCATCCATAATGCTTGGTATGGTCGGTTTCTTGGCAGCAAAGGCCAATGGTCGACCATGCGGGGTCGGGCCGTGTGTATTCCATACCGCTTGGGGGTGATGGAATTGATCCTGGGTCGTCAATCATGCTTGTGGAGTTGGATGACTGCGATCGGATCATATCCGACCGATATGGTCGATGCGGATGCTCAATCGGGCTAGTATAACACACCGAGAGGGCTCAATCGGGCTAGTATAACACACCGAGAGGGCTCGGGCCAGTATAACACACCGAGAATCGGCACAGACGGGTATTTCGTGCATGGTTTCATTATAGTGCTTGGAGGTTCGTGTTACTCCGTAAGAGTAACACTACCGTCATGCCACATCGATAATGATTCATTATAGTGCTTGGAGGTTCGTGTTACTCGTAAGAGTAACACTCCCTCGTCATGCCACACCGATAATAAGTACAGAAATACAAGGTCGATATGAAATTCACAGAAGGGATTGTTGCTACATGCTCCAACCTCGGAGGAATTTCGTGTATTCACGAGAATGGGATTGTTCTACATGCTCCATTCTTGGTGAATTAAGTGAGGAGTATCAGTCACTTATAAACGCTTTATCTTTTACAAGATGTCAGCGCATGATTTTCTGGTTACTTACAAATTTAACCTTAAACGAAAATCCACCATCAACAAAGAGTAATTAAGCGGAGTTTCGAGTTGTTGTTAGATGAAGATCGAATGGTTTGGTGTTTAATTGGAGATTTGAAGTTGATTCAGTGGAGAATCATTGAAGAGATTTGAATTAGGGTTTCTGAGATTTGCTGAAGTTATGATTGGTGATGATTAAGGAGAAACTAAAGGATGGTTATTGAATGTTATGTTGTGAACGTGAAAGTTGTAATATTGATTTGAGGATTTGACTCAAAGAAGGACAGTAATTGAGAAATCAGTAGTTAGGGTTTTCATAAGAAGTTCAATAGGATAGATTAGAAGATGAAGATGATGAAAAGAGAATTGAATTAAGGATGGGTTTTGTTTATTGGGAACAAAGAAGAAGAATTGGGTATTCAATTTGGGGATTGGTTACAGAGAAGAAGTTTAATTGAGAAAGACAATTTGGGGATTGGTCACATAATGGTTACACTATTGTGTGGTAGGCATGAGATGGTGACATACATACGTGAGAAAGACAGGATAAAAGGAGTTTACCCGGAAGAGTGTTGGCCGTAGCTAATTCTCCACGCCGTTACGCTGTATGGAATCCTCTTGTGGGGCCAGTTTCTTTCTTTGGGTATTTGAATCAAAAGAGGAAACCAAATAAGAGAGGAATCCTTTTTCTAGTGGGATTCTTCTAATTTTTTTGTCTATAAAAGAGACCAAGACTCCTTTCTTTTCCTCACGGAAATTTTTTTTTATTTGTTGCTCTCGTCCGCAACCTTGCTGCCGCCGTCGAACGTTGCTGTTGCCGCTGCCGGAAACCGCCGCCGTCCGTTGCCGGAGTTGCTCCCGTCCGGCCGTCCAAGGTAGGTTCCGCTCCTTTTTTTTTTTTTTTTTTTTTTTTTTTTTTTTAACGGCCAAACCCTAGTTTGTTAGGTAAATACCTCTTGTAAGTCATGTGCATGCTTAGCTTTTTCCACCATTTGGCTAGAATCCCGTAGACACGATTCCCATGAATAAAGAAAATCGTGTTATAATGCATGCGGATGAATGAATGCGGGCCCGCGTGTATGCTTTAACGTGGTCTTATTCACATATGCTTGACTGAAATTTATACCGAACTTGAAACTTGTACTGACTTAAAATCAATACCGAAATGAATTTTGTGCCGGACTTGAATGGTGTTCGGACCACTATTGCATGCTCCGCTCGTGAGTTGTGTCTTGCCGTGTGTGATTACACTTCTCATGTGCTTTCATACAAGTTCTAACTCCTGTCTTTTATCTCATTGCGGTAGAAAGAAGAGAACTCCTATCAACATGTCTTCTGAAGATAATGCTGGTGCTAAGTCAGGAAGTGTTGACAGCTTCAAGGATATGCCGAACATCAATGATGAGTTGTTCACCTCGCATTTTCCAAATATTAGGAAACATCCTTCTCATAAGATAGTCTTGCTTTCCGATTCAGAAAATATGGATGCTGATCCATTCTCTTCTTCCGCACTTGTGATGAGGTTTTGTCTCCAGAGAAATGAATATCCGCCTTCTCCTATTGACTTCAAGATTTGCCATACTCCACTGGGCTCTTATGAAGGATGGATGAGACGTATGTTGAGTAATAAGGGCATTAAGGAGAATTTGACCAAAGCGCAAATTCTCAATGCGGTCATGGCATCTGCCACTCTTGAAATTAAGAAAGACATGGCGGGTTTGATTACCTTCATTTCTCGGTGGCGCATTTCTACTCACACAGCCATAGCTAGATGGGGAGAAATGACTATTACCCTAGAGAGTGTAGTTTGCATTAATGAACACACTGTTGCGGGAAGTCTTTCTTACGAGCTCGATGCGGAACAAAGTAACTATGATGCTATACTTCAAAAGGCGGAGGGATTCGAGAGTCCGGACAAGGAGGAGAAAAAGATGCGAGATGCTTTTATACTTGGTGGGTGTCGGAGTGGTCTCCAGGACCCTGAGTGAATCAAGAGTTGGAAAATGAGCTCAGCGTGATTTGCGTTCTCTGTCTTTATGGCTATCCATGGATATATTTGATGATGGTTCAGTGGAAGAAGACCATAAGAGGTGAGCTTGTTAAGATTGCTATAAGGTCGGCGAAGGGTGAAGTTCTTCCTCTGGGCTCATTGTTCCTTGGATCATTTGTATTCCCATTTGGACGCTTTAGCAATGAACATGCATGCTTCTAACGGGTATAAGAAGGTGGAGTCGCATGTTCACTTCGCTTTTCTTCAAGCGCTCTTATGGGAACACTTCATAAGTTATGCTCCTACTCCTGCACCTTCACTCGTTAACTTGTACGGCGGCTCGAGAATACTCCGATGGAATAAGAAGCGTCCCTAAAGCCGGTGCGAAACTTGTGGAGGTATTTGACAACATTTCTTCCGTAGATTTTCGTCCATGGGGCCGATTCACTCTTCCATCGTTCACCCAAAGACCTTTGCCGACGATCCCAGCGTTGTGTTGCGCACCGATGTCAAGACCATGAGATATGGGGAAATTATTTACCTGCGCAGCTGCATTCCAGGATATGTCCCGTCTCTATTTAACGAAGAATTTGTCGTGGACTCCGCACAATATTGTGGGCTGCTCGTCAAATGGGATTTGATCGGGCGTGCCTGTTCATCCGTCCACCGGTAGTTTCAAAGGAATTTTTCCGAATAGTCTTAATGCCGACGTGTTCTTAGAGCGGTGAGCCTTCCCTTCCGGCCTATTGGGAGAAACCAGTGGTGACCGATAAGTACAAGGAATTTTGGAGGAGGCAATTGTTGGTTTTTCAGGATTTTCTGGAGAGTGTTGGACAGATCCCCGTGGTGAACCATCTTGACGTCTTGACGAAGCATTTCCGGTTGAAGCTACTTCCACCAAACGGACCGGAGCCGAGAGTTGCGGTCCCAAGTAGGAGAGAGGCTCAAGAGGCAAGAATGCTGGTCCGTAGTCCTCAATTCCTCCAATATGCGAGGTATTTAAATCTCTTCCCGGCTCTTTTATTTCTCTAGTGTAAATTCTTCTAAAAATGATTCTTGCTTGAAATTAGGAATTTCGAAAGAGAATGTCTTCACAAGGTTGGCGCGCATTCAAAATGAGAAGGTTGGCGTGTCTTAGTCTTCACGCCGAGAAGTCCGGCGGCACGGACCTTCAGGAGCCGGTAACACCGATCTTCATGCCGAGAAGTCCGACTGCATCGACCTTCATCTTCGAGAAGTCCAAGCAGACCGACCTTCATGCCGAGAAGTCCTGGAGAAACCGCTCCTTTTTCTCGACCACGACAGAGAGATGATGAAAGCTCGGTGGAACAAGGAGCTTCCTTAGTGATCTTGTTGACGGGCCGTGATGGAAATTAGCACCCGAGTGAAAGAGAGGCGCACTGCTGTAGTTGGGGCGCTTCCCTTGAAATTCGTCCCGAGCAGAGCTCCATCAATATGGCCATTGTGGTGACTTCTTTCGAAAGCCCCCGCACTCGACATGGGGTTCCCGCGGTTGGTGAATTATCGATGATGCAGCCTCGGGGCTTTGTTCGATCCTCCTTTTGCTATCCCTTATCCGTGCCATGTGTTGGTTGGTGGATTCAAGCGTCGGTTCAATTTGAAGAGTTGTACACGGCAATATGGGAGAAACACGGACATATTGCTACCACCACGAAGCTCAAGAGTCGTCTTGCATTGGTCAACCGCGTCCAAGAAGCTTTAGTTTCTATCCGTGGATGAGCGCCACCGGGATGGTGGAACGGGTTTCAAGAGGTGATTGAAGATTGGAGGTGCCATCTCGGACGTGTTTGCGCGAAGCATGCTTGATGCTCCTTGGTTCTTCAAAGGGTTCTCCGAGATTCAGGAGCTCCAGAAACTACATGATGAAGTCCTTCCGCTTGACCGTGTTGCTCGCCAGAAGAAGAGGTTAAGAGGTTGTCTAAAGAACGGAGTCAAGCAGCCGTGCTTCAAAGGATGAAAGTCTCTCTTGCCAGAAGGATGAGTTTTTGCTTAAAGACTTTCCTTGAAGTATTCGTGCTATATACTGGCGTTTTCTCTTATATGCTTTTCTTTTTTGAGTGATAGTGAGGATTTTCTTTGACTTCCGGTTTTGGATTAATAGGTAATTGAATTGGCTTATTTTGAGATAGTTTTGTGAACACCCCTTTTGAAAGAGATTATGTTAAATGAGATTTGCATCTTGGTCATGAATGATTGCACATATTACATGAAATTGCAAATGTTATGTAAAGGGGAGGTACGAATGGAAACAAACATGGCGTTTGATCACTGAGCCTCTTTCTCTATGTGCGGGATGCTAAGTCCCCAGTGAATTCTAAAATATCTTTCTTGTAAATTTGTTGAGTAAAACTTACTTGCCTTTTGAAGTCTCACTTATATCAAACCGGAGTAGTCTCTCTAAGAAAATCCTCTGCAAACTATCTCTCTGAACCAAGCTTCTCCTGAACAATGCGCTTCAAAGCGTTGCATTCACTGGTGGGGTGATGAAGGAACCGGTGGTAATGATAGTACCTCGGGTCCGTTACTTCTTGATCAGTAGGCGAACGCCATACCGGGGGTAGCTCCACCTCTCCATTTCGCACCCACGTCTCCAGCAGCTCCAGAATCTTCTTCATTGGGAAGGGGAAATGTAAGTACCTTGAGAATAGCTTTTCCTGCGTTAGCGGGCGTTGTGATGTCTCTCCGTGGCTTTGACGTGGAGGAGGGGATGAAGTTGGAGGATTTGCGAGTGCCGTCACATCTGCGGATCGCTTGCCTAGGCAGAGGGATGTGGAAGATGTCGCAATGTCACCGCCGAGTGACCGAATTGAACGTTCCCATCCTCTCGTATTGAGGCATTTTCGATTGATTTCTCCTTCCTCGAGCATTTCTCCGGTCGGTTGAAAAGTCGACGCGGATTGACAAGTCTTCCGTGCTTCAATAAGAGTTTTGAAATACAAATCTTTTAGCAGGCTCCATAGGTCGCAGGGCTCCCTTTCTTTATCCAAGCGGACATTGTAGTACTCGGACAAGTCTCTTCCTTCGTCTGGACCATGTTGTCCATCTCTTCGATTCGCCCGCGATTACGTGCTCCTCTTGCTTCTCCACGGGGTAAAGGTGTGATCCCTGGCCAAGGATTCACCGTTTCTTTGAGCGGATGCATCCTTCTCGTAATTGTGCCGCTATGTCATTCAAAAGGCGAAATGTCTCGCTCCGCCTTCCGGTGATACCCGCTTGATTCGCCAAGACATCCTCCAACATTCCAGCTATGCTTCCCATGATATCCGAACCACCCGCGGACTCCGGTGAAGATACATCGTGACACGAAAACCGAAGAATTGAGAATTCGATTTTTTGTAACCGATAGATCAACCTCCCACCGTGGTCGCCAATTGTTGATGGGTGAAAACTACTCCGCAGATTTGGTAATTTGGGGTGTGGATGAGGAATGAATCTAAACCTTCAACAAATGCACTTCGCGCGGTGAGTGCTTGTAGATTCGAGAGATCATCCGTGCAAGTCCGGCTAAACCAAGAAATGGCCGTTCTAGACTTGTTTCGGTCACAAAGTGAAGGAGATGGGGTTGATCTTAGGGAGGAAGCGAAGAAGGTGTTGAGATTGTGAAAGTGTTGGCTTGCTTATGACTTGTGACGTAAAAGTGAGCAAAGCTTACGGTTAATGTAAGGAGGCTCGGATGTTGATTTTCCGTCTCAATCTCGAACTTGTGTTGTTCGTCCGTTATTCCCTCGTTGTTGGAAATAGGGTGGAGAACCTATTTATACAAGTCATTGAGCCTCATTCACGTTTCTCGTGGGAAGTGGAGGTAGTGGAATGATGGAGTAGTGGAGTTGTGTGTCGGTAACACACGACCAGTCTTGCCCACTTTTCCCGTTCATATCTAACCGTCCAGCGACTTCCTAACACGTTCTTGTGATGGCGCGTTGCACGCCGCACGCCGTAAACCGCCGCACCAATACTGGTAAGTATCCCCAGATTTGTGACATGATTGATAAACTGGAATGTGGATCATGGATCCACGAGAGATAGCATGTAATGCTGAATTGAATAACTGCGTTATTCGAAAGTCGATACTTGTGAAGTATCGTGTGTATTTTATGCAGTGCGCATTATGGTGTGGTAAAGTGATGGGTAATGACTCCTCACTAACCAAATAACTCCCGACTGTGGTTGTATAACCAAGTTTGGTGAAGCCTCGGACGGATGAGATGATGTTTGAGACACTCATCTCGCGACCGTTGATGAAATTAGGGTTTTTAAAGAGGTGCGCGAGCATCACTCTTCGACTTGGTCGAAACCAAGCATGGGAAGGATTTTGAGAGGACCGACCATACATGCGTGTTGACGGCATGATGGTGTAGGCGCCCGTATTCCGTTCCCTCATGAAAGCGCGATCCGGGCCACTCAATTTGACCCAAGAAAGAGGAGTGGTCAAGATCGATTTTGCGATAAGAGTTTGATACCGCAAGAAGCGCGCGCCATACTCTCTTCTTCGGCGCGTTTTCCAAGACGACCTAGCTTGGCCTGGCCTTGGCCGGTTGGTTTTGCGTGAAGATGGTAGGTCGATGTTCACGTCCATGTCTCACCGTCCCATGAAAACGTGATCTAAGCCACCCAATTCGTCCGGTGAAGTTGAGTGGTCGAGATCGATTTGCAATTTGGGAAGTGTAACCACGCATGTTTGAGCGGGCGTTTTGGATTGGCCAGCATGATATGCCTTGGCCGACCGCATGAAGAGGTAGATGGGCCCACGGTGGTCATGCCGGTATGACCGGACTCCGCTTAATCTAATTCAGGACCCTCCATTCGTGCCGGAGAAGATGGACGCGCGTGATGGCTTGAACCCTAATTTTGGCTTTCAAAGCCGCGCGACCATGCTATTTCAGGTGGACGAATGTGTTGTAACCAACCATGGTTGGTTTTGACCGACCGGGTCAAGTGTATAGGCGGTCACATGGTGATTGTGTCGACATGCTCCGGGCCCTTTGAGTCTACATCTACACCCTCCACCTATACCTGCGAAGATGGATGGTTGAGACCGTTTTGCGGCACATGTAATATGCCGCAAACCCTAATTTAGGGTTTTCCGTCCATAATGCTTGGTATGGTCGGTTTCTTGGCAAGCAAAGGCCAATGGTCGACCATGCGGGGTCGGCCGTGTGTATTCCATACCTCTTGGGGGTGATGGAATTGATCCGGGGTCGTCCAATCATGCTTGTGGAGTTGGATGACTGCGATCGGATCATATCCGGGCGATATGGTCGAGTCTTAGGATGCTCAATCGGGCTAGTATAACACACCGAGAGGGGCTCAATCGGGCTAGTATAACACACCGAGAGGGCTCGGGCTAGTATAACACACCGAGAATCAGTACGGTATTTTCGTACATGGTTTCATTATAGTGCTTGGAGGTTCGTGTTACTCGTAAGAGTAACACTCACCGTCATGCCACACGATAATGATTCATTATAGTGCTTGGAGGTTCGTGTTACTCGTAAGAGTAACACTCAGTACCGTCATGCCACACCGATAATGAGTACAGAAATACAAGGCCGATATGAAATTCACGGAAGGGATTGTTGCTACATGCTCCAACCTGGAGGAATTTCGTGTATTCAGAGAATGGGATTGTTGCTACATGCTCCATTCTTGGTGAATTAAGTGAGGAGTATCCGTCACTTATAAACGGCTTTATATCTTTTACAAGATGTCGCCGCATGATTTTCTGGTTACTTACAAATTTAACCTTAAACGAAAATCCACCATCAACAAAGAGTAATTAAGCGGAGTTTCGAGTTGTTGTTAGATGAAGATCGAATGGTTTGGTGTTTAATTGGAGATTTGAAGTTGATTCAGTGGAGAATCATTGAAGAGATTTGAATTAGGGTTTCTGAGATTTGCTGAAGTTATGATTGGTGATGATTAAGGAGAAACTAAAGGATGGTTATTGAATGTTATGTTGTGAACGTGAAAGTTGTAATATTGATTTGAGGATTTGACTCAAAGAAGGACAAAGAATTGAGAAATCAGTAGTTAGGGTTTTCATAAGAAGTTCAATAGGATAGATTAGAAGATGAAGATGATGAAAAGAGAATTGAATTAAGGATGGGTTTTGTGTATTGGGAACAAAGAAGAAGAATTGGGTATTCAATTTGGGGATTGGTTACAGAGAAGAAGTTTAATTGAGAATTCAAAGGTTAGGGTTTGAGCAGTGATTCTGAAGTTCAAGATGAAGTGGATTGAAGCTGATCTGTGTTGGCAGTGAAGACTGGTTTGGTCTTGGAGATGAGGTAATCTTTTATTCTACCAATTGGATTGAATCTCAGTTATTATGTTGTGTTATTAGAATTTAAGTATGTATAGAATTAGACATGATTGTGAAGAATAAGAGAATTCACATAACTATTATTGGAGTAATTTTAGTAGCAGGGGGAGAACATAATGAAGCTAAGAAGGGTGATTGTGTTTTAAATGAGTTGTGATGCAAGTTGAGATGATGTTGAGTTATGAGATACTCCTGCAGGTGGTTGTAATTGGGTATATTGGTGGTGGTGTTTCCGTAGCTGTTGGTGATTTAGGAATGGAGGATATAGGTACTAAGTTTGGCGGATTTTGCTGGTGGTTTATTGTAGTTGAAGTTTAAATGATTGGGTTGAGCTAGTGGTGCTGGTGGTGTTAAATATGAGGTATTATTGTTGTATGATTTGTGGAGTTGTGGATGAAACTGAGGTTGATATGGACATGGCGAATATGTGATACAACTGTGGTTGTCTTTGAAGATGAATGTTTTTTGTGTGTTGTTTAAGTTAGGTAATAGATTGTAAGAGAATGTGTTTGAAGTTGGAGTTGGGTATGGTGCTGTTATTAGAATCTCTGAGTTTGTATCTCAGATGATGATGAGGTGTATTGGTTGGATATTAGATATGAACTGTTGGTGACTGGTGCTGATAGTGTTAAGCTAAGACTGAAATATGGAAGTATGCAATGTTAGTGATGTTGCATGGAGTGGCAGTTGCGTGGATGTCGATCCTTCCATCGTATCTGTAATGTGAAAATTTTACTTGGAAATCAGTGACATATATTAAATTAAGCATTCAATGATTAACTTTTAGAAACTAGTAGTCTAGTACCATATACACTTGTTAAAACCTTGCCTACTTCTTGGCATTTGATGGAAATTCCGCGATCTAATAAAGGGACAAGTATACCTAGCTAATTGTTGCCGACGAAATTTTAGTGGCTATAATTTACCGACACGAATTTTATCAAACTTTCGTAAATTGTATAGTGAAAAGCATTTTAAATCACCTATGTAAAGAATAAACATGACTATTGAATTACACACATTTATTATACTAACAATAATCAAATAAAATGGTAGTATTAGAATTTCTTAATAATATAGGTCATCTATTAGTTGGACAAAATTTAAAAATTAATAGGTCATCTATTAGGGACGTGGGGAGTATTAAAACATTAAAATACCTTGTAACAACGTTTTTTAGACTCGTTAAAACGTTTTCACGCACGTTATAACCGTTACATAGGAAATTCAGATCAATAATTTTTTTTTATTTCCTATGTAACCGTTATAACGCCCGTTATTTTCAAAAAACGTCCCAAAAATACGTTTTTTAACTATATAACGCGTTTTTGGCCCAAAACGTGCTCGCACCTGAGAAAGCGCATTATAACGGTCACACCTAGTGTCCGTGACCTGAGCCATGACCCGTTTTTCAAACCTTGGTTTGTTGTAATTGAATTATTGAATTCTATTTGAATAAATGAAATGTTTAGTAGTTGTATAACTTATGTTCTTGAGTACTAGGCCTGTTAGTCATCCTAGTCAGATTGTCTGACCGTTTATGTTCTTAGCTGACTTAGATATCTGACTGAGTCGAATCAGACCTTAACTCAGTTGACTAGATCTAACTAGTCTGTAGTTAACTCAATGCGAGTTAGACTTTAACCTTGGACTTTGACCTGGGCGTTGACTGTTAAGTTGACCTTGGACTGTCAGTATTGACCGTTAGTTACTGTTAGTTGACCAGGATGACCCTATTTTCCTAAATTAATATTTTGGACCCTTATGGTCCGAATTGACTTTTGGTTTCTTCTACAAAGTTGTAGATATTCATGAGACTTAGCTATTGGTCTATAGAACCAACCTAATTGAATTAGTACACGTTAGATATGCTAAATATAGATAATAAAAAGGTGTAAAATCATACATGGGCTTAGAACCATTAAATAGTTCACTTAGTTTATAACTAGAGGATTGTAAGAAATTGTGTTATGAGCCTTGTGTGAGCCTTTTAGATAAACTCTTAGAGTGCTTGTATGATTAACAGTTAGTCTATTAGCAACGATCGATTCAAAGGATGAACCAGTGGATCGTGAATCTCGAGGTAGGCATGGCAGTCATCTAAAGAAGTGAGAATCTATATTTAACTCTTTTGAAATCATTGTTGTTTCTTTTACAAAAGTTTATGTTTAACAAAATCATGCATTGTCTATTTTATGCGTTTCATGCATTGTTTAATTTGTATTATGATAGTTTTGATGATTCTGTTAATCTTTCCATGGTTTGGAAAGGATTTCTATTGTTTTGTTTATGCATATGAATTGTTATGGGAAATAAGAATTTCCACATGTGGTATATAGGATACGCTCCTTCACATTTAAACCTACTTACTTTCAGCTTTTATGCTTATGAGGTGTGGAACAACCGGACATCAATATTACCTATTAGGTGTGGAACAACCCGTCATCACTATTATACATTGTTTGAAGAAGGAGTTTGTTCTATATACATGTTTATTTGTTCCAGTGACTTGGTCGCTATTTAATGTTTGGGAAAACATGTATTGTTTTTCCAGATTTTGCGTATGTTTTCTTAAAAGTTAAATGTTATTCCACTGGGCACCCCTTTTAGGGATGATGTGCTCACCCATTCCCACTTTCAGTTTCAGAGACAGATCAGAGTTGCGCAGCGAAAGCTCCAAGGGTTGAATTCGTTAGTTGGTTAACTTCTGCTATGTTTATTATGTTATATATTCTATTTGTGAACCAAATGATTATTGTATAAGTATCATTTGAGAGGAGTTCTTGTATATGTATATTCAGAGCGGGGCTAGTTTTTGGGTTAAGTTTTATAGCAGATTTCTTAATTGAATGTTTAAGTAAATGATATGGATTCTTAGTGCCTCTTTATTTAGTTAATCTCTTGGTTTAGTCATCTGCTAGCTTTGGAGACGCTACAATAATATCCTCATACTTTGGAGAATGATGTAAGATTGTTATTAACTGATTCTTAACTAGTTTTCTATAATGTTCAGAGTAGCTACTGAAATTATTATGGACAAGCCAAGTGCACGTGATTTGCACGTTACCAAACATCCATCTATACACTGTCGAGCAAACAACCCTGTGATAAATTTTTGGCCACTCATTCTTGCTTGTGTTCCATCATCCGTGGGCTACATAAGTGGCTTGATTGAATATGCTCGTTAGCTAAAAAAAATTTGAACCGAATGAAGTCGTTTTGTACTTTGGAAATAAAAATGCATGTAGAGTTTACTTGTCAAGAGTCTCAAGACTCAAAATACTTATTGCTTCACCTGGTGTTCACCACGTGGCTTTGCAAGCAAAGGGTGTATCATTGTTTACTCCACACTCTTGTTAACCCATGTAGTTTTTAAACTAAACCAAAATTAAATCTACTTTTTATTTTGATTTTCTCACCAAAATTCCAAGTCTTCATCTCTCATTAATTCCTCCCTTTAATTGGTATCTGTATTTCAATTTTGTAACATGTCTTTAGAAAATCTTAAGCTGCAAAATCACCATTATTTCTGCTTTTCTTTCTTACCTGTAAAATCTTATAATAATATCGAAAATTTCAAGGTTGGGTTTTGATTAATTTTGTGTTCCTATATTGAAACCCATTAAAATCTGTATATCTTATTACTTACCTGTTAAAATTATGACAACATCGAAAATTATTAGGTTGGTTTATGATTAATTCTGAGTCTGTATATGTGAAAACTCGATCAAAATTCGTTTGGTTTTACATTGTTTGCGGAGGGGAAACTATAATAACTCAGTAACACGTATTTGTGGTACACATCAACGGCGTACACCAATTCAAGACGTTGAAAGTCAAACAATCCAACGGGTGTGATCAACAGTTCACACGGAATTTTGGTCTCCGAGATCTAACGGCTGAATTTTAAAATCGGTAGATCTAACGGTTAATCTTTATTCCGTATTTTCAATTGGGTAACGATTTTAATATGGTGTTGCTCTCATTAAAAGGGAGAGAGATAGGTATTTGCAAAGGAATTATCGACAAAGTTTATATGATTGGCAAATATGAATCTCGGTCCATATTGAGGTGTTTTCTCCCTTGTGTACGCTTTTGGTCTTAGTGAAAAGACGATGGTACCCAAATACACCACAATCTTTTTGTTTCAACCTATAAGTCCTCTTACCAAGTGTGATCGTCTATGGGCAAAGTCAATACAATAAAACAACTTCGGTATATACATTTTGTGTGATCGTCTACGGATACGAAATCAAGATAATACGACTACAAAGTGTTTTACTTGATAATAGGTTCGGACTTAACCAAACTCTATAAGATCACTATCAAGTAATGCGAAGTTAACATATGTGTATTTTACTTTATTATAATAAACAATTATAATGTGGAAATCAAAATAAAAGGTACACTACAAATTACTTGGACTAAAACATAGTGGCATTGTCAAGATGCATAATAGCGAGAAGAGTAAAGCTATTAGTGACGGAGAACTATTGTGGTATATCTAGAAGAACTTTTTTAGTCTAAAAATGGAATGTTAGTGGTAAATGTTTATGTAATTATTATAAAACACCAGGAGTTTGGGAATGAATTTTGAATTGAGTTATATATGTTTATCTAGCATGGACCTTTATAGATCATTGTTTATGCAACAAAACATAACTTGGAAGTAACAACTCAGAATAAGGATTTTATTATGCCATCAATTCTTCAATTTTATGTTTTCTGTCAAGTTATTTTTAATATAATTATATATCTTGTGACGTCTAACCTAATTACTTGCTTAGCTAATAGGATTACAACCTAATTGAAGAATCAAACCTAGTTTACCGATTTTAAGAATCATAATTACATAAAGTGGTAATAAGAAAATCCGAACTCTCTGATATCAAATAAATGAAAATCTTTCGAGTTTTGAGAATATATTAATGTGTTGTTTACAGAATGAGAAAGAATATGTGTAGTAAAATATACACAACAACACTAGATTCGATAAAGCTCTAAGCAACGAAACGAATATCTTCGAGCGCACCATTTCTTCGTATAGCTGAAACTGGAGTGGGAACGGGTATGCCAGGGAAAAGAATAGAAGAAGCATCTGACTTTTCCGAAAGGATGCTCAATGGAAACATATAACTCTCAAGTAATCACTAATATGCATCATAATTCTTAAATAACAATAAACTAAAAATACAATATCAATTTAAACAACAAGATTAAAAAGTTTGACAAACAAAACATAATATGCACACGAGTGACATCCCCGAAATAAAATAAAACATCTAACCGGCTTACCCCGACCTACTATGTAATATTCAACAGGCTTACCCCGACCTACTATCATAGTAAAAGTAAATATCATAATATTAAACCGGCTTTCCCCGGTCTACTAAATAATAAAAGTAAAGTGCATAATATTAAACCGGCTTTCCCGGTCTACTAAAATAATATTTAAACAACGTAGCACTGTCCTACTTAACTTAGCAAGAAGCCGTGGGGAAACACAGACACTCCTTACGGGGAAATCTCACAGAACATATCACATATAAACACATTCATAACAAAGACCGTACATAGGGATATAAAAAATACATCACACTCAAAGATACATGAACAATATATCATGCTCGCAGATAAAAAAAACTTAATGATTACAAATGGGTACAAGAGTTCCCACCTGATATTGAAGGCAAACCACTCCAATCCAAGATTCTCAATCTACAATTTCCTATCCACGATCATCCTCAACATTGTCATCATCTTGAACGTGTAATTACCATCCGAATCAACAAGAAAATGATGCATAAATGGTCTTTCAGAATTCCATCGATATCATTTGCTCTATTTCAATCTTCGTTCTAGAATTCCCTTATCTCTTTCTCATAAAGTTTCTATTGATAGTTATAGGCCCAAATCAGCTATCGGAATAGGTAGCAAAAGTGGCCGAAAACTGGTCGGAATAGTCATCGGGAAATACCTCAGGTCACTGGTCAACAAAACGATCAAATCAAGAACAATTTCTAACTTCAAAACTCAACTCAGAAACCCTAATTCTTCTTTCTCAAATTTCTGTTTTCCTTTACTATTCAGATCAACAACACCCTCACCAACCATTCCTTAGTCTTACTTCACTTTTCTCAATCTAAAAACATCCATTAATTTTCTCAATTTTTTTGAAGATGAAGAACAAGGAAAATAGAGGAAGAAAGAAGGAGAAGAAAGAAGGAGAAGAAACAGGGAAAATGAACGTATCTTCTCGACTTGGTGTTGATAAAGCCAACGAGAATTGATGAATCACCCAAGAAGGTGGATACGGGAAACCGCACGGTTCCCAGAAGGATGTCTAGGTTGCCAAAATCCTTTATCCATAAAATGACTATTTTACCCTTCATACTCAATTAGATGAAATCTTCTCCGCCCGGTATCCAAATGACGCGTTCAAGTAGTCTGTTTCGCATAATTTTTCGAGATCTATCTAGCGGTGATAGTCTCATTCCCATATTAATATTGGATTAATTTATATTAATTAAAATTTATATTGATTAATCGAGTCATTTGCGACTAATTCATCTCTTGACCGGTCTAATAGCGTTGACGAGCTTGTGAATCCTTACATATCTTACATCAAAAAAATAATAATTATTATATATCATTGGTTCTTAGACTTAATTAACCAAACGGTACTAAGGTCTACCTAACATTGTTAAGTATGGCACAAGCCCATATATATATGCGCGACATCTTCATCCATATGTGTAACTTTTTTTCTTTGAAACGGTAAAATAATCTTAGGGATTGCAAAATAAATATTGATGATTCATCTAACGCTAACAAAAACTCATTGTAAGGATTACAAAATCAATACAAAGTCGATAATTAATGTTTTTAATAATTTTTTTTTTCTTATCTTTATTATTCTTACGGAAATGATAAAGGAATCGAGTGACAAACCCCGATTCAATCCCGACAGAAACAAAAAAGGGTGTGGGCTCCACCTTTTAACAGCCCCATTTTTTCTCCTAGTGGGCCCAACAGAATTCTGTCTCTTGCGGGAGAGAAATTGGGATTCTTCCGCGGTAGCTGTATCAATATTCCCCTTGTTTTTATCCCTAAAATGGTTTCGCAAACAACTCTATTAATGGTTTTATATCCCTACCTTTCACTTTTACTGTATTTATGACTAATTTATTGTAATTCTCCAAAAATAACATGTCTTAAATGCACTAGTTAATTAATGTTTCTTTGTTTGACATATAAAAAATATATATAAACGGGTTTTAAACTACATATTATCATCAAAGAAAAAGTTTCAATGAAAATGAATACCACTTTGTTATTAACGATTGTGGTAGTTTTTTGCATAGCCCTAGAAAAACATGAAGAGGTTGAAGGGAGGAAAATCACAATATCTATTGAAGAAGATATGGAACTAGAAAATCAACTTAGAATCCTGAATAAACCTCATATCAAGTCTTTTCAGGTAAACGTTGCATATATATAGTCATGTTTTAGTAGTTTCATTATCATCATTAGTATAAATAAAATAAATGTTTGAGATTTGTATTAGTGTGACATCTAAACATTGTATACATAATACTCAAATTTGAAGAAGACATTCAATTATATTTATACGTAATTCGTTCATTTAATTTATTTTTTTACTTGTAAAAACATACAGAAAAATGCAAGTGATATATTAGATTGCATAGACATCTATAAGCAACCAGCTTTCGAACATCCGTTGCTACAACACCACATCATCCAGGTAACCACAAACTATTTTTTGATCACCCCACAGTGGTTTTCAGTAATGTGTTGATATATAATTACAGTTTTGACTTTTTTATAATATGCAGATGAAACCAAATTTTAAACAAGAAGAAGAGATTAATAAAGATGCATCACCAAATTATGTTATGGAATCCAAAGCAATGTTTGGTCTTCCAAATGAAAAATGTCCTCCGGGAACAATACCAATCCGGAGAACTAAAAAGCAGGAATTAATAAATATGAAATATTTATCTAAATATTATAGTACATACTCCACGGAAAATATCCCGTACAAGCCATACCATGTAAGTTTCACATTTGATTAGTAATTAAGAGATGGCTAAGAGATTAGCATTCACACATATACACATACACAATTAGTAATTAATAAGAATCATTTTAATTCATTGTATTGGATTTTTTATACGACAAGTACGATTATTTTGTTTGTTATTTTGTTTTAGTTTGTTTCAGTTGAGCCATCTGCTGGACAAATATATTATGGAGGCAAAGCAACAATTAGTGCAGAAAACCCAAAAGTTGGACCAGACCAGTTTAGTACCGCGCAAATTTGGGTTCAGAACGGTCCAACAGAAGAAATAAATAGTATAGAATTGGGATGGGCTGTAAGTTCTATTTGTATGATCTAAAGTATATTTACTTCAACCAAGTTTTATTTTCATCCTTCGAGTAGTAAATTACCAATGTTTTTCCAAATAACATACATTCATTATAATTCATATAATTATATTCAATGTTGAAATTTTCAGGTACATCCTATGTTATTCGGTGACAATGTTACTCGATTATTCAGCCGTTGGACAGTACGATCCAAACATGCATTTTTTATCTATATTTTTAACATTTTCTTGTATCATATACTTACTATGCATATGTTATATTATTTGAACAGGCTGATGGATTTAAGAACACCGGCTGTTACAATATGTTATGTCCAGGATTTGTGCAAGTCCACCCAGAATATCATTTTGGATCAATAGTTAGACCGGTATCTATTTATGGAGTTAAATCTTATGTCTTTAGTTGCTCTGTGCGTCGGGTAAAAATTTCGCCTTATATTCTATCTTTAGCGATTGTTATTCCAAAGTTTTGTAAAGAATTAAGGGATTTGGTAAAATAATATCTTGAAAACTAAGCGTAAATGTTCTCAGGACCCACAAAGTGGCAACTGGTGGTTTATTCTTGGTAAGAATCAGGAAAACATCGGATATTGGCCGAATGAGATCTTTACGCATATGATAAGTAATGCATCAATAATCAGATATGGCGGTATAGCAGGGGGCGGAATAAAAAATCAAACGCCACAAATGGGAAATGGACATTTCGCTGGTTTGGATTATCTTAAGTGTTGCAACATCAGAGATATGCATGTTTATGATTATAAAGGTGAACCAAAATTATTTCTGGCTTCTAGAGTAAAATTAAGGCAAGACACAACGACTAAATGTTATAATCAAAGATTTTGGGGTTGGGATCCGGATCAGGGTGGGTTAATGATGTACTTTGGGGGTCCTGGTGGTTATTGTCCATAACTTTAGGTAAGGGTTTACCTACAAGTTACTATTCAAAAATGAATGTGTGGGTTTGAATGTAGGCTCAAATCATGTCATGTTTTCTTATAGTTAACATACCTTGCTTGTTGTGCCCAATACATAAATAAAGGTTGTCAAAGTCTTTGTATGTTTATTTACTTCGTAATTTAAATGAATAAAAGGTATCCCCTTCGCAAAAAAAAAAGTCTACCGTTGAAATGGATAAAAGGTCTTTCTTTTTATTCTTCTATATTGTACATATCACTTATAAAACACAATAATTCATAACATATCGAGGATTTGACCTCGGATAAATCCGCAAGACACAACCCAAGGGTTTGTTCCCTAATCAAATGCTATCGATTTTCATCCACAAAAGCATCAAAGGTTAGTAACTAAACTTTTAAGGTTTGAAATATATTTTGGATCTCATATTTCTTATGTCCTCCTAAGCTCATAATGCTAATATTATTGTTACGCCCCAACTAATAAAACCTTTTAGCTATAAGGACCACAACGTAAACTTAAAGCATCAAAAATCCATATCATCGATTTTAAGAATCATCATTGTATTAAGTAACCCAAACAACCCTAGTTCTCTGATACTTTATGAATGAAGATCTTACAAGTGATATGAGTATATATTAATATGTAGTTTGACAAACAAATAAAAAATACATATATAAAAAGATATATAAACATCTTTAATTCGCTAAAGCATTAAGCTACGAAAATGGATATCTTCGCGTGCACCGATTCTTCTAATAACTGAAACTGAAGTGGAAACAAGTGAGCACATCATCCAAAAGGAGATGCTCTCTAGAAACATACTTCACTCTCATGTAATCACTAACATGCGTAGAAAGAAACAATGATTGAACAGTCATACACCTTAGTTTATATACCGCCTCATTTGTGTTATTTATTAATACATAAAGTAATTAAGATATATAAGATATAAAATAAAAAGCAATAATATTGCACTTCTCGTGATATTTATAATATTGCACTCCATACACTATTAGTAATATTGCACTTCCCATGCTACTTAACTTAGTAAGGAGTTGTGAAGATCACATACACTCCTCGAGAGGAAAATCAAACAAACACTCATTAAATTATTTACCAAGCAATTAGCAAGCACCGTATATACAAAAGAAATGTGATCCTCACCCCACCTCCTCAGATACTGCGTATTATAATGATAATATTCATGAAAGATACCTTCCAATGACCCACGGAACTAGGACAACTAAAAATATGTTACCATGCACTCGGCCAACTAATTGGAGAAGACAACGCCAGAATAAATCCAATCAAATAAGCGACATCCACACGTTATTCCTATACACCTTGTGATTCAGGAAACTACCATAAAAAATCTTTAAAATTTCACAATCACATGAATGGATTCCCCAAGAAAATATAAAAGATAATATCGGGAGTCTGATCCCCTAATAGTAATATTGGAGTCCACCCCTAATCAACATAAAATAGACATAACATTTAGGGAAACCAAACAACGCATACCATCCAACATACCATTCAATATCATAAAATATGCTCATAGGTAGTAAGACACATGGTGCTCACAGTTAAAAAGGAACTTAATGACTACAAGAAGGTTACGAGAGTTCCCACCTATTTTGATGACAAGCTATGTCTATCTTGAAATCCACAATCCATCCCTTAAATCGATCGTTGTTAAGACTGACTAATTGTTAATACAATCACCCTAAGTATATATCCAATAGACTCGCATGATATTTGTAAGATAATAACCATCATTTCTAATTATATTATGGGTTGTATAACCTGCTATGATATTTAGTTATCCAAATGAGGGACCGGAAGCTACTTAAGACCTTAAGTGGTCAAAAAATCAAAATAAGATATTTGGCCCCAACCCGGTTCATACGAATCGGATTGAATCACGAATCCCGTTAGTCAATCTCACCTGATTTGATGACAACTCAGTTAACTCGGTTTGACTCACTGAGTTAACTCAGTGATTCAATTCATCTTTCTCCCCAACACTTGGTCAAATGTATTCAGCACGAGGAGTCATTATTTGGAGGGCTCTAATTCGCTCAATTTCTATCCAAGTTAAACATTTAATGGATCTCTAGAAATATGACACCCTCCTCTACAACTTCTTAGTTGTGATCCGAAGATAATTTCGTCTCCAATATACCTTAATTCGTCCATTAATATGCTTACTCACCTCAGTACAACAGTCTATCAGTAAGAAGATTGTTGTGTCACAACTCAAAAACCATTCTGACAAAATATTCATATCCATACGTGCACACATTATTCTCACATCCAATTGACATGCACTACACGGGTGAGTCAGAACACGTTGAGACATACAAGTATTACTCCGAAGACCTTAATAATGTGAAGAAGTAACGACTACAACGATGACATTATCCTTCCACTTGAGGTTAGTAATATTGACTTGAACTTGTTTCAATTCCTAACGTATCTTTCAAGTCGTGCTATATTGAAAACATAACTGTGAAGCTGTATATATTGTATATTATACTCTAGTGGAGAGACATGATCATAGTATTAAGGAATTAAACTACGAAGTATAACGCTTATCTTTTGAACTTCATAGATATGACATCGACATAATCTTGTATATAGTTTTATGATTATGTGAATGGGTGTGGTGAAGATTCCATCCTAGGAAACAGTTTGACATTTATTTAAAGGAAGTACATTTATGAACTTGTTTCATGAATCGAAAGTGAAATCATAGGTTTTTTGTTCTTGCTATTCATTGCATATTCTTTGATGACCAATATATGTGAGTTGGTAGAACCGATCTTAACTTCTGTTATGTATCTTGGTATAACGATCACAGTACCTAAACTTATGATTTGGTATGACCGGTCCGGGTAATTGGTGTAACCGATCCTAAGTAATCACCATGTGTTGGTATGATCGATCCTTGTAATTGGTGTGACCGATCCTTGTAATTGGTGTGACCTATCATAAGTGGAGTGTGACCGATCCTTGTAATTGGTGTAACCGATCCTAGTGACTGGTGTGACCGATCACAAGTAGATACCATGTATAGGTAGAACCGATCCTAGTGATTGGTATAACCGATCCGAACCCGTGTACGTGAATTGATAAGACCGATTACAACTAACCATTCATACTTGGTATTACCGATCACATAGTAGTCTTGGAAGTCTAGTAGCACCAATTCTAAACTTGTATGGAAGTGTGGTAGAACCGATTTCAAGTGCAAATCCATGTACATATGAAAATAAGGATTTGCAGTGAAAAGATGTCAACATACTTTGAACACGAGCAGTAACTCTTATCATTTATTGTTCAAAGGTATTCCTTGTTACTCAAGGTGATCATGTGCTGAAATAAATTAAGAATCTTTTAATTAAGGTTTTTGATTTTATATGTGTTAGAGCATAGCTCGGTTGAACCCACCAAGCGTTGGTATGTCAAGTTTGGTTGTCATATTTTAGTGAATCAAAACTCAATTAAAGAGTCGCTTGATTATATACTAGAGACAACTTCGTATAGGTTAGGCTAGAAAGATTAGGATTATGAGACATACAAGTATTACTCGAAGACTTGAAGAATGTGAAGAATTAAAAAGCTACATTGACGAAATCATCCTTCCTCTTGAGGTTAGTAATATTGTGATTTGAACTGTTTCATTCCTAACGTATCTTTCAAGTCGTGCTATATTGAAAACATAAATGCGAAGCTGTGAATGATTATACTCTAGTATACATAGTGTTAAGCAATTAGATTACGAAGTATAACGCTTATCTTTTGAACTTCGTATATAAGACATCGACATAATCGTATGAATGCTATTGTGATTATGTGTATGGGTAAAGGTGAAGATTTCATCCTAGGAAACAATGTTTACATTTGTTTAAAGGAAGTACATCCATGAACTTGTTTTATGAATCGAAAGGGAAATCGCTATGCTTATTGATATTGTTATTCATTGCATATATTTAGATTACCAATATGTGTGAGTTAGTAGAATCGATTATAACTTGTTATGTATCTTGGTAAAACTAGTCACAATGGTTGACTTATGTATTGGTATGACTTTTATTAGTGTAACCGATCCTAAGTAATCACCTTAGATGGTATGATCGATATTTGTAATTGGTGTAACCGATCCTGATAATTGGTATGACCAATCACAAAAGAGTTGTGTAATCGATCCTTGTAATTGGCACAGCCGGTCCTGGTAATTGGTGTAACCGATCCTAGTAACTAGTATAACCGATCACAAGTAATACCATGAGAATATGGTAACCGAACTGGTAATTGACATAACCGATCATGGTAACTGATGTAACCGGTCCCAATAACCATATTAAGGTAGAACCGATCCTTGTGTTTGGTAGAACCGTAAACCCATGATTATTGAATTGATATTTGATCAATCGCATAGTTCTTGGAATTCAGATGAACCAATTCTAACTTGTTTGGAAGTGTGTGATAAGCACGAAAGTGCGATGCTTTTCCACCCATAATTACATTAGCTAGGCCTCATTTTGTTGCTAATAAACTTGTTTTAATTCTTTTGAAGGGAATAAGCTTTTGTGGAAAAGTTGCTCAAAAAAATACTATTTGGACCCTGGAAAAAGTACTAACGGCCCCCATTAGCCGCCATGGGATTTTGGTGGTATCACGTACAAATAAAAAATCCTACTCAATAATTAATGTACGTGGTATGTCGACATGGTGGAGGAAGAAAGGAAACTAAATATCTTTTGCAACTAAAGAAGATTGATTTTGAGCATAATATATATATACTTCACTACATCAATGCATGACATCTGTTTTGGAAATGAGAATAATGACAAAATGAGTACTTACTCATATACGAGTAATATTTTCTTTCCTATGAAAAAAAGCAAGTGGTCGGACATATACAGAAGGAAGGGAAACTATCGCCTCAATTATGGTAATGACTAATATTTGACATGTGGCGAATCTTTATTAGGTGATGTTGTGTATTCTTAGACAAGTGGCATACTCCCTGTAGTAGCGGAAAATCCCACACTACACCCCTTACTCGATTTTGCTTAATTAATCCATTGAAAGATGTAAGATCAAGAATATTTATTGATTGAATCCATGAATTGTTTACACAGGATAATAGAATTACACTTAGAAATTAAAACACTCTTAAATTTTCTCTCTCCTATTGACTTGCTTAACAATCCCAAAGAGCTCTCTTCTCACCACAGATTCACTCAACCCTTTATATAGGGTAATACATAGTGGATGACAGCTAAGCTATCCTTTATTTTCGGGAATGTCCCGCGAAGTGTCGCAGATGCACAAACATTCGTTCTCGCGACACTTCTTAACCTTCGCCAGGTTTCACGTCTTCTTTATGTTTTGCCTGTCGTTATTCCTTGCGTCGTTTATTTTAGCTCATTCGCGACTCTTCGCGATGCTTCGCCGCTATTTATCCCGCGAGCCTTGTTTGTTGCAATATTACGATCCTACATCTTGCCTCTTTTTCCTTGAATATTGCTTGACAAGAGATCTTTAAGGAAAAATCTATTGTGGTAGCGATCTTTGATCTTTGTTGATGGAGGAACGAGCAAAAGAATACTTTCCTTGAAAAGTACGTACTTGCCTCTATTCTTTGGCGAAGTTCCGAAGCTTCTTTGAGATGTATATGTAGTATCATCTCCTGTCTCTTCTCATATTTCTCCCTGCAAAGGGAAGAGTATCATGAGAGTGCTTCTTTTGATTTCCCGCAATCCATTTATCTTTATCATTTGATTTTGTACTTTTACACGGATTTTGATTATTGATGTCTTTTCTTGACACGTTTCTTTCAACCGCTTATTCTTGACCGTTCATGTCTCTTCTCGCATTAAATGACCTCGTTTTTCTCGAGGATCTTTTTCCCTATATATAGTTTTCTTTTCCTCTCCTTTTCATCCTTTAATTTCTCTCTGCAACTTTTCTTTGACTCTCTCTCCTTCCGCAATTTGCGCTCCTGCTACTGCAAATCTTTTCTTCGTCTCTTCTATCGCTGATCCTAATCTTTAACCTCCCATCCATTCCCATACTGATAATGGCTTCCATTAGTCGTGCATACAAAGCTTCTTTTGAGGAAGTTCAACGAAGTTGCTCGAGAAAGGTTTCACTCTATCAACCATTCCCGATCAAGAATCTTCATCTATTCTTTCTCAAAAATTATTTTTCGATCATCAATGTGATGATCAAAAGATTATAGTCTCGCTAGGTCAGCTTTCGCGGGACTTCCCATTCCTTTGTACAATCCCGAGATGCCTTTATTTTATGAAATCTTGGCCCATGAAAAATTCTCTCTGGCCGTTTATCAACCGAGTGGCGATTGTATTCGCCTAATGCTTGAGTTCGCGAATCGTGGTGCTGGCAAAGGATCTTTATACCCTACTACTGTTAGACACCCCGATTTCGCAGACTTGGAAATAGTTGCTGAGAAGTACACTGGAGAGAGAACTTTTTCGAGAATTATTGATGATAAAGATGAGGAATGCGAAATCTCATTTGGGGCATTCGCACGAAAAGAAGGATGATGTTCCCGAGGATAAATTGCTCATGCAAGATATTGACCGGCACCCGGCAATAATACTACCTCGCCACTCCAAAGATGAGAAGTGGTGGGTTGTACCCTTGATTTTAAATGGCCCTTATATCGCGGGTTCGCATATTCTTCCTGCGAGTCTCGCAGGATATCATCCTTGGGAATTCAAATGGCCTGATAAGGCAAATGAGGTATGTTTTCTACTTCAAATCTTGCTTTCGCAATTTTCTTTTTATTTGCCGAGTTTGTGAAATTTTTCGAGATCACCAAATTGAGAAGAAAATACAAGAATAATCCATTGAGAGTACCTGTCGATACTTCGATCGCTACGGATGAAGTAAGAAACATTTCCTTTGTTATTTGAAACAATATTGTTGCCTCTGTTTCTTATCTTTAACCGTATGCGAAGGTTGGAGTTGAAGAAAGTCAGAGCGAAGACTAAAAGTAAGGGTAAAACCGTCGGCCGCAAAGATAAATCTTCTCGCTCCATTGGCTAAGAAGCGAAAGATTCAATCTTCTTCTCTCCTTAGCTCAAGCTCAATCTTCCGACGAGGATAACCATGACTCGAATCCTTCTCTCGCCAAGAAGATTCCGTCGACCGGTTCTTCTATGGATCGGTTATCTAGCATCTTCTCAGACTCTTTCCAAGGAATGGGAGATGCTCCCCTAGCTTCTCTTTGCGGGGTTCTCGCAAACGTGTGTAATGCTACTTTATTAGAGGGCAATAATTCTTTCAATGGAGCCTCTAGAATTGTGTCTCCTGACTTCTTGAATGCACTTGGATCTTTGGTACGTATGCAGTCATATTTCCCTGTTAATTTTAAATTTTTAAATATACATATTAATGATTTTTCTATCTTCTTTTATAGGTTGGAAGAACTTCTTTTGTAGTTGCCTCAGATCTCGAGAGAAGACGCAACAATCTTGAAAAGAAGAATTTGCAATTGAACAAGAAGATTCGAGAATTAGAAATTGAAGCTGCGTCATCTCGCGATAAAGACGAGAGAATTCAAAAGTTAAATACCGAACTTGACTCCCAAAGGGATAGGGTGTCCACTCTTCAGAACGCTAATCAACAACTTTATGGTATAAAGTTTTACTTCCTTTTATTATTTTTATTTTATCGGTCGCATGCTGCTACCTAACTTACTCCCTTCGCAGATGTATATAATCTCTCCGATGAGGCTATTCTTCTTCATTCGTTTCCGAACCTATGGATAATAACCTTCTTCTCGCTTACCTCAACAACTCTTTAAGTAGTTCATCGAACAAAATTAACTCCCTTTCATTAAATGAACTTGGATCAAATATCGCCTTTTAGAGATTGAACATAGATCTGGTTTAAGTGCGGCCAACCAATTTAAACAAATGTTTCTCGAATCTCGTAAAGAAATCAAAATTTTGAGGAAGAAAATTAGTGACCATATAGATGACAAAGATCGCATTGCTAACAATGGTGCACAAGCATTAGTATCATTTCGTAAATCTCTTCTTGAACTACAAATCGAGCGTGATGAATTGCTTCGCCTGTAATTCCTTGCTTAGTGAACGAGAAGATCAAATTCGTTCACTCCTTGTTATAAATAGTGACGATGAATTCGCACTGGGCTGCGAAAGTTTTAGATAATGCCGTAAATAACCTAGGTGTTGATGTTAGTCTTCATGCCGAGCATACTTCCTTGATTAAAGATATGATATCCATGCAGAGAAGGTTGCTTATCATACCTTCAAGTTTCTTACTTCCATTGTACTGTCTGTAAACTATTAACTTGTTGTTATTTCTTTGTAGAGTCCGAGAAAAGATTTCAAGCTAGAATTGCAGAGCTTGAATCTGAAAAAGAGCAGCTCGCAAGGAATTTCCCAATGAGAATTGAAGAACTTGAATCTGAAAAACAACAACAGCAAAGAGTCTCTCCTTCGTAATAATAAGTATTCCAAGTTGAAGAAACAATTCAAACGACAGCAGTGGCGAATTTTAATAATGATGCCATTCGTTATCGCAATGGAGCCATGGAGTATGTTTGTAAGGACCACAATATCCCTCTCGCATTCATATCCCCGGCTTTCCGAAAAGGTTCCCGAGAATCCGCCTGTCTCGGACGTTTCGATAGTGAGGCTAGCGAAGAAGAAAATTCTCGCGATGAGAATAATAGATCGAGGAATCGATGAAGGAGAAGAATCACCAAAGAAATAATTCTTTTTGTTTTCTTTCGCCGCTCTAATATCTCGTACATTTCGTATCTCTTTATTATAGTGTACTTCTTGTATTGTTCCCCCTAAATTCAATCTTCACCCCTTTTTCAGCTTCTTCCTTGTAATATAATTGACTAATATTATTGATGTATAACTCTTGCATCGAAGATGAATAACAATATTTCATCCTTTCCATTCCCATACTTGCCTCTGTTATTTATCTTCAGATGGAAGATTTCAGTTGTCATCATGAATTTTGTTGGATAATTGTAGTCGAAATGTATCATTGCGACGAGGTCGCGAGTATCTTCATAAGTTAAGAATCCCACTTAATATTTCGGTAATCTTTATTTTTTCTCTTTTTGTTGCGACAAGGTCGCAGGCCGCCTTTTACATTTTCATGCAATGGCCCATTGACCTTGTCTTATCATGTTTGTGTGGTCTTCCGAGTTAGACCTCCCTAATTAGAGGTCTTCCCCGCCACCTTTCATTGCGACAAAATCGCAGGACGCCTTTACACTTGCATGTAAAGACCCATTGATCTTGCCTTATCATTCTCCAAGTATTTTTGCCTCTCGCAGATGTTTTGTTACATGACAATATGACAGGCCTAAATATCCTTGCGAACATAAAGCCCCATGACATTGCCGCCGTGCGACGAAATCGCAGCAGACGCCCGTACACCGTGTAAAGACCCATTGATCTCGCCTTACCCTCGCGTTAGTATTATTGCCTCTGCAGATCATTGCACAAATATGACGAGCCTAAATTCTCTTGCTAAAACATAGCCTTATGACATTTGCGTCTGTTTTGACACCCCCTAAATGGAGAGCGTCGCCCTTATCATCTCCCTTGCCCCTTCAAGGAGGCGAAACATCGCCATACAAGACTAGCTCCTCCCATCCGGTCTTAACAACAACTGCTTGTTTTCGCAGCCTCTTATCCCTTATACCTATATGGTTTATGGTTACGAGACTCGCACCCTAAGTGGAGTTTTCTTCGGGCGAGTGCAACATATGCCAAGACTTGCCAAGAATGGCTGTGGTAGGTTCATCCATCCCGGCACTCGCTCAACCGTACTACCTCGGCGCCTTGAGCATACATCGACTCCTTGAAGAGACCCTCGGTCGCCCAACCAGGGTATAACCTTATATAGTTGGGAATCCAAGGTATCTCTCCTGACAGGCTTTCATGGGCCCCAAATTTTCATGACTCAGCTTCGTGGAGCGTGTAACCTTCCCCCGAGCCATGTCGAGAGATACCCCCTTATATGACGCACTTTAGGTCTTACATTTGCCTCTTACGAAATGTTATTCGCGAACTAGGGTGTACGCCATAAAGGTTCGTCCCATTCTTTTACTCATTCATATTTGTCATATCATTCAATCATTTATGTTTCATTACTTACTGACATTTGTTTACGAAGTATTCGCACAATCCTGTTTCATTTGTTGTATTTTCATTTTTCTTTCTTGACTGAATTCCCATATACTCTTGGCTGCGAGATTCTCGCACATCATTACTTCAATTGCTACTTTTTCTCCCATTTTATTTGATTATTCACTTCTTATGCCTTTTGTTCCTCATATCTTTTTGCTTCTTTATTACCATAATGTTCGCCCTGTCTCTAGGCATTCACCTCGCGAGGTATGTTCAAATCCTTACTTCTATAGCATCCACCATCAATTTTCCTTTTCTCTCGCTCATCTCTCACATGTTGCTTCCAACCTTTTCTTTTGGCATTTCTTTCTTCATGACTTTCTACATCGACCTCATGACATTGTTGCGATTCCTTCCAATCTCCCTGTATAATTCCAATGCCATTTGGATGTGGGAATTTTATACATTGATGATATGTGGATGCGACTCCCAAGATTTCATGAAGCCATGGTCTCCCAATCAGCGCATTATATGGAGATTCTACGTCAACCACACAGAATAAAATATCAGTTGATAGTCCTTGTAGAGGTATTCTCATGTGAACCTCTCCCTTTGGTTTGTTTGCAAAGTGCTCAGTTAAAGCCATATATCTTATATGTCGAGGGATCAAATCCTCGTCTTTTCCTCCCATCGTCTTGTAAGTATGGTAAAAGAGAATATTCACCGAACTTCCGGTCGATTAGGATTCGGTTGATCGCCCAAACAAGCTTCGCTTCATCATCTTCTCCATCAATTTGGTTTCGGGTTAATCTCTAGTTTCACAACCAACGGGCTATCATGTGTTTCTCTTCCTTTTGGCACTTCATCTCGCAGAGAAAGAAATAGTCTTCACCGCCACTTTTCTAACTGCGTCGTCCTCGCCAGACTCATTATTTCTTTATCATTAGCATCTCTCGCAAAGACTCTACTAAGCACGTTGTCATGAAAATCTTCAATTGTGCGATAGGAGTGGACAATAGAGTTGCAATTCAAATTTTTAGCTTTTGTCCCGACTTCTATCACAAATGTTTCCTTTCCTTTCGCCGACATCGCCTCCGTGCATCTCTCGGTGGTGGTGGTAATGTCCGCCTGTTTTTCTCCCTTTAGAAAGTGATTCAGCTTTCCCCGATCAATCATCCCGAGAATGATTCTCTTTATGTTTCTACAAATCATTTGTTTGATGCCCATGGAAGCGATGGTAAGAACAAAATTCATGACTTCTATCGCCTCGGCGGTGGTTCCATTCCCACGTTCCAAGGTGCCGGTACATTTTCCATCACAAGTATAGCTTCCCAGATCTTTTCCACACTAGCATTCGGTGGAGGCATCTTAATCTCTTCCCACACTATTCTCGGCTTCTCGCCTCCACGGTTATTTTGCCTTCGTCCACCGTATGTTTCTTGCACATGATCTAGCCTCGAATCTTATTATTATCAAGTTATTACGGTTGTAATAGTTCCTTTCTCGTTCAAATTCCTCTTGATCGTGGCTTCCCATGGCTACTATCTTCTCGCTGTCCCTCATCGCCTTTCCTTGCTTGCTTTGTCCTTGCGAAGTACTCGCCACCGTATTTATGAATTGAGGCAAGCAAGCTTGCGTTCGCAGACATTAGGGTTTGTGTTCGCGATTTGGATAAGAATTCATTTCATTTTGTCTTTCTTCTAAGGCAATATATTCTTCCCGTAATTCTCGCAGATTCGCCATTGTGATTGTATTTTTGATTCTAAAAATTTGAACGTATAACAAGTTGGTCGCGAAGAGAGCATTCACAAATGAGAGTATGAGATATCTTTCCTCAACCCGTCCCGCCATTTCGCTACACATGGTCCTCCATCTTATTGTCAATCGCCTTAAGCTCTCGCCAACCCTTTGTTTCAACCCGAATACATCTTCAATACCTGGGTCGCGAAGAGTTGTTACTTATGTATGCTCCGTGAATGTGGCTTGTAAATGGTTAAATGATGTGATTGTGTTCCTTGGCAGACCTTCAAACCATTTTAATGCTTCTCCTATTAAGCTTGATGCGAAATACTTGCATAGTATAGCATCATGATTCTCCCATTGTAACATACATCTCATATAAGCCTTGATATGTTGTACCGCACAAAGTTGTTCCATCAAAGATGTTGGTTAACGCAGTAGATTGCACTTAGGAGGTATTCCTCCCATCTCGTACTTCTATCGTGAAGGGATTCTTCGCAGCTTCGCGATGGCTTCGGCCCAATTGTTTCCTTCCTCCTTCCCTTCTATTGTTCAATAATCCTCTCATTTCAAATGGATTCTCTTAAGATTTGTTCATTTGCCTCTTAATTTGATTCTACCGGTCTTTTTAGCTCGCTTCTCTCCGTCTTCGCTCGTGCCTATTTTGACCTTCCCGCTCGTTATTTTCTCCTCTTCTTCCCCGCGACGCTCTTCTTCGTTTCTTTCACACCCGCACGCCATTATATCGGTTGTTCTCTTCTTGGTCTGTCTCTCAGCTCTCATCTCGCACCCTCTCATATTCTTCATTAATATTTCTATTGGTACGATTTTGTTCCCTCCTTCTTTCACGGTTGTCATGGTTATTCTGCCGGATTGCCTCTTCCATCTCTTGATTTTCCATTTCTTCTCTTATCCTTTCTCTCTCGCGAGCTAGCCGCGCTTGTTCAATGTAGTGTCTCTCAATGTCATCCTCGATCTCTCGGTTTCTTCTCGCTTCTTCTCTCCGTGCAAGATTATTCTCCCTTCAAAGAACTGGGTCATTCGGTTCTTGGAGTTGCATGTTTCCTTGATTTTCCCTATTCCGTTCATTTTGAAGATTTTCGGGCTGAGGAATATAACGATCTTCTATTTCCCCTCTTCTCTCGCCATGCTCTGTACTCGGATTTTGTGTTTCTTCCTCGGTACTTTCTTGGTAAAACTCTCCTTCTTTCTTCCCTATTCGATCTTGAACTTGATCTCACGCTACTTCTAGATCTCCTATTTTGCAACCTCATATTTTCCATCCTCAATTCATGATTCTCTCTTGTTAAGTTCGCTCGTTCCTCTGCCTCTAGTCGTCTCTCTTCGTGTATTGTTTGTCTCAATCTTTCTAACGCTGCTATTTCTTCATTTCCTGGATTCATTTCTCCATTCATTCCTTGCTCGCCTCCTCCTTGTCCATTGTTCACCAGCTTTGCTCCTCTTCCCTCTCGTCTTGAGTCGACCTCCAAGTATGCACACTTACTCTATCATAATCCATGACCGCGTTTGCTACCGGGGAGATCTGGGCCGATTTTGATCTTCTCCATCATTTCTCATATTCATCCTTGACGATTCTCCTGTTTCATTCCTCCTTTCTCCAGCAAGTCTCCCACTTCTTCTTACAATCGTTGGTTGCCCTTGTACATTTCTTCTTCTAGCCATTATTCTTTTCCAATGAATTCTTGAGTATCTTCTCCAAATCTTTTCTCTGTTAATCCAGATTCTTTCCAATTTCTACGTCAAGCTCTGCTCAGTCCCTGTTTCTAGCGCATATGTAGTAGCGGAAAATCCCACACTACACCCCTTACTCGATTTTGCTTAATTAATCCATTGAAAGATGTAAGATCAAGAATATTTATTGATTGAATCCATGAATTGTTTACACAAGATAATAGAATTACACTTAGAAATTAAAACACTCTTAAATTTTCTCTCTCCTATTGACTTGCTTAACAATCCCAAAGAGCTCTCTTCTCACCACAGATTCACTCAACCCTTTATATAGGGTAATACATAGTGTATGACAGCTAAGCTATCCTTTATTTTCGGGAATGTCCCGCGAAGTGTCGCAGATGCACAAACATTCGTTCTCGCGACACTTCTTAACCTTCGCCTGGTTTCACGTCTTCTTTATGTTTTGCCTGTCGTTATTCCTTGCGTCGTTTATTTTAGCTCCTGCGACTCCTTCGCGATGCTGTCGCTTATTTATCCCGCGAGCCTTGTTTGTTGCAATATTACGATCCTACACTCCCATTGGGCATGACATGTGGAAGAAAATTAAAAGAGGAAGATTAGATTTTGTTGAGATCTATATATTGATATCGAGAGCAGTAGATGGGGGAGTTTTGGCCGGAGAGCAAATTTGTTGTTTTTGTTATTTTTCTTCATTTTCACCATTGTAAACACTTTTCTAGCAATAAAATAATCTTTTGAGAGTGTCTACAATATGAGGAGCTAAACCCCACACTCGGGTCGATGGAGGAAGCCGATTTTCGCACATGGGTGAATTTATTTATTTTTCTATTTGACTTTTGCACTAATTTATAATAGAATTATGATTTGATAAAATTAGTTGTGATTCAATTAGATAGGTTATGCTTTGAATTAAGATAATCTATGCTTAGGGGATACAGTTAATGTTTTGAAGATCTACTTTGGCAAAACAAGAGTTGATGTTTTATTTATTCACTGAGCGATAATTGTTGAGAATGAATAATGAACCTCGTGTTGTGAATTCGGTGGAATCTAAGACCCAGTGACTCTCTTTTATTTATTATTTTATTTAAACCTTTTAATTTAATCTTAACAACATCCGAGAGAACGAATCTTATATTACTACTACGAAAACTAAGAAAAACCATAAATCATTTTGTCGTTCACTCGGACTTGAAGAGATTGATTTTAAGAATTAATAAAAGAAAATAAAAGAAAAATATATACAAATATTGTCACAGGATGAAGAGTTACTAGGACGCAGGATTTCACTACTTTTCATATTCTTGTGGTTCAGTCATTAACTCGAGACAATATAGCTCAAACAAAAGAAGTTGTGACTCTAATTCCTTGCCAAAAATAGATTTCATAAAAGATTATCTGTAAGTCGTAAGCATGACGCATCAAAAGTAATTTAAACTAAGCATGCGACATCAGACAAAATAACAGATAATTAATAGAAATCATAAAGCAATTAAATCTATGCAAAAAGTCATATAAAGAATTAATTCATTTACCACAATCATGAAAAGTTGCTTCCTCCGTCACCCCAGTGATGGGTTCTAGCTCCGCATATTGGAAACACGCTCAAAATATGATTTTATTGCTCAAAGGTGCTTACAAATGATGAAAAGGAGAGATATCAAATAAAAACCGGGTTTGTAACAGTGTGCTATAATCGGTTCCAAGATTCTAAATATGAAAAAGGATTTACAAAGAAATAAGATGTCGACATACTTTGAACAAGTTCAGTAACTCTTATCCTTTTTTTTCAAAGATATTCCTTAATAACTCAAGGAGATCCCAGACCGAAATAAGTTGAGAATCTTTTAATTAAGGTTGTTAATTTTATATGCTTTTAATTACCGACAATTAAAATGCACTATGGAAAATAAAATTTAGTAATGTGCATTTACTAATTGGAGATTTTCTAGTGAGATTTCGGTAATATTGGACAGAGCATTTCTAAGAATTATGAAAACCGATTTTGGGCATTTATTGCATATCATAGGAATATTTCGGTTTTAGAAATTCCTTGGTTTCCAAACATCCTTGGTCTATAAATACCCAAGTTTGCATTTTGATCAAACTATCCAAAGAGCCAGCAAAACTACCTTGTTGTGTTGTTACTCTTGGATCCGTTTATTCGGAGAAAAAAGTACCATAATTAGGCGAAATCTCTTACGACAGCTCGTTTAAGGACTTCCGTGGGATCAATAAGCTCTACGAGTACCGTTGGTGGGAAACTAGATGATTGCAGTATTATTAGTTTTCGATTTGATTTGATTGACTAACGGTTGTTGAACTTTGATTGCACCTAGTTTGTTTATTCTTGAGAATCTTTTCTTATGATATAATATTCACTCAAACTAGATCGAATTATGAACGAGATCTTTAGAACTATTTGTAGATCTAAAGACGTCTTGTGATAAACTATTGTTAACAGACTCCGTTATGTGCGTGATTGATCACAAGAGATTCAAGTTGTGGTGTGCAGGTGTTTATTGAAGATTAAAAAAGATTTGAAGACAAAGAAGATCTCTTATTGGTTTCATATCTTTGGTGTGCACAAAACTTGATCGGCTGGGATCCAACTATAATCGGTTTATCGTTGATAGATTTGATTGATTAGTTGCGTAGATCGACATCATTATATAGTATCTTGGTAGATTATATATTTGATTGCAAAATCTAAACTCCGCTACTTTGGTAGTTGTTGGATAGATAGATCTAAACCCGATAAAGAAGCTTATTGAATTAAACAGAAGAGCCTTTGTCTAACTCATATCACTGAGATTGAATAGAGTTGTTACCGAACAAATTTGTTGTTCCTTTACTGTTTGGAATAAGAACCAAAGAAATTGTTCCAGTGCGCGCACTTATCGAATGTCGGAAGCGCAGGTATACTGAAGAAACTAGGTGAATTATAGGTTTAGTTGCTTGGTATCAACTATACGAAGTTGGTTTGATTTTGTATAGCGGCTTAATTCTGAGAGTATTCAATTCTGGACTAGGTACCGGGGTTTTTCTGCATTTGCGGTTTTCTTGTTAACAAAATCTTGATGTGTCATTTACTTTTGTTTTCCGCAATTATAATTGTTGTTATTATAATTTAAAGTAAATTACACAAACGTTAACTCCGTATTACTTGATAGTGATCCTATAGAGTTTGGCTAAATACGAACCTGTTATGAAGTAATCATACTTTGATTGTTGTATTGTCTCCATCTCGTATACATAGACGATCACACAAAGTGTGAATACCGATTCGTTTTATTGTCTCGACTCAGTCCGTAGACAATCACTTTCGGTAAGAGGACTTATAGGTGGAAAAGTTTAAGATTGTGGTATATTTGGGTACCCTCGTCTTTTCAATATGCTTTAATTACCAGCAATTAATGCATAGCTCTAAAGAATAAAAATTAGTAATGTTCTTTTACTAATTGGAGATTTTCTATTGAGAGATTTCAGAAATATTGGAAAATAATTTATTGGAAGGAAAATCGAAATTTTGCATTCATTGCATATCTTGAGAATATTTTCGATATTGGAAATTCCTTGGTGTCCAAACATCCTTGGTCTATAAATACCTAAGTTTGCATTTCTAGTAAACTAAACTTCATTTCTTGTTGTTTCTGGTGGAGCTGTCTAATCGGAGTGGAAAGTATCCTAATTAGGTGAAATCTCTTACAACCGCTTGTTTAAAGACTTATGTGGGATCAAGAAGCTCTACGAGTACCGTTGATGGGAAACTAGATAATTGCAGTGTTATTAGTTTTCAATTTTATTTGATTGAGTAACGGTTGTTGAAACTTTGATTGCACCTAGTTTGTTTATTCTTCGGAATCTTCTCTTCTGATATAAGATTCACTCAGAATAGATCAAAGTATCGACGGGATCTTTAGAATTGTTTTTTGATCTAAAGACATCTTGTGATAATCCATTGTTAACAGACTTCGTTCTGTATGTGATTGATCACAAGAGGATTCAAGTGGTTTTGCGCGGGTATTTGAAAACAATAGAAGATTTGAAGATGAAGAAGATTTCTTATTAGTTTTTGTATCTTGTGGATCTAGTGCACAAACCTTGATCAGGCTGGGATCCAACTAGAATAGGTTTACCTTTGATAGATTTGATTGTCTATTTGCGTAAGATCGGCAACAATCATTTGGTGGTATCCTTCAGTGTCCGAATCTGATTGTTGTGAATCTAACCTTAACTATTTTATAGTTATTGGATAGATTGGTCTAAACCCGACGAAGAAGTTTATTAGATTAAACAGAAGAACCTTTGTCAAACTCATATCACAAGTTTGAATAGAGTTGATACTAAACAGATTCTTCCTTTCTGTTTGGAATACGATCCAAAGGAAATTGTGATTCACGTGCGTGACTCTAAGAGTCGAAGGTGCAGGGATACCGAGGGAACTAAGTAGCTATGGCTAGTATGCTTGGTCTCAACTATAAGAAGTTGGTATTAGATTTTGTATAATGACTTAATTCAGAGAATATTCAAAACTGGACTAGGTCCGGGGGTTTTCTGCATTTGCGGTTTCCTCGTTAACAAAATCTTGCTGTGACATTTACGTTATATGTCCATATTATAATTAAAGTAAAGTGGGAATTATATAAATGCCCCTCCTTCTCATGGGCTTCAAAATACCCTTGTTCACTATATTAATACCCCTAATCTAAAAACAAGGAAATTCAATTAGAAGATACTTCCTTTAATACCCCTAATCTATTCGATACTTCTTCTTCTTCATTACTAAAAACCGAAAATCAACTTCTTCATCGTCATCTACGCCAGTACATCTTCAGAGTCGCCTCCGCCACCGCCACCACCTCCACCGATCTCTCACATTCCCGGCAAAGACCTCTTATGCTTCCAAAGCAAATCCATCACAAGCACAGCAACATCACCACCTGATTTAGATCGATTTTCACCTGATTCAGATTCAGAAATCAAGCTTGATAATCATTATCAACTATTAATATTCCTCTTCTTTTGATGTCTGTTATAGATTTAATGGGTTTAGCTTTTCAATTGAAAGTTCTTCTTCTTCTCAATAGATAGAGTAACAAGCTCGAATTTAAGATCCATCAGCAACCCTAGTTTCAAATAATAGAGGTGAAGGTCGTGGTGGTGGTGAAGGAGGATATCAAATCTCTGTTTAATTAGAAGAAGATGATGGTGGTGGAGGAAGATACCAGATCTACAATGATGGTGGTGGCGGCAGCGATGAAGGATATGTATTTCAATCTATCAATTGATTATCTTCTTTCTCTAGTTTGAGTTTCTGCTGGTGGTGGTAGTATATAGATAAAATCATTCATGAATATTGTGTTGGTTCAGGTTCGAATGATGAAATAAAATCAGTCTTGAAGATAGTGGTGGTTATGGTTGTTGTGGTGTTGGTGGATATTCTATGTGCTGGTGTTGTTGGTGATGCTGGTGAGGTTAGAACGATGAATTTTGATGATGGAAATTGTGTTGGTTGTGGTTGGAATGATTAATTAAAGTTGTTCATGAAAATAATGGTGATTCTGGTTGTTTGTGGTGTTGGAAATGTTGTACGCTGCTGGCGGTGGTGGTGGTGAGGTTGGACGACAAGTTGTTGAATACTACTCCATCAACTATTTAGGGAGTCAACAACCAATGTTTGTGTATCAACAATAAAAATGGTAGTCAACAACCAATATTTGTGTATCAACAATAGAAATTGATCTTAGTGTAAGGAGTCAACAACAAATATTTGTGTATCAACAATAGAAATTGACCTTAGTTTTAGGGAGTCAACAACCAATGTTTGTGTATCAACAATGGAAAAATAGAATCAACAAACAAATTTGTGTATCAACAATAGAAATTAATCTTAGTGTAAGGAGTCAACAACAAATAATTGTGTATCAACAATAGAAATTGACCTTAGTTTAGGGAGTGAACAACCAATGTTTGTGTATCAACAATGGAAAAATGGAATCAACAACAAATATTTGTGTATCAACAATAGAAATTGACCTTAGTGTTAGGGAGTCAACAACCAATGTTTGTGTATCAACAATGGAAAAATGGAATCAACAACCAAATTTGACAAATATTTTTGAACTTTTGATTTTTTGGATCAACTTCAGTTGTTGACACCTAATAGCGGCAGTGGTGGTGGTGTGTGACGGTGGTGGAATATTATTGGTGGTTGTATTTAGTAAGTGGTGGTGGTGGCGGAGTGGTGGTGGCGGAGTGGCGGTGGTGGTGGTGGAGTGGTGGTGGTGGTGGAGTGGTGGTGGCGTCGATGCTGTTGGTGGTGGTGAAATGGTGCTGCTGGTGGATGTTATTTCATAGGAAAATTTATTTTTTAATGGATAAGATTTTTAAATGGAAAATAATATTGTAAGTGAGGGTATTAAGGTAATCTGTTTTTTAAGGGATAAGGTATTTAAATGATAGGGGTATTTATATTGTTGTATAAGGGTATATTTATTGAGTGTCAATACTAAGGGTATTTAATAAATTTACCCTAAAGTAAATTGCACTTATACGTTATAAATCCCATAACACTTGATATTGATCTTATAGAGTTTCGGTTATTACCGAACCTATTATCAAGTGCACTCCTTGTTGTCGTATTGTCTCGAGATCGTATCCATAGAAAATCACACAAGGCGTGGAACCAAATTCGAGATACCAAACCTCACCATCTACGGATCTTAATTTCAACTGTCAATTTTTAACGGCTGATATCCAAAGGGGTGGATGGTGGTGTTATACATCTTGAATTGTGCTCATTTTTAGTATGAATGTAGAGTCTTATTTGAGGAACATATCATCAAAATGTTAGATTTAAATTCATTGTCGTTTGGGTTTTGGCGGCGAAAATAACACAAATCATGTATGATAATGTCTATCTAAGAGTGTCCATGGATCCTCCATCATCCATATTATACATATTGTTTATAAAATTGCGAAAGAAAAAAAAAAAGCAAATAAAACTAGTTTTGTTCTTTACTATTAATATTCTTTTTGTATTCACTTATTTCATGGATAAAATAATAATTAAATGTACCCTTAGAGATAGATAATTTGTTTTTTTTATTTACCAATAATCAGAACTACTAATAATAGACTTGAATAATATCAAAGTTTACGAAATATAATACTTTTGATGATGAAAAATGACAATATTGTCAATTACTAATTTCAAATCTTAATTAAGAAATTTACAACTTGACTGGTATGACAGTGACACATTTTAAAGCTAGAAAAATATGAGGAAACACCATAAATATTCCAGGACTTCAACCATTATTTTATGTGTTGATGTTACCTTAAACTAAGCATACTTATTGCCCAAAATTATTGGCTTGTGCTTCATGCAATCACTTGTTCTATTTGGAGTGTATTTCATATGGATAAATTCGCCAACCATCAAGTGGTCTGATGGTTGGTATGCTCCCTCCCACTATGGAGGTAGGGGTTCGAACCTCGTAATTGCTAGAGATAACTCCATATAAAGAGTTAAGAATGTAGTCCAAAACCATTCTTCCAAACCATCAAAACAAAAAAAAAGGATCAATTATGGTCTGAAAAAGTGATCTTTTGTTATTTATTACTTAGTTTTATCCTTGTGTAAATATATCTTAATTTAAAATTTAATGGAAATTCAGCAATGTCAGCTTGTCATGGTCTTATTAGTTATAATATGTCACTATTTAAGTAATAAGTTATATTTGTTGTTCACAGCTAGCCTCTATTGAAGCTAGTAAACGACAAACTCATAATTAGTTTTCTAAATAATCCAACCCGGAAATGATTTCCCTACCGCGTGTCTCTCCCGACTGAAAATCCCGCCTCTCACATACAAGGGCCCCACTTTTCCCCACTTATAATCCCAATGCAGAGAAGGTGACGAGGAACCGTCCGATCTCCTAGCAGGACAGAGGCGTGGTAGGTGTAGCATCAAAACTAATTTTGGAGAATTTAGCGATAGTTCTCCTAAAATTTATTGTCACTTTTACCTCAAATTAGTAAATAGAAATCAAGCCTCGGAATACTATTCGGGAAGAGGTGAACCAGGTCGAACTTCAAGACGCAGGATCAGCGTGAGGGGAGGAGATGACATTGGTCTCTTTTAAAACTTTGTTGCGTTGAAAATGAGGGGAAACAACGTCTGGGTTGATATCGGACGCTTTGAAAGTCGGTCTCCCTTCCGTTGTATCAAGAGTGGTATTATTCGCTTCAGCTTAATAGTAGTGTCTTGGCTCTTGGAATCGTGGGTTTCTTAACAAAAAATAAAAATAAAAAAAAAAGAGGAAAGGAGCCCCGTAAGTAAAGCGCCACATATATTATATACTTACCCACCTAAAAATTATGGGTGGGGTGGAGGGATTCACAAGGATCTTATCTCGAAGCTTGAATTTCAACAACTTCGGGATGATCAGATGTATTGGGACGAGCACGAATCCCACCAAATCGATTCTTAAGGGAAGTAATAATGTTACTGAGACGGACCGAAATATTATGCCCTCGGCACCAACCTACATATGCAGGTCGAAACTTCCTGATGTCTCACTCTTAATGCAATGACTAGGATGTAAAGCGTCAATTCCCACCAAGAAAATGCACGTTGATTTGCATTTCCAAGCATGTTTTGCAAGCATGACGACTTAAACGTAGTTTCCATATATAGCTCCTTACCATTCTAACTTGGCATTGTCCTGCGGATGATGCAAGGCCATACATCCGTATCTTATGTGTACTCCATGCATCGCTGACTTCCAAGTCCTGTCCAAGCACGAGGCATGCCTTGGACTTGCACATAGGCAACTGAGAGCCTATTTCCATCTTCCTTACTTCGCTTCGGCATCGGTTGAAAATATGCACTGTTCTCGCTCGCGTAAAGGGTGCATCAGTTAGGATCATGCCAGTGGCTTATGCAAGCTCCTAACTTGCATTCATGAGTAACTTACTTTCCTGTTCGTGCTCAACTCATAATTTGTGCATGCCTATGTCGAATGGCTTGATAGGAAGTATGAGCATCCAAGGAATGGACTGCTACTACCTCATCAAGTGTGGAAATAATCACCTCTTTCTTTGTATTTTCCGAGCCTAAATGATATGAGTTACCAAAATATCGCAATCACCTCCCAATTAGATGATATGAGCGATAAATGTTGGACTACTCCATAGCTCGAAGATCAAGCACGAACCAAAGTTCATCTGTGTCGGACTGGAAACTAAAGCCAACTTGTGGTGCAAGGCCAAAGCCAAACAAAGCCTAATCCATATAGGCCAACGGGTCTTCCGCAAGCACAAGATAGTGCATCATAAACCTCTCTGCCGGAATGTATCAATTTGATGCATTCTTGGTTCAAAGCACAACAACAATGACGTTACGCATCATATGCTCCGTCGGCAAGGCTATAAGAAATTATTGATGCTTACACATCATATATGCTTTACCGGCTATCTATAGCTTAATGGTCAATTTCCCCTAATTGCGCCTTGAACTAACTTCCCTTCTTTATATAATTTATTGACATTTCTAAAAATATAAAAATGAGCGTGGATGGTTATTTACCAAGTTCATCTGCTTTCACGGCAACGAATTTTCAGAATTTGCACCATAGTGGTGCAATTTTGGTTATTGGTCAATACTTTGCTTGCGAATTGCACCATGTGGTGCAATTTTGCTCTTGTCCAGCGTACAACTAGCGTGAATCCCCATGATGGTGCAATTTTCGTTCTCGGGCAACATGCCCTGATCGTGCAACATAAGCTTGAGATGAAGATACATCTCATTCAACAACGCATGTTTGAGGATGCGTCATGTAAAAAAACCAGGTATTACAACTATCACAAAGACGCTCTTGTACAAGAATAATGGAATATGACGCATATTTGAGGATGTGTCATGTAAAAAAGGCAGGTATTACAACTATTACGAAGACGCTCTTGTACAAGAAAAATTGAATATCTAGTTTCGTCTAAGCGGGTGACATCAATACCTAACCATTCAAAATCAACAAGGAGCCAGCCTTATTTCCCAACGAGTCACCACCTAACTAAAAAAACAAAAACAAAAAAAGCGACGATGTCGGTGTCTAGAGAGATTTGCATGTGTGAAACCACATTTCGATTCCTTGGTGTGCATATCTCTAAACTTGTGTCACTAAATTGGTTGCACTTTGTGCTAGGAGATAGCCCATATTCTTGTGCGACCACAATGTATAATTTCACGTCCCCTGAAGCGTGTAATTTACAAGGGGAAGGTTCATCCATATGAACCCTCAAAGAAAAAATAGAAAGCCATCACTTCTTGGGCTTCCTGCTTCAAATTTTGGAACCATCGGTCAGCCACTACTAGCTAGCTAGCCCAAAAGGTGAGAAAGCTTCAAACAGACATGAAAATGATGACATAAACGCCCAAAGAGAAGTACAAAGCCAGAGAAACTAGCTCACCCCTGTAGTGAGGTGTGCTTTAATGCCCTTGCCTTTTGTTATCCCCGAATCACTTATTACTAATTCTATGCTTTTGGTATTAGCAATGCCTTTGAGAAGAGGCAGTATTCTCACGTAATGTTGTCATAGAACTGACAATCTTAGCTTGGAAGGTTTAGACTAGCTATTAAGGGGCACCCAGTTTTAGCCGTTAATCACGTTTTAATTCTGTTTTCAATTTCTGTTTTAGTTAATTCACACGTGAGCTCCTCACACGTGCTGTCTTTGTTGTGAGTGGGTAGCGTGTGAATGAACCGACTAACAATCAAAGTGAAGGTTTCAAAGATCTCAACAAGAAGATCGATGAAGCTCGAACACGATTTCCCTACGTTGTTAGAAGGACTAGGAAGCTTACTTGATTCTAAGATGTCGTCTCTTGGAAGAGAAGTTTTTCATCAACAAAAGTCGGGTGATGGAGTACTTGAAACTCCCTTCCAACAACAAAGCATTCCAAAACAAGGAGGTAATCACAATATCTTGTCTAACCAATTTTCAAATAACTCACAAAAATTTGTGGAATTAACCCTAGATCCTAGATTCGAAAGTGTAATAAATTTTTCAATTACATTTAATGGATGAGGAGCAGAAGGTCATGGTTGCTTCTCTTCATTTAGAGGGCAAAGTAGATATATGGTTTCATGATTATCAAGTAGGTAAGGAGGTAATCTTGTGGGAAGAACTTTGCAATGATGTCAATTTTAGATTTCAAGAGCTTGGGCATGATGATGTAGTAGGGGAATTCAACAAGCTTTGTCAAGAAGGCACGGTATTAGAGTACCAAGAGCTTTTTGAAAAGCTCAAGGCCTTAATGATTTCTAAGAATAGATATTTGAATGAAGCTTATTTTACTTCTAGCTTTGTCAGTCGACTCAAGGAAGAAATTATAATGCAGTTCAAATGCATTCTCCCTTATCACTCAATCAGGCTATGTACTTAGTAAGGATGCAGGAAGCTGTGTTGGAGAGGACAGCTAGGAAGGCCAAGTTTGTTTCCAGACTTCCTCCACTCTCAATGGGCAGTAGCATCTCTAAAAGCTTTGTAACTCCACCCAAGTCTAACTCACCATCTCCCACGATTAGTGGCAGCCTCAAACTACCTCCCATTAAAAAGTTAACATATGCTCAGATGAGGGCAAGAAGGGAGAAAGGGTTGTGTTATAATTGTGATGAAAAGTATGAGATTGGTCACAGGTGTGTTAAACAACAACTATACATGTTGGTTGGAGATGAGGAAGGATCAGCTACTTCTGAAGAAGAATCTCCTGGTAGTTCTCCAGTCATACAAGAGCTAGAGGAAGAAGTGGAAATTTCCCTACATGCCTTATCTGGTAATGTTTCTCACAACACTATTAAAATTAAGGGTATTACCAAGAATAAAAGGCATTCACTGTCTTGATTGACAGTGGTAGCACACATAGTTCCATTGACCCTGAGATGGCAAGGCTCAATGGAGCTTTGATAGAACCCACTGCTGCTTTACATGTAGCTGTGGCAGATGGTTAGTGATGCCAAGTGTCCTCAGTTTAGTTGGAACATGCAAGGGAACAAGTTTTCTTTTGATGTCAGAGTCCTAGACTTGGGAGGTTGTGATATGGTGTTGGGAGTAGATTGGATGAGAATTATAAGTCTTGTGAAGTTTGATTTCAAAATGATGACAGTGTCCTTCACTCAAGATGGTAAGGAGATTGAGCTCAAGGGACTTACTGAAGACATCAGAATCTCATCTATTTTTGTGGGTGCTTATTAAAAATACCTCAAGAAGAATAAAAATGGAATGACAGGGCATCTGTCTTGCATCACAGCCATAAAACCCCACCCTCAAACACCAGAAATCCTGGAACCCATACTCACCAAATACTCTTCAATATTCAAAGAACCAACTTCATTACCACCAGAAACATCTCCTGACCATCATATACCCTTGCAACCAAACTCTGCACCACCTAACCAAAGGCCTTACATAATTCCATATGTTCAGAAGGAAGTGGTTGAGAAGTTAGTTGAAGAAATGCTCAAGTCAGGAGTGATCTAATCCAGTCACAGCCTTTTTTCCTTCCCAATTTTACTAGTTAAGAAGAAGGATGGTAGCTGGAGGTTCTGTATTGATTATAGAAAGGTTAATGAGATTACTGTTAAAGACAAGTACCCCATTCCAGTCATTGAAGAACTACTAGATGAATTAAAATGGTCATTTTTCTTCTCCAAGATTGACTTGAGAGCAGGGTACCATCATATTAGAGTATCACCTAGAGATACTCAGAAAACTGCCTTCAAGACACACCAAGGGCACTATGAATTCTTGGTTATGCCATTTGGTTTGACTAATGCTCCAGCTAGCTTTCAAGCCTTAATGAATGATGTATTCAAGCCCTATCTGAGGAGGTTCATATTAGTGTTCTTTGATGACATCCTGGTCTACAGTCCAAACATGGAGTCTCATCAAGAACATCTCCAACTTGCTCTAGAAACTCTCGGAAAGAACCAACTATTTTCAAAGATCAAAGAAGTGCTCATTTGGCCAAGACAAGTTAGAGTCCTTAGGGCACATCATCTCTGGTGAGGATTATTGTTGACCCCACAAAGATTTATTGCATGGTAAGATGGCCTACCCCTGCAACTATTAAAGACCTGAGGGGGTTTCTAGGTCTAACAGGGTACTATAGGAAATTTGTGAAAAACTATGGTCTCATTGCCAAACCATTGACGGACTTATTGAAGAATAATCAGCTAGTTTCCAAAACCATGCTGTCAACACCAATCTTAGTGTTTTCAACAAACCATTTGAGATCTCAACCGATGCTTCCAAAGATGATGTTTTTAAATTTTGTTGTAGATGCGTTCAACTCAGACTTGTAAAGATTTAGTTTCAGAAAACTAAAACAAAGATAATATTTCTTTGTCACAAAATATCGACTGTAGACCTCAAGATTCCACCAACCATGTTTGAGATCCCAATTCTTTGCCAATAAAAGATTGACTGTAAATCACAAGCATGTATCAAAAATACTAAGACCAAGCATACAATTAAGAAAATCGAAACCATTTAAACTAGTGCAAAAGTCATAAAGGAGAGCAAATAGCTTCCTCTGTCATCCCAAGAGTGCTCAAAATAATTGTTCATAGACTCAAATAGGTGAAAAACAAGAGCCTACTTCACCAAAGGAATGTGACGTTGACGTTCTTGGCTGATGTCCACCTAACGACAATGAAAAGGGAATTGATGGCTTAACAGCCATTTTCCCGTGGTAATGGTCAGAATTACCATGGAGATCTTACGATTACTTGGAAACAAATTCACCATCTTCACATACCACCAAAGCCTTGGGATGCCTGGGGTTAACAATGGGTTATAACAACTTCATGAGCAAAGAATTAAAAACACTCACTACTACAACAATTGAGAATCAGACACAAAAAAAAGTGGTTGGCCAAATTGAGCTCAGATAGTCTCACTAAGGACATCAATACCTGGAGATATGATTATGAATTCGACAATCCTACTCCTGTATCAACACGTCCTGGCATATACAAGGGAAGTATACATGATAAGGAATGAAACACACACATATTGGGGTATGTAACTCAATCACTTTATTTCACCCTAGAAAACCAAATGGTTCCCTCAACTCCACAACCAAAATGCTTCCAACTTAGAATTCACCATCTTCGCAACTAATGCCTTATCAAGAGTCCACATCTTTGTTCTATAACTGGGCCAAATAAAAAGTTCCTCATAAGGGAAAACTCAAATAAAAACTTAGAAGCATATTGAGGATCCTCTAAGTCAATCGATTTATGTCAATCATAATAAAATGTGTCGATACTAATAAAGTACTTAGGATGGATCTCGGGGCTTGTGACGTAGGATGGGTTTCTAACAACTGTGGACATCACTAGGTTCAGGAAAAACGTGTAAGGAAGATAAGAATGGGGAAGACCTACTAGTCACAAACTTCCTAGAGCTGAAGTAAATAATATTATCGTTGTTAAGCTCAATTGGAGTAACAAATTCCCGATCACTATGAGCTATCCTCATCATTCATCAGTTGTAATAACCAAATTCTAACATCTTGATTATGCAAATAACTATCCCCATTTTCAAAGGTACTATTCACTTCTTAGGAAAGAAGGTTCACACGTTGAGAAGTTAATCTTCGTGTTGAATAATTGTTTCCATTGACGTGTGTGATAGTAATTGGCTCATCATGGTATGAGCCATAACCTTGAAAAGGTTGATGTTCCCAACCACTATTCACATTATGGTCTAGCATTTTTCTGATATTCGTTGTATTGGCTATTGTAATACATTTGGGTGGTGGGTGGATCTAAACCCACCGACAGGGATTGTCTTTTACCCAACTTGGAAAATTCACGATCTAGAAATATACTAAAACCAAATATTTTCCCGCCTAAAACGAAAGTGAAGAAGAAAAAAACAACTCCCTATCAACCGGGTGCCCTTTATCCATTTGAGGGGTGGATATGCCAAAACCACTTTTATTTTTGATGTTTATTGCACAAAAAGCCATAATAAATACAAAATCGAGCACTAACAAAATATACAATTGAGATTAAATCGGTCGCACCGATGCATGCCTTATCAAGAGTCCAGATTTTAATTCAAATACAACCTTAATGGTTCTTTAAGTTCAAGACAGCTTATAAAGATAATACTAATGCAAGGGACTTAATTACCAAATTAACGTACATGAGGGGCAAAGTGGAAGGTTATACTTATCATCAAGGGGTGTTGAGGTACAAGGGAAGTCTCTATATTGGACAACATTGGGGATTAAGGTAGAAAGTCATTCTCTCCACACATTCTTCACCCGTTGGGGGCATTCAGGAGCACATGCCACTTACCAAAGGGCCAAGCTATATTTTTTTTGGATAGGAATGCACAATGATATTAAAAGCTTTGTCCAAGATTGTGATGTATGCCGAAACACAAATGTTGTAACACTAGTCCAACAGGCCTACTTCAGCCACTACTCATTCCCCGAGCAAGCATGGGAACACATCAAAGATGGACTTCATTTCGGTCTCCCAAAATCAAGGAAGGGAAGTTATACTGGTGGTGGTAGACATGCTTACAAACTTCAGCCATTTCATTCCCTTGAGCCATCCTTATATTGCAACTTCAGTGGCAAAGGTATTTATTGACATTGTATTCAAGCTTCATGGCCTTCCTAAGACTATTGTGTCAGATAGAGATGCAATTTTTGTGAGCAACTTCTGGCAAGACCTTTTTGCTAGGATTGGTTCTGCATTACACATGAGCACAACTTATCACCCTCAAACTGATGGACAGACTGAGAGGGTGAATGCTTGCTTAGAATCCTATTTAAGGTGCATGACCAGCTTTAAACCAAGCAAATGGGTTAGTTGGCTGCCATTAGCCCAATGGTAGTACAACACTAGTTACCACACAAACCTTAAGCTCACTCCCTTTTGAAGCCTTGTATGGATATGCACCACCACGCTTTGGAGTCTCTTGTAAGCACAAGAGTTCACCCAGCTTGTTGATGACTACATAGAGCGAGGTACCCATGAAACAACTATTGAAGGGATAACTAGATGAAGCTTAGCACAAAATCAAAAGCCAAGCCGACAAGAGAAGGACGAGAGAGGTCATTTACTTTTTTTGGGAATTGGGTGTACCCGAGACTACAAATTTTATAGGCGAGATTTGATCCAATTGAGAAGGAATCGAAACTATCGCCTAAATTCTCCGGCCATACCAGATTGAGGCAAAAGTTGGCCAAGTAGCTTACAAACTGAATCTACCAGTTGAGTCCAAAATCCACCCAACTTTTCATGTCTCTCAGTGAAACCCAACCTTGGGGAGGGAGTCCCGCCTCAAACAACTCTTTCGATTGTCTAAAGAAGGAGAGATGAAGGTAAGACCCTTCTGTGTGCTTGACACAAGAACCATCAAGAAGAACAATTGCTCGATCAAGCAAGTTCGATTCAATGGGATGGAATGGAAAATTCTAAGGCCACTTGGAAAGACAAGCAGGCCATTGAGGTGCAGTTTCCAAAAGCGATTCTTGAGGACAAGAATCTAAAGAAGGAAGAGAATTTGTCATAGAACTGACAATCTTAGCTTGGAAGATTTAGACTAGCTGTTAAGGGGCACCCAGTCTTAGCCGTTAATCACATTTTAATTCTGTTTTAAATTTATGTTTAGTTAATTCGCACGTGTGCTCCTCAGACGTGTTGTCTTTGTTGTGAGTGGGTATAACTCTTTTGGATTGGTCCCTGTTCGACGGATGTTGAATTATTAATAAAAAAGCTTCTTTCTCTCTCAATTTTCTTCTCTTCCAAATCTGATCTCTATCCTTAGAGATCCTGAGTTGCTTCTGAGCTAATCTGTAGTGTAGATCACTACAAATGTTTTCTTGCACTTGCCATATAGCACAAATGTTTTCTTGCACTTGCCATATGGCCATACCCCCTGTGTTTTCTTTAAATTTCAACTTTTGGTTTACATTTGTAAATTAGATAATCAATTCCAAAAAAAATCTAAAAGAAAACAAAAAAAAGTTTGGACTAATGAAAACTGGAGGGTCGGCTTTAAACGAGCCAACCATGTGGAAGATGGCACAAATTATGTCGGCCATATGTCTTGATAGCCATACAGCACTTACCAATCTCTGGGTAAGCGTGGCATATTTAGCCAACCGACCCTTTTAATGAAGCCTTTTTTGGGACCATGGTTTTTTGTGTGGGGACCATGGTTTTATTTAGGGTAAGACATTAGAAGTAAATTTAGGTCACCTCTTATCTAAATATTTATATTAATACCAAAATTACCCTTTTCAATTAAGTTAGTGTAATGATTAATTGTGTCATTAGGTTAACATAATTAGTGATTAGTGCAAGATTAAATCAAAAAAAAAAAAAAAACCAGAAAAAAAAAAACTAAACTAAATGATTAGTGCAAGATTAAATGAAGATTAAACTAAGCCCCAAAAATTGAACAAAGGTTCGGTTGGGAAATATATTTTGCGTCGTGACTTAAACCTTAGTTCGGTTGGGAAATGTTTTCGCGCGTAACTGAACTATGGTTGATTTGCGAAATATTTTGCGTAACAACCAGAACTACGGTTGATTGGAAAAATTTCTTGCAACTAATCGAACTATTAGGTTCGGTTGGGAAATATTTTTGCTACGTAACCGAACTATTAGGGTTCGGTTGGAAAATTTTTTGTAACGTGGTCTAACCTTAGTTCGGTTAGGAAATGTTTTTTGCAACGTAACCGGACTGTTATTATGTTGGAAAATATTTTTGCGAAATAACCGAATTAAGGTTCGGTTGGGAAATGTTTTTGGAAATGTTTTTGGAACTAACCGAACTATTAGGGTTCGGTCGGGAAATGTTTTTTGCTACTAACCGAACTATTAGGGTTCGGTTGGGAAATGTTTTTTGCGACATAACCGAACTAAGGTTCGGTTGGGAATTTTTTTTTGCGAAATAGCCAAACTGTTCTTCATGTTCATCATTTCTATTAGGTTCGGTTAGTTCGACAAAGTTTTTCACATAATTCCTAGCCGAACTTCTCTCTGCAACTTCCATTTTCAACTCATTTCGATGGTTAATACTCATTTTCAATCGAACGAACGTCAAGGAAAGAGAGAAGAAGAAGACAATATTTTTTTTTTATTTTAATTTTGGTTATGATTTTGATTCCCCCCTGTTTCTGTTTTGATTCATTTAGATTAGATATATATGATTAGATTTATATAGTTATTAGGTTAGTTTTAATTTAAATTAAAGTAAAGGGAAAACGTGTATTTACCTAACTTTAAGACCCTCGTTTGACTGGGGGCCATGAATATTAATTGGGGGCCTTGATATTTTATTTGCATCCCAAATTTTTCAGGGGCGTATTAAACCAATTGTGAAAATACTATTTTACCCTTCACTAAAAATAAATCTTAAAAACATATTAACCCTTAATCCTAAGCCCCAATTCATTTCTAGTTCTAAACAAAAAGATCACTCCCTCCCCTCTCACCCTCTCGACTCTTCTCTTTTCCTCCGTTAACGACTCCAAGGAAAAAAAAAAAAAAAAAATCTTCACCCGAAAAAATTTCAGTTACAGTAAAAGGGTCGTCAATTCGACAAGCCTAAACCCTAACGATTTTTCATATGCATGTAGAGACCATAAAAAATCGTTAGGGTATATGATGATCAAGATAACGACCATATCTGGTTTTCATATTTTTTACCCTAGATTAGAGTCGTTAACATAATATAGAAACCTATGACGATCCTCTATGGACGACCCTTTTTTAAAGGTCAATGACACCAGGTGAATAACAAAACGGCCTCTCGTCCCAAAATTTTGAGTCGTCTTGGTATAGAAACACAAAATAACGACTCTTTGTGACCTAAGTTAAGAGTCGCTTCTGGGTATATCATATTACCCTCGAGCGATTTTCATAACCTTGAAAAGTTAAAGTTTTGAGTCAGTCGTGGTATATCATATTACCCCGACGATTTTTTCATAACCTGGAAAAGTTGCAGGTTTGAGTCATCATTTTTGGTGTCAATACATTGACGATTTTTATAGAGTCGTTGGGGTATAAATCCCTCGACATTGACGACTCTTTCTCTGTGTTGTGACATATATCCAATCCATGGGAGAATTTAAGATAATCTTACCATCAACACAATCATCTTTGTTACTTGAACCTTCTCCAACATCATTTCCCCTACTTGAATTACTCATTTCTAAAAACCCCAAGTTTTCCTCTAAAACCTCCTCTTCTTCTTCTCAACTCACAATAATAATAATAATAATAATAATAATAATAATAATAAAGTCACAGTTCTCTTCAATTCACATATCCTCAGATTCCCCTTTTCATTCCCAATCGATCGGTATATTCATAACCCTATTTCATAACCCTAATTCATAACCCCGCATAGTTCACCAGGAACGGTTACTGCGGTTATTGTTGCTTCTGCAACAATGCCGAGAACCGAGATCATCTACATCTTCCTCGGCCTTTGGCATTAATCGTAAGCCAAGTAGATGTATTCGATTATTCTCATCTTCTCACTCTCTTCCTTGGACATTGAATCATCGATGATGCTATGGTCCATTGCCCTTTCAAAAGTTTTGATGATGCGGTGATGGAGTTAATGGTAGAGGGTATGTTAAGACTTCAATTCTCAAGCACATTCGGGACCGTCATGGCCATCAGTGGTGCAAGCAAGAATACTTGCAGGAGCGTATTCGTACCAACGTAGGGGTTTATACTCTTGCGGGAAAGGTTACTTACACAAATGCGTATGTGGTTATGTACTTTATGCATGCATATTCAGTCATGGAAGCGGCCATGCCGTCCTCATAATGGGGATGTCTTATTAGGACCCTTTAATGGAAGGAGATGCCGACTTTCTCGATACATGGCATTGATAAGCTCCGTTCATATTGACACCCAGTACTCGCCAGCTTTTCACCGAGGAAAACACAGGTATCTCCTCGGAGTTACTTCATGGGGCTTATCGAACCAAATAACGATTAGTACGGTATCCCTCCCAATGCCGATTGAACTTCTCAAGAGCACCGAAGGCAACCCTTGATAAGGTAATCGCCAAACCTAACGATCTAAACGCTTGGATACGTTACGCTTTTGCTGCCCATCCGCTACTTTGAATATGTATATGCCTAAAAATACAAATGAGGAGCGATCGGAGTGTGAGAAAGCGATTACAAGACCTCATCAATTAACCTTGCTTTGGTTGAGTGGGATGAACCACGGGGGTGTCTCCAAATATTGTTAGCGAGTTATTGGATTTCAGAAGGCACATCAAAAGAACCAAAGAATAAACAATTGGAAGAAACCAACTAAGACCAACGTGCGGGCTGTAAGAAAAAGCTTTGTTATGGGCATTATCTTCGCAATACGTATTCTATCCTCTCGTGGCGTGGCTCCATCAAATGCTGATACACTCAATGAGTTACACCAGAAGCATCCTCAAGCGTCACCCCCAGTTATACCTCCTGACACCATCGACGTTGCTGCTACTTCTGTTGATGTCCAGGCGGTCTTGACAGCTGTGAAAGGTTTTCCTAAGGGTACCTCCTGCGGCCGCGATGGTCTGCGGGCACAGCATCTCTTGGACGCCTTGAGTGGTGCGTTGCTGCGTCTCGGAGGATCTGTTGCTATCTATCACCAAGGTTGTTAATTTGTGGTTGGGTGAATGTGCCCGGCGGCGTTAGGGGCGAATTTGTGGCAAGTGTGCCACTGACACCACTTCTCAAACCCGGTGGAGGTATTCGGCCAATTAGGTTGGTGCGATATGGAGACGCCTTTGTTCTAAACTCGCCGCATCATCTCGTATGCAAAGAGATGGTTCAATATTTAGGCAATCATCAGTTGGGGTTGGTATCCCATGTGGAGGCGAAGGAATTTTACACTCGCCAATCGTTTATTGGAGTTGAAAGGTACTCACGATAATATGTCGATGTTGCTAATAGATTTCGCTAATGCATTCAATGTCGTAGACAGGTCTACATTAATCAAGGAGGTTAGAGCTCGTTGCCCTAGCATTTCACGCTGGGTGGAATTACATTGCAAAGCTCGCTAGGTCGTACTATAATGAGTTTACTCTTTCTTCTTCCCAAGGTGTTCAAGCAGGGGGATCCCCTTGGACCATTACTCTTTGCCTTAACATTGCACCCATTGGTTTGTAAGATCGCCCATGGTGTACCCTCGACCTCCATGCGTGGTACCTCGACGACGGGACAATTGTAGGTGACAATGGAAGTATCTAAGGCCTTGCAAATCATTCGTTCCGAGGGTCCTCATAGGGGGTTGTGCTTGAATATCGGTAAGACGGAGGTCTACCTTGGCCACATATTGATCCTAGGCGCTGAAACCGGGAGTTTTCCAAGAGGGATTGGTAGGCCATCCGGTGGTGTCAAATTGCTCGGTGGTCCTGTTAGTTTGAGCACAGACTTTTGCAAACAACATGGTTCTTGCCCGGGTTGCCAAAACCACTCAACTAATGGACTGTATAAAGCATCTCAAGGATCCACAAAGTGAACTGCTGTTGGCGCGCAATTGTGCGGGAGTTTCCAAATTGTATTTCACAATGCGCACAACACATCCACAGGCACTGCAGGAGTCCAAACTCCGGTTTGATCAGTATCTGTTACTGTTTTTGAGGTACTTAGTTACGGGTGATGGCGCCGGATATGGATCACTTCAGCATCGCCTGGCGACGTTACCTATCAAGGACGGAGGACTTGGACTTTATACCATGGAAGATACTTCTCAGTATTGTTATCTTGCATCATATTTTCAGACCCTACCCCTTCAGAATACAATCCTATGCAACACTACAGAGCCTGGCCTGAGTTCTCACTATCGCCTTGCTCTCGCCAACTATATGAATGTGTGTCACCTGTCTCCTACTACCTTTAACATCAAAGACACTGCCCCACAGCCCATGCATTTTCTGGCAGTTCGTTTCTTTGAAGCTATTAAACGGGAGATTCTAACACCTTTCCGTTGTCCGAGCGAGATGCAATCTTATGGCGAGCAATAGATTGGCCAATGCACAAGACTATCTCAAGGTTATTCCTATAAGTGGTCTTAATCAAGCTATCGGGCCTCTTCGATTCCGTGTGTGCTTCAATATCGTCTCGGCATACCTTTATTTGAGGATGGTAGTACATGTGCTTGTTGTAATAGACTCATGGATCGGTTTGGTGATCACGCCCTTCGTTGTGCAAGCGACATCGGACTCAAATTTCGGCATGACGTGGTGGGATCTTTATGCGGACTTGTCTATAAATGCGTGTCATTTGCGGAAAAGAGGCTTCTAGATTGGTTGTTTATCAAACAACAATAATGCTATGCGACCGCCGATATTTTAATTTATAACCGGGAAAACGGACGTGATGTTTGTTTCGATGTTCTTGGTGTGTCTCCCTTTGGGGAACGGGTACCACAACTTTACACTGGCCATGCCATTGCCTCGACCATTACTCGTAAGAGGAATAAATATCCGATAAATGCTTTACTCACGGTTATGGTTTCGGTGTACTAGCTTTCTCAACACTTGGTGAACTTAGTGACGATGCCATTGCCTTTGTTGAAACGATTAAAGAAGCGTATGGCTGCACATGATGCTAATAACAATTTAGGCGACTCTCTTTTTTATAGGTTGGGGATTATTATTCGTAAAGGTGTTGGGCGCAACTTGTTGCTCGCCTACCAACCCTCCCAAGCGATCTGTGTAATTTTCGTTTTAGCGTTTAATAAAAGCCTTTGTGGCACCTTTAATAATAATAATAATAATAATAATAATGCGCTCGGTGGTCATCCCAGTTCCCCAAAGTTTAATGCGCTCCGGGAGGTCCAGTTCGAGTCCCCAATGGCGTAATATTGGGGAATTAACATGGAAGGTAGTATTAGTTTGCCCCCTTGTGACACAATCTCGCCCCCACCCCCCGCCGTTTGGCTCCCCTTGGCAAGGTTCCCCATGAGGCCCGTGGTAGGCTAAGACAACAACCTGTTCAATTTATGTAGTAGTATGTCGTTGGAGCTTAGCTTGTTAGGCTTCCAACTAGTTAATGTAATACTCTTTATCCAATAATAAAAATATATCTGTATCGTTTTATAATAATAATAATAATAATAATAATAATAACATGGAATAATGCGCAAAGTTTAATGCGCTCCAGGAGGTCCCAGGTTCGAGTCCCCAATGGCGTAATATTGCAGGAATTAACATGGAAGGTAGTGTTAGTTTGCCCCCCTTGTGACACAATCTCGGGCCCTCCCGCCGTTTCGACTCCCTTGGCTAGGTTACCCATGAGGCTCATTTGGTAGGTTAGCACAAAGAACTTTGTTCAATTAATGTAGTAGTATGTCGTTGGAGCTTAGCTTGTTAGGCTTCCAACTAGTTTCATGTAATAATATTTAAGTAATAAATTGATTTATAATAATAATAATTCTAAAATTCTTGTGATACGGAAGACAGAGAACAAAAGACACAAAGTAAAGAGGAAGAGGAAGGAGAAATTCTATTAATGTGTATAAAATACAAAGGTTTAAGATTCTATTTATAGAGTTTACATACTTGGTTCCCAAGTAATAGGGTTCCACTAAAGTGGGCATCTATATAATAAACTGCCGTTTATAACACTCCCCCTAGATGACCACTGTACTAAGCTAATTGCATCATTAAAACCTTGTCAGGAAAATCCGAAGGGACAAAACCTGATCAAAGGAAAAAGAGTACAATTATGAAGAACTTAGAACAGGATTGGACATGCATATGTTGCCTCATTAAAACCTTGACAATGAAAACCTTGTGGGACAAAACCTTGACGAAGGAAAAAGTGTACAACGTGTTAGTCCAGTAAAATACCTTTTACTATGATGCTCCCCCTGATAAGTGCATCATTTAAATCTTGGCTTGCAAATCTTTGAGTCGAGACATCACGATTTCGATGAACGAATTTCTTGAATGCTGGAGATAACAATGTTTTTGTGAGAAATTTCCAAGTTGATGAAGTCTTCTTTTGTGTTAGTCTTCTAATGGTAGTGTTCTCAAGTCTTCACGCTTCTTTAAGTACATTGAGGACTTGCTTCTTGGATTCCTGGCTTCTCGGAGATGATTTGCAAAAGTTGTTGATGTAGTTTCTTCAACAAAGTGCCAATATGCAGTTACAGTACCATAGGTGAGTAAAGTTTGTGATCATACCATATATGGATCAGAATGATATCCAAATTCCTAAGGGTTCTTAGGTCTAACAAAACAGAATGACCTAGTTAATGGTGGGAATCCACACCAAATAACCAAAATTATAGAACTCCCCCTTTGATGACCACCATGTTGAATAAATTGCCTCACTAAAACCTTGACAATAAAACCCAGTGGGAAAAAATTTGGACGAAGGAAAAAGAGCACAAATATCAACATTTTTGAAAGAAAATCAAACGTCAACGAGATGTTGCCTCGTTAAAACCTTGTCAGGAAAACCACATGGGATAAAACCTGAAATAAAGGGAAAAGAGTACAACTTTTGACGTAAATATGGATGCTAACCCAACTATATGAGTTTTACAAAAGAAAATCATCAAAATAATAACTCTAGTCTATTTCAAAGACGAGTTTAAGCTAGCATAATTCCAACTGCAGTTTTGAGAAAGAAAAAAATATATAGAATTCATGCTGCTAAAGCGTGGATTTTTGTGTTTTTAAGGACTCCTCAAGAGATCCATAAAGTTGATAGCATCAACTAATTAATCCGGATTTTTGGTTTTGTACCAAATTTCTAAAAAACACATGAAGGATTGTTAACTTGACATAATCAAGTCAAGTGGCTACCAGAATATAATTTGAATCCTACAAGGATTACAAATTTGAATATGTTCTCCGACCACATACGAGTCCTTCAAGGACTACCACGCTAAATGTGTCATATAAGAAGAACACTTGTTGAACCAATCCCAGGGTCTGATCAAAAAGAAAACCCTCAAATCATTTTCACAACGAACGTATATCTCGTATAACGTATTACGACTACACCAACCTGTAAGTAATAGGCTTGGCAATTTTAAGGTGTTAAGTTTTGGATCCAAAATTGCGTTAATCGAGAAATTATAATAATCCAATCTAATATGGATTACATGCCAACCAATCACATATGTCGATATCCCTCTGCAGAGGTCGAGGTTCACAACCACCATCATTTATTATTTCAAAAGCTAATACAAATGAATATTCGACAATTTATAGCTTACTACGATCCCACATAATTCCCAAATGTATGCATACTTTGAAAAATTCAAAATTTACTGGTACCAGTGCCCATGGGCGTTATACTCTTTTTATTCAAATGAGGAGATATGAATTTTGAGAATGTGAATCGTATTATCACAGATTCTGTTGGAGCATATTTGTATCTTATATAAAAATGCTACATGCTTGCTAGATGTGATTGGATTTGCCTTTTCAAACGACATAATCTTATTGGAAAGCTAAATGAGATTCTTTCACGCCTATTTAATGGCAGCCTTTTTGATTTGATCATGATGGGAGAGGACTGATATAACCTTTAAGTTAATTAATGCTAACCTTTAATAGCATAGAGTCTCCTCCTGATTATGGCGGAAATTGTCATCTCATATACGAAAAGAAAAAAAAAATTCGTAGAGTATTATCCGATTAAATCAAGGACATATACTCATAATAATTTCTGTATTTTAACAATACCAGTTGGACTGTAGATAATGACTTTAAAAGCCAAAAAGAAAAATTTAAGTCCTTCAATAAAAATAAATTTGTAGTCTTCGTATACAAATTTAACTGAACCATGGATTTTATTGGTTATAGCAAAAGTATATAAAATATGCAACCAAATCTCCAATGACCTATATGGACGATGAGATATCCACTCACATAAGAATGAAATTACGGACACTTTATTTCATCAAATAAATTAATTTTAAGATTAATAAAGTCATTACAAAGACTAATGAGATAGTCTAACAAACCGAGTGCGCACCCTTTGATCTTTAGTGTCCAATTCCAACTACAAGTGGAACTATTTTAAAAAAATTGGAGATTTACCATGAGGAAGAAAAATAATAATTATTATTTAATGAATTGGTTTAAAAATTGTATTCTTAAGGGATATTGAGCAATTGTGAATATCATAATAACGATACTTTGTATATCCCTTTAGGATCGATAGGGAAAAACCAAATCAATTGACTTATATGATTCTTTTTTAAGAAAACAAAGAGATCAATTGACTTATCTGTTGATTAAACAAATAAAAATAATAAAGATCGATCCCCAATGATTAGAGATGCATGCGTGATAACGTCTTGTGATACGGAAGACAGAGAACAAAAGACACAAAGTAAAGAGGAAAAAGAAGGAGAAATTCTATTAATGTGTATAAAATACAAAGGTTTAAGACTCTATTTATAGAGTTTACATACTTGGTTCCCAAGTAATAGGGTTCCACTAAAGTGGGCATCTATATAATAAACTGCCGTTTATAACAAAAATCTGATTTTAATCTAACATAATCTAACCACACTAATTAAATTAACTTTATTAAATTTTAATACTAATCATTCAGGGGCAGTTTAGGTATTTAGAAAAAAATTTGCTAAGGGGTGACTCAAATTAGGTTTGGGTGACCTTTTTTGTCCTCTAGTGGGAGGCCCCCAATTAGTATTCATGGCCAATCAAATGAGGTTTAAGACACCCCTTATAAGTATACGGAGGTTGGCCTAATAAGACCATGGTCACTTATAAGGAGGTTGGCCTAATAAGATCATGGTCCATAAAAAAGAACCGTATTTTGGGGACCAGCCTTTTTTGGGGGGGACCATGGTTTTTATTTTGGGTAAGACATTAGAAGTAAATCTAGGTCACCCCTTATCTAGATATTTATATTAATGCCTAAATTACCCTCCTGATTAATTTTGGGTAATGATTAGCTAGTGTTAAGAATAGTTAGTGTGATTAGTGAAATGATTTTGAATAAAGATTTGAGATTAAAAAAGAAGTAGAATTATTGAGAGGGAAAAGTTAGAGAAGATGAAGAACACAAACATGGAAAATAAAACTTTTTTTGAGTTCACTAATCTAGACTATTCAATTGATGATAGCTCATCCGAATCTTCATCTCATTCCTCTCCTAGAGTATATGTCAATCTTCACAATGATCCGGATATGGATTATTTCTTAGATGGTGATGTATTCTTCCCCAAAGCCAATATCAAGATGGTGAAAACGATGGATTTTACCAACCACAACCGGAGGAAGACTATTTGGGTACCCAGGTATGCTCTAAACTTAGATAATGTTGGTTGACTTGGTCCAAATTTTCAAAAAAATGTGAATTTTTAGAGTAGATTTGGGCTTGTTCGGTTACCTTGTGTGAAGAACATGTAACCGAACTCATCTGAAAGTATAGTTCGGTTACTTTTTCTAAACACGCAGGTTACCGAACTCTCCATTAATGGAGGTTTTTTGAAGTTCGGTTAACGGACATGTTACCGAACTCTGTAAATAGGATTACAGTGTTATGTTCGGTTTGGCCGAAATGTAATCGAACTTTAGGGTCTATAAGTTCGGTTAGTTTGCAACCGGTAGGTAACCGAACTTATGTAAAATAAGATTTCACATTAGTGTATAAAGTTCGGTTGGTTCGCAAACTTCATACCAACCCACTATCTAACCGAACTTACGTACAATAAAATTTTGATTTAGTGTACGTAAAGTTCGGTTAGTTGTCTACTTGCTTGACAAACCGAACTCTGAGTTCGGTTATCCCGATAAAATTATCATGTAACCGAACTTTATGGTCCATAAAGTTCGGTTGGTTCGCAAACTTCATACCAACCCACTATCTAACCGAACTTACGTACAATAAAATTTTGATTTAGTGTACGTAAAGTTTGGTTAGTTTTCAACTTGCTTTGAAAATCGAACTTTGAGTTCGGTTTTCCCGATAAAATTATCATGTAACCGAACTTTAGGGTCCATAAGTTCGGTTGGTTCGCAAACTTCATACCAACCCACTATTTAACCGAACTTACGTACAATAAAATTTTGATTTAGTGAACGTAAAGTTCGGTTAGTTGTCAACTTGCTTGACAAACCGAACTTTATTAAGTTCGGTTTTCCCGATAAAATTATCATGTAACCGAACTTATTTCTGATTGCAATTGATGTTGTTCCATTTCTTGTAGATTGAATGTCAACCTATACCAATGGATAATCAACCTTCTCTCCGGTTGGCATCTTTGTTTGAAGATACATCTAATCACTATGTCAATGATTTGGTTTTTGATGAAACTATTGATGCGAAGAATTGGGCTAGAGACCATGCAAAGAAAGCCATGTGCGTATTAGTTTTGAATGAAAAAGAAAGCAAAACTCGTTTTGAAATGGTTTGTGAGAGAAGTGGAGATCCGGATATTAGTCACAAGAAGAAGGGTTATGTGTATAAAGGAAAGATGACGAGGAAGAACACAGCGTGCTCAAAGAAAATTAAATGTCAGTTCAAGCTAGTATTTAGTAAGTGCAAAAAAAAGAATGGATGGGTTCTATCTATGGATAAGGTGGTAGGTCATCATAACCACCCTCGTCCGGATGATCTTGAAGGACATGCAATGGCCGCAAGGCTCACTCCTCAAGAAATGGAGAAAATAGCTAAATTTAGGAGAATGGGAATTTCACCACTTAACATGCTTCGCTTACTAAAGGATGATAACAAGGATAATGTATCATCTTTGACGACCATTTACAATGCAATTGAGACAATTAAAAGGAATGAATGGAAGGATAGAAAAGTGATGCAACAATTGTTTTTTTGCGCTAAAGAGAAAGGCTACGCTGTTCAAAAGAAGGTAGGTCCGGAAGATGAAATAACGCATCTCTTCATTGCGCATCCGAAGAGTATTCAATTGCTCAATCCTTCCATCAAGTTCTTATAATGGATTGCACTTACAAGACTAACAAATACGAGATGCCATTGTTGAATATTGTTGGTCGTACCTCGACAAAGTCACCATTTACCATTGTTTTTTGTTTTCTAGAAGATGAGCAAGAACCAAGTTACACTTGGGCGCTACAACAAGTGAAGGCCATATACCGAGATGATGATATCCCCGCGGTTATAGTGACGGACAACGATGTAGCATTAATGAACGCAATATAGAGAGTCTTCCCATAGCACATAATATGCTTTGTACGTTCCATATATGGTGTAATGTGATGAATAGGTGCAAGCCTCAAATTTGTCCACCAAAGAGGAAAGCATTTGAAGAGATTAGTAAGCTACCCGAAGATGAACAAGCGGATGCAAAAGAGGAATTCGATATACAATACACTATAAATCACGCTAAATGGGTTGCTTTCTCCGGTGAATGGGAGTCATTGACTTGGTCTCTCACCGAAGAAGAGTATAATCTAAATCTTGCGGCATTTATCGAACATTGGTCTAGCCCCGAATATCCCGAGGATATTGTAACGTATGTGGTTAAGCAATGGTTGGAACCGCACAAAGAGTGCTTCGTTTATGCATTTACCAACCACCATAAACACTTTAGGAATCAAGCGACAAGTTTGGTAGAATCGGCTCACCACAGGTTGAAGAAAAATCTTTTTGGATGTGGCGATAATTTTGTGATTGTGTTTAACGCAATGGAGAATTACTTCAACCGCGAGATTGATAGAATTAAAAGGAAGTTCCAAAAAAGCCGCATCATGAAGTACAAAAAGATTGTAGACAAAGGTGGTAACATCAAGAATATGGCGGACCTTCGGTTGTTCAAGGGACTCCATTATAATGTTTCACGTGCTTGCATTAAGAGGTTAATGGTAGAGGTGAATTTGATTGACATATGGGGAACCAAGCCGGACGAGGTGTGTGTTTGCAACATGATGAAGTCTATGGGACTCCCTTGTCGCCATATGATAGTTAAGTATGAACATAGAATAATCCCTCTAAGCGATATAGATCCATATTGGCAACAATTAAGTTTTGTCCCTCCTCCAAAGGGCGATGTCGGAGAAGAGTTTGGTGACAATGAGGTGGGAAGAATCGTTATCGAGATGTACCGGAACATGAACAAACTCGAAAAGCAAATCTTTTGGGATGACATGCGGCCAATTGTTTATCCACACTCTTCGGAGAATGTGCACGAACCGAAAAAAGGCAAGGGCAAAGGTAGGCCAATCACCAAAGAAACAAAAAAACAAGTAAGAGAATATGCAAAGGTGTTGGCTAAGAGGAAAAGTGAAATGACCCCTTTTACTAGAGACCCTTGTGGGCATGAGCATACCGCGGAGAAGTATCAAGAATATTCTAAGAAAAGGTCTAGGAATATTGTGGAAAAGGGCGAAACAAATGAACGGGATATGAAGAAAAAAGGACCGATGTTACGCTCGCAACCAACCCCACCTACTCCATCGGAACCTAGCCAACCAATTCAACGAGACGTGAAGCTTAAGGCTCCAATATGTCGCATCCAAGAAAGAAGTCGACCAATTGATGATACATCAACTTTTGTTGATAGAAGGTACTTGGAAGAGCTACCTCCATATATTAGAAAGTACGTCATATCCACCGATGACGTCCCTCCGGATGGTAATTGCGGATTCCACGTTGTCGTACAACAACTAGGGCCTTTCACTGAAGGTGCAAAGTTGTATAATGATAATCAAATCACTTATGTCCGGCAAAGGATGTTGATGAAGCTAAAGGACAACCTGGAATTTTACAAGCGAATATTGTCCGATGGGGATGCTAGTCTCAATGTGCAGTTTGTTAGGTATCAAAGGGGTCTCCGGGGGTGGGGGGGTGGATCCAATCACAAGGGATCATTGGATGGCCATGCCGATATGTGGGCACTTAATCGCCGAAGCATTCAATTGCGTGGTTCACTATTTCTTAAAAGGTGCTAGTTTCACATACACTCCGAAAACAAAAATATGTGTCGAGCAACTTAAACGTAAGAGAGTGGTGATTGCGCTTGTTAACAACAACCATTTTATAGGCCTCCGGTTAGAAGACGATTGTCCACTGCCTCCGATATGAGGATACTCTTATTGGCAAGGATTTAACCCCGACACAATGTTGGGATGGTGCATTAAGTACGAGCATAACATGGAGATGTGGAAAACTTTAAAGGATTCGGAAAAAATCATACACGAGGGTGCAGTATCCCTTGCGGATGATTAAATGTACCATTAATTAAACTAAGTATGCTTTGAACATCAACATAAGAATCAAAGATTGTGTTTTTTGGAATTAGGTCTTATTTTTGGGTTATGCTTTGAACATTTTCATAAGAATAAGAGACGAGACTGTTATTTTTGGAACTTTTTTTTTTTTTTTTCATATTGGAACTTAATACATGACATCGCCGAACAGTGAGACATCAAGACTTAAGTTTGGTTAGGAAATAAAATTAGAGGACATTGCCGAACTAAAACTAAAGCTACATAACATTTAATATCCGAAACGTGTTATGAAAAAGTCTTTAAGGAGACGGAAATGATATTCATATTTGAAATCCTTTCTCTTCCATCTTCGCCATTCGTTTTTTGATGTTAAAATGATTTCGCAGAATCCTTCACCCCTAAGTCGATACCGCCTTACAATACGAAATAAATCCATAAATTCCACAACTCTAGCTCTAATCTTGTCGAATCGAATGAACAAGGCTATTTGATCACGGTTATGAGGGTTTGTTGTGTCGGATGAGAATTTCTCATGAATTTTCCCCAATAACTTTGACTCATAATACCATTCATTCTTCGTTCTTCACCCTCTTTGGATAATATAGTATGTAGTTTCGCAAAGAGATAGATCTTCATCTAGAGTAAATTTAGGAGTAGTGGCTGCCATTTTGAGACAAAATGTTAACTATGAGACACATATTTATACCACGGGGGTGTATAACGGCTATAAAAATAGCCGTTACTTGAAATTAGTGTCATTCAAATTTCAAAATACATAGTTCGGTTACATAACAAATGCATCGAGAATACCGAACTCAAAGGTTCGGTTGGTTCTGTAAATCATAGGTAACCGAGCAGTGCAAACCATCAAATTTCAAAAGTTATAGTGTAATGTTCGGTTAGATTGCAAAATCAGCGAACCAACCGAACTTTTGGACCACCAAGTTCGGTTACCTGCAAAATAATACCAGGTAACCGAACATTACACTGTAAATTTTGAAATTTTCTTGTTATGAGTTCGGTTAGATTGCCTTTTTCGCAGGTAACCGAACATTACACTGTAACTTTTGAAATTTTCTTGTTATGAGTTCGGCTATATTTCCTTTTCTGCAGGTAACCGAACATTGGAGTTCGGTTGCCTCAAAAACATTGCAGGTAACCGAACATTGCACTGTAACTTTTGAAATTTTCTTGTTATGTGTTCGGTTATATTGCCTTTTCTGCAGGTAACCGAACATTGGAGTTCGGTTACCTGCAAAATAATACCATGAAACCGAACATTACACTGTAACTTTTGAAATTTTCTTGGTATGCGTTCGGTTATATTATCTTTTATGCAGGTAACCGAACTCCAATGTTCGGTTACCTGCAAAATAATACCAGGAAACCGAACATTACACTGTAACTTTTGAAATTTTCTTGTTATGAGTTTGGTTAGATTTCCTTTTCTGCAGGTAACTGAACATTGGAGTTCGGTTGCCTCAAAAACATTGCAGGTAACCGAATACAGAGTTCGGTTGTTTACGAGAATTAGTCTCTTAACCGAACTACCTAATTGTTTCTTAAAAATTTGAATGTAATGAAACACTTAACCGTCAAATAGCCAAAGTAATCCCTTAGAACACAAATTAAAAACCAAATTATGAAATTTATTTACTAATCCACATAACTAAATGTTGGAAGCACACGAACATAAGGAAACAAACTACCAAATCCGCCATAAAAAAGTATTCCAAATATAAGGAACCAAACTACCAAATCCGCAATTAAAAAGTCTTCCAAATATAAGAAACCAAAGTAATAATTGTTGCAATCACTCATTTACCACGACCACTACCAAAAACTTTTCTACTCTTGCGTTTAGGAGCTTTAGGTCGTCCTTCGTCACTAGGAGTGTCATCTCCACTGCTTTGTTGTTCAACCATCCGACTTGAACCTTCCCCTTCTCGGAGACTCCTCTTCGACGGCATGGTATGGCTTGGATCAACCTGGCTTGTATCGACAAGGTTGGGATTAAAAACATTAGTTATTTGGTTGTAAAGGTCTGTTTGTTCTCGAGTATCCATCGGCTCTCCACTCCGGATTTTTTCCATCATTTTCTTCAACAATTTACCACTTGCCTTCACCTATTCTCATCAAAAACACAAGTAACTATTATTTTTCAATACTTCATAACATTTTGAAAAACAAAAAATAAGAGTAAATTTCTTCCGCCGAATTCCACAAGATCAAGGCCTCATCACCACACGAGAGGGGTATGCTTCATAATTTTCTTAGCCTCTTTTCTCCTTGCCTTCGCTTTTGTTTTCTCGGCACGGGCTTGTTGGACAGTGTTTATTACACGAGGATGAGAAAAATGTTCATACCATTCCATATATCCCTCGTCAGCGGCATTTGGCTCATCAAACGAATCTTGTAACTCTGCAACTGGAACAAGATAATCCCCAAAGTTCTTCCAGTGGTCCACTGATGGAGCAGGATCGTATTTTGGGGTGAAATTCATCTCGGTGTTCTTAGTTCCCTGCTTCTTCACCTTGAAGTTAAAGTTTTCCACTTGTGGGACACTTTGGACACAAGAAACTTGTCTTAATACTCTTCGAGGATTATACATTGTACAACCTCCAGGATGAAACAACGGTCCATTATACGCCATAACGGGTGAGAAATCAATAACCTCAACATGCTCCTCGTCTTCATCTGATGGAATGGTGTAAGGATGGAAAACCACATCTTCCACTGTTAACTTATCCAATTTCTCCCTCAACTCCAACACCTTTTTTTTTTTCTTATTCTTTTCCTGTGAGTTAAAAAATTCATATTTACCAGCTGTAGGCTTCCCATAAGGCCAAGGAGTATGAGCATGAGACAATTGCAGTTTAGGGAAGTGGTCATACACCCAAACCTATAAGAAGAGGCAACAAATAATACATTCGCAATATGATTAGTAACAATACACATTCATTCACTTATATATTGAAACACACAAACGATAATTTAACGGGGTACCTGGACAAGGGTGTATAAGCCTCCAAAATATAGACTCTTAAGCCTCGAAGCTTTTCTGAGTTCCTCTTGAACGAATGAAAGAACCGCAATGCCCCAACAGTAGTTTTTCACCTCATTCAGGGGGTCCAATAGCTGGAGGTAATGAGCATTTACCACGTGACCTGAAGTGTCGGGAAGAAAATGGTTCCTAGTTGATATAACAAATAAGCATTCACATGGTGCTTAATCTTCTCCTCTGTCATCGCCAACTTTCCTCGAGCAACAGATTCTTTGGTCCCTGAAAACTCATCAAACAAGGTTTTGAGCTTGATCTTTTTCAAGTTCTTCTTGTACGTGTGGTCTGCCTCAAACTCATTATACTCATCACCTTCCTTAGGCTCTTTGTTAGCTCGTCTAAACTCACATTGTGCCTTTTTATCGCTCCATCCTAGACACCTTTCGACTAGATTTTCAAGAAGTTCATAACTCATCGAGTGATCGTAGCCATCTCGAACACTTGTTCCTGTAATTGGTAGGGCTGTGATTCTAAAAAAATCATCCGGAGTAATTGCCATCTCACCAAAGGGTAGATGAAAGGTATCCGTCTCTGGATAAGACCTCTCGGCAAATGCAGTAACAGTGACATCATCAAATTTTTGGTGCGCATGTTGTATCCCGTTCCATAGTACACAGTCGAATCCCGCCAAGCGGACCTCATCACACTCATTTTATGTATTCCATATCTTGTTCTTTTGACGTTTCAAAACACGAACATCATTATTATGATCCTACAAAAGCAACATCATATCTTATATACTAATATATAGAAAAGAACAATATATGTCAAAATATAATAAGATGACTGAGAAATCTTGATGGTTAAGATTGAACCATACCTTTGTCGCAAAGATCTTGGCAGCCCATGAGTTTTTGTAGCCTATCAATACCTCCCCTCCATCTCTTGGAGTACCATAAGTTGGATTCTTTGGAGGAAAACACAAATTGTCATCAAGAATGTAAGAATATCTAGCACAAGGCCTTTTAGGCGTCTTTATAGGTTTCTTTTGCACTATTTCTACTTGTGCCTCTTCCTCTTCGACTTCCTCTTCATCCAACTCCTCCTCTGATTCAGCATCATCCTTATCTCCATCTTCCTCATCTTTGTCATCCTCATTTGGTTCACCATCATCATTGTCATCCTCATTTCCTCCTCCTTCACATGGTTCACCATCATTGGCACCCTCATTTCTTCCTCCTTTAGCTGGTTCACCATCATTGGCACCCTCATTTCCTCCTCTTTCAGCTGGTTCACCTTCTCCACCTTGATGTTGTTCTTCATTGCCCATCGCTTCCACGATCTCTTCATTAACTTGTTGGATTACGTTGTCAACATTATCTCTATTATAACCATCTTGGATGACAACATCCGGTAATGACCCACCTCTATACTTAGCATTTTTGGTTCCACGGTGACCGGCTTCACAATGTACTTTGCCTCGAGGGGTGGGAGTTCTAAGATCTTCCAGTAAAGGTTTGTTTGATTTTTTTGCCTCTTCCACTAATCAAGAAAACAAAAGATATTATCTTAAACGCTAAATGATTCACTAAATCAGATGCAACATAAGGGTTCTCAACGTAAGGTTTGGTTAATAGCAAAAGTTCACGAAAAATAGGCCAACTTTAATTTTGGGGACCATAGTATAGTTCGGTTACCAAAGATTTTTTGAGAACAAACCGAACTCAACATTGGTAAATGTTAATGAAGAGTTCGGTTTGTCAAATTTTTTTGCGAACAAACCGAACTCAACATGTTTGCAACTACTGAAGAGTTCGGTTTGTCAAGATTTTGTCAAGAGTTCGGTTACATTTTTTTTTTCCGGTAAAGTTCGGTTACTTTCTAAGGTTAGATTTTTATGCGAACAAACCGAACACAATAGCACAGTTCGTTTACATAAAAACTCAAATTAGCAGGCAAAATAGCGGAGTTCGGTTACGTGTGAAAAAACAAATTGTTGTAAAAAAATTTAAGTTCGGTTAGAAATTTTTTTTAGGCTTCTTTGCGATCTAACCGAACTGGCAGTTCGGTGACCTAGTTTTGATACCTAGAGAACCCCCTGTTTCTTGAGTTCTTCCTTTCAGGAAGTTCGGTTAATAAAATTGGGTTTTTTAGAAACTCGACCTAACCGAACTATGCACTGTAACTTCCATTTGAACCCTATTTTGATGATTTCTATTCAATTAAACGAATCAAAATCAAATTAAAAGTAATGGGTTTGTTGCAAAATACATGCGAATCGGTCCCATGGCAGAATCAAAGCCGCAAGCGTCTATTATACTGGATTATGGCTTCACTTGGTTGTTCCACTTCTTTATGAATCGAAAATCACTCTATTTGATTTGCTAGATGTCCCAATTGAGGACCTTCTCCTTGAAGTCTTTTGGTTTGCTTTCGAAGAACCATTCTTATAGTCGATTGATTAATCGACGATGAAAATTTTATGAATCGACGATTAATCGATGAAGACGATGTTGAAATGGGGAAGAAGAGAAGAACAAGAGGAAGAACAGTTTTCTCCTCAAAACTGTTTTTTGTTTAGGTTTAGGTTTTGTTTTAGATTAAGTTAGAGGCAATTATTAGGTTAGGGTTAATTTTAATTAGGGTAATGGGCAAATTGGTAATCTCTTGATTTTTAGGACATCCCTTAACCTTGTAGGGTAGGGGGCCTTATAAATGGTCCCCAAAAAAAGGCTGGTCCCAAAAAAAAAACAGTTCCTAAAAAAATGGTTCCTTTTAATCTTCTTTGGCTCTTGGACCTCTTTTCTTATAACAGCTAGCATTCCATACAGTTGGCAGTCTTAATCGATGTGGGCCTATTTACGAAGCTGCTAGGCATACCCCACCATCCTACACCAACATTTTACACCCCTATGTGTCATTTATATCCCCCATAGATTTCATCTCCAATCTACCCACCAGAGAAAACAGGGGGTCCGCTTTAAAAAAGAGCCAATAAAAACTTGACACATAGTGGTGTAAAATTTTGGTGTATATCTAGCATTTTCGGCCTACTTCTCTCTCTGCCAGTTTCAAAATGAATTTTTGAATTTCCCAAACTTCTGAAAAATGAATTTTTGACGTTGACAGAACTCAACAACTACAAAAACAAGAATAGCAAATAACTTTAGGAGGAACAAGTGCTCCTAGCTAAGCGACGCCCCAAAAAACATATCATGAGAGACGCATTCTCATATTCTATTATGTAACCAAAATTCATTCACAAACCTTAAGTTGCAAAGTTCTCTCATCTAGGTTTCGGTTTGATAATGACAAACTAGTGTTCATTGTTACAGTTACCCAAGTTCAGGCCTCTTCAGAAGCAATATTTTAGCTCTAGGTATTACTTGAACGTACCAGATTCAAGTTAACAACTTTCTAACAAAAAGCCATAAAAATCTCTTGCAGGATTGCATATCAGTATCATGCAGAAAGGATTGCGTATCAGTATCATGCAGAAAAGTCGCTACTACTGAACCTGCACATACCTAATTTCTTGATTTGCTTGAAATCTGAATCTATTCCATGAAAAGATCTGCTCTTGCTATGAGACAACATAGTACCATAATAACTGGAATCAATAAAAGTTATCCTTGAATTTGCAGCAGTATAAGCAAATGCAATCAAAGAAGAGCAAACCAGGTTGTATCGAAATGCCAGAAAAGTTTGTAAAACTAGCAGTAACAACAATTTCCAAAGTTCAGGTAGCATTTACAGGTGTACCCCTGTCGTCAAAAGAGGGGTTTCTCAACGGGTTATACCAAGACTTGATATAACTTGACATAACTTTACTACTACGAGCTATGCTGAGACCTATGGACACTGGTTTAGTTCTAAAAATGGCCTAAACTTACTACACATCTACAGTCCTGTGGATGCTGGTTTAGTTCTACAAATAGCCTACACTGCCTGCCAGCCTCTCATACTGGTTCACTTCTTTGTAATTTATATCTCCTAAAAAGAACACATTAACCATTCTCTAATATTCTCAGCAACCCATGAAAACTGCCTCGTTTCCAGCCAAACTTTCTGCATCAACTAAGCTGTTTAATTTTACTCTGGTCATTATAAAACCCACACATGACACAACCGCTGATTCCCTGTCCAAAATTTATCATCTGTACAATAAGATGCCATAAATAAAAGAATCAGAAAAGTTTAGATCCTGATCAGATAACTGCTTTCCACTCCTTGGCTCATTGATTCGGTAACATCATTTTCTGGCGCAATACTAATTGGATCTAGGAGTGGTTCGCAAACACACTAGAGTGAAAAGATGCTACAGGATCATGAGCTGGCGATTGTGTAGTGATTAATACATGTGTAAAGGATAATGTGCTCCGCCAAATCGAACCTAACCCAAATAATATCTCTAGTGTTCGCCATAAACATACAACTGGACCTCAGGGCACTAATGACAGAAGCTGACACCACTAGCATGGAAGCTTTAAACACTATGCAGACTTAATTTACAGTATGAATGCAGCTTATGACTCACACTAAAAGCAGACTTAAGCCTTATTATAGGAGAAGAACATGGCTTATGCAGGGTTCTGAAGATCATTCCTAGCAAGGTGCACTCATCTGATATTAAAAACAAAATGGGTGATAGAACTTGACTTTACAGATACAAAAACTGAAGGAGACACTGATACAGTGGACTTCAACAGAACTTTCTACAAGAGATACATAATACCCATAGCTTTACCATCTGCTTTACGCATAAAATAAGCAAAAGGTTGCAGATGCTTTACAAAAGAAGCCAAAGCATCCACAACCATGATAACCTTACCCGATCCCATTGATCCAAATCTTTTTGTTTTGTCAGAACCAACTATGCAACGGAGGGTGTTTTTAAGTGCAGTTTCTAATTCCATCTCTATATACTAGTTATACATACATTTCTATTCATGCACCAAAATAAAGATGCAGAAGCAAGAAAACAGACATAAGAATCTCACGATGACATTAGCTACACATCGTCACATACTGTCAACTAGTACAATTGACCCAATTCAGGCCATTGTGGGGTTAACATGCACTCATAATATACCCAAAAAATAATTTAGCTCTAAGCATTACTTAAATATACCAGATTCATGTTTACAATCTTTTCACAAAAAACTAGGTAAATATTTTACAGGGTTGCATATCAAATAATACAGAAACGATGTAACTACTGAACCTGCACATACCTTGGTTCTTTGCTTGCCTGAAATCTGAATTGCCCCCATTAATGCAAATTTCTTTGCAATTTCTCCATGAAAAGATCTGGTCTCCATCAACTGATGAAACAACGTAGTAACAAAAGCTACCCTTGAATTTGCAGTAGCAGGAGCAATTTACAATCAAAGATTAACAAGGCAAGATGTATTCAGCTAAATAATCAAACACAAGCAAGTGACTCGATGTACTTATGAAAACTGAACTCTTCTTGAAATGGTATACCCTTCCGTGTGTAATGCCGTGGCACTACTTTACCAATTTTGACAGAGCTCGTATTTTCAAGATCATATGAGATAACTACTTCGCTCTCATGTATCAGTAGTTCCAACTTGGGTGAATCTTCTTTTTCTTCTTTGAAAGATTACCACACTCATAACTCAAGTTACTCAACCCTGGGTACAAATCTCTAAGTCCTTCCAAATCCACTCTATACTACACATTCCAACCAGTGTAACCAGTGTCCATTTCCAACAAACACGCGTGAGTACTCCTCCCTAAAAACCTCAATACAGAATAAATGTCCCCATACCCGACTATTAATTTTGTGGTCCGCAAACTGGAGTGGATTATCCTGGTGACACCTAAACACTTTCTCAATTACTTCTCTATAAATATTGAAATAAACCAAAGATGCATCGACTGGCACCAGAAAACACCAGGCATACGAGTTCCTAACGTAGAAGCTCATCTCCACAGTCCTCCAAGACGAAGTTTCGGAAGAGTAAATTTCTATCCCTTTCTTTACCAGACTTGCAGCATTGTTCCACATACATATGACTTTGTGGTATGGTGACCGCACCGGATCATAAACTAAACTAACATTGTTGCTGAAATTGACAGTGAGGTAGTCCTATTCAGTCTAAAGTTTAACTGAGATGCAAACAATATGGATACTGATGTCGTGTGTCAATCTGAAAAATAGAATATGTAATAATACGTTAATTTCGTATCAACCGTGACTTGAAAATTCTTGGTGCAATACTACTGAAAGGAAAATAAGATTGTTCTCTTAGGAGACAGAGTGACAATAAAACTCGACGACTATAGTTTGTATAATTTGATAAAGGTCCCTGAACTTACAGCTTCAAGCCAATGTTGCAAAGCTAGTTTTTGTGACTTTTCATCCTTGGTTAAACCTTTGCCAACCTGCATAATAACAGTAGTGTGATGTTAATGAGATTCTTTGACCACCACAAGCCAATGTTGCAAAGCCCTAGTTGCACCATTATCAAAAGGAACAAAAGCATGATTTGGAAAAGGACAGGAATGCAAGACGCAGAAGTCCACAACTGAGCCCACAACAAAAAGAAAATGAAATACAACCAAAAGAGTTCATTGGGGACCTCTTTCACGAAAATTGGTCCAAAACATCAGTAAACAAACTAAGCAACTTCAAACAAAACTCTTTCCAACCATGTAGTTAGTCTAGTGCGGAGTACCTTGCTTGGCAGCTCTTGTCCTTGCCCATACCCATTGTGAAACAGCTGCTTCTGGTTTTTCAATGTCGAAAAAATTTATCAAGATCTGCTTGAGAGCACCAAAGTCCAAATTCCACCTATAACATTTGAGAGAAAACCAAATAAAATCAGCATAAAAAAATCATAAAATGCAAAAACAGCATCTGAAAAAAAAAAAATTTAGGAACTAAAATGGTCTAATACGACTTGCACCAACTGTATCAGATAGTTTTTAGTGGTATTCCTTCCTACTGGGAAGCACTCCCTTTCACTAATTTTGCCAGCATATACTTATTAGACTCCCTTATTTAGCAGCTAGATTCTGAAACACAATTTCATTTAGCCATATTGACCCCTTATTTGAGTTTTTGAGAGTATAATCGTACAACGAACCAGTTTTGATGCCGCATTAAGAACTTGAGGTTTTAACACTTATCAGGTTGTTAGCTTTAGGTATATACACAAAGGATATTATGCGGAAAAAAGAAGAGAAAATGGGGTTCAAGTGAGTTGTTTGACATTATATGATTTAATAAATTTATAGAGAAGCAAATAAAATCAGCTAAGCTAGTATTTTTGGCAGAAAGAACAGATGTAACTGAGCTTGTGGTGGCTAATGGTGCAACTAGGGCTCTAACTGAATCAAAGTTAAGCAATTGAAAAAATGATACAACTCTGGAATTAAGCATGAAGTGTGTAACGGTACTTTTGCTAATAGTCTGCAATGTAATCATTGTTCTGTATCCCGGCAATACTAGCCTTCAAGTTAACAAAGCAGTAAAGCTTAAAATAAGAAAGTAAGAAAAATCCTATCAAACTGGATAGATGATTTACAGTCAAAGTAACAGTAGTATCAATATATTACTCACTAAGACAATATCAAGCATTTAGGTTCACACAAATGCTACTTGCTATCCAAATTCAAAAATCAAACTAAACAAAGATTACCAGTTTATAAGTATATGTATTCAGGGTCCCCATCCTCTTGTAGCTGCTCACGGACGTTTGTCTCCTCAAGTTTAGCTGACTCCACTAGCTCCGTATATTCTTCCCCTAATTCTTTCAACGAAACGAAGGTGTTCTTGTGAGGGGATATTTTACGAAACCAATCCTTAAACTCCACAAGCCTTTTCAAGGTTGACGTCTTTGTGTCGTAAATGTTGAGATAAAAACTACCATAAGTTAAAACAACATCAGTCTTCGTAATGGCTAATAATCTGTTATTGTCCACCCTAAACTTTCTACACCAAACCAACACATGATTTGCCACTCGCTCTTCCATGTCATGATTATCATTCTTCTTTTTCAGTAACCATATGTCAAAACACCCGTCCTCTTCGACACCCAGATAGATAGCAATATAGAAAAACCCATCCACGACCCCTATTTTATTATCTCGCCAATTCCCGTCTGGTGGCAAAGAAGGTGGTGAAATATCTTCACAAAAAATTTCCTCAGCTAAATCAAAGGTGATGATCCTTTCAAAGTTAACTCCCATCCAATATAAAGCTCCATTTGCAAAGATACCAGCTTCCTTCCAATCATAGTTACTGAACTCATTAGTAAAGTTTCCAAGTTTTTTCCATCCATTGCCACTTCCAAGAGTGTAAATGTGAACTTCTAGAGAATTGTGCTTCGCCACATAAATTCCTACAACTTTATACTCATTGATTGAAGAAGCATAACCAAAGCTAGTTGTCATCCCACAAGTATACAGATCACTACCACAACCATCTCTTATAATTTTTGGAAGCAAAACATATTCCTTAATGACTGGGTTACAAATACAAACAGTTCGACTAATAAGACAGATCAAACCATTACAAGAACCAACAAACCAAAAATGCTTAAACGGAAGGCCTAAATTGATTCTCCTAATTCTGTGAATCGGTGGTGTTGACTCATTATCATATTCAATGTAATGATGTTTTGAAGTGTATTTCCACTCAGTATCAGTAAAAGCAATAAAACTCATCTTACCAGAATGAGCAGCAGCAGCAGAATCAAAAGGATGATAAAGATGATGTAAATACATCTGATAGAATGATGGATGACGAACGAGGAGTCTCCAATTTGAGCATACTAATTTGCATTGGAAAACAAATTCAGCTGGTAGTCGGCTGAGTATGTCTATTCTAATCTCTTCTGGGAGAAACTTAAAATATTCCATCACAACCCCTTTGTAGTCGAAGAGAGATTGAATGAATGAATATACACAGGGGATGGTTTAGAAAATCAATCTAGGGTTTATATGAAATATACAGATGGAATTTTGGGTGCCGAGGAAAGATTAAGATGTTGGAAAATGAACCCCAATTCCCCAAATTTGAGGACCATATAGTTGAATCCCAGAAATTGTTGGTTGACTTGACTTGACCAATGACCACAAAATTTATTTTTATTTTGTCATTTAGACCTATGACTCGATGACCACACTCACACACCATTCTCTGGTCGTCCTAAAACCCTTTCTGAAACCCTAACTAACTGAATTGAAGATCATTCATCTCTCCCACTCAATTTCTCAAGAACCCCAGCTGTATACAACACCCAACACTTTCAGAGGTATGATTTTTATTTTTATTTTTCAGTGAATGTTTCATGTTTTTATGTCTTTGATTTTCAATCTTATGCTTTCTTGTCTGGATTTTCTCTGCAAAAGTTGTTCATCCATATTAATCCTTTGATTTAATAAAAAAATGAATAAAAGTAATTTTTTTTAATCCATATAATTGATTTGATTTGGAATGGTAAAAAATGTAAAAAATGGGGTAATTTTTTTAATTTCTAATGCATAATTGATTAAAAAAAGTGAGCTCATAGATGCACAATTTCTTCAGAGGATCTGAAGATTATGGGAACCCTATCCACATTGTGCTTGTTATATCATTGCTCGATAGTTACTTGGTTTCGTATCGTATTTAAACATATAATTTTCTCTTCGAATAACAATGTGGGACTATACCTTTTAAGTAAGGGGTTTCTTGAGAAGCTGTTGTTTCAGATTTTTACCAATTCTGGATTGAATGTTTGGATTTTCTCAAACTTCTAAAGAATTCGTGAAATTGTGGGAATTCTGGTGGTTTTGGAAATGGGATTATTGAAGTTCTCCAACTGCAACTTGATTTCATATAAATGCCATATGATAGTGAATATCTAGATCGTGGATTTTGTGTGGATTCCAGTCAGTATTTGTATGCTTAAACATGACTACTACTACGACAACAATATGAATGTGTTGTGGAGAGGATAGGATTATTTTCTCAGGTGTTCTATTTTGGTTCGTGTTCCATAAATGTTAGATGTTTGTTATGCTAGATTTTTTTCTTAGGCCACCTCCCCTGTATGCATTCTTTTCTTCTTAATGGTGATTGTATCTCCTTTTTTCTCTAGGTCCTTCCAGTTAGAAAGGAATTGCTTGGGTGTCAGTTGTCTTTAAAGAATTAGCTGCTTGTGTTGAGGGTAAAAATGCTTATCCATAGGCTGTTGATCAGATACAGTCTTCTAGTTTAGAGAAAGATGAAACTGAGAGAAGGCATGCAAACATCAGCAGCCTTTACGGCTTTGATTGGAACTTGGAAGTGACACCCACCTTTGCTATATTGCTGCAGAAATTATTTAGATCGATAGATGGTGAGGATCTTTGTCTGCTTATTGGACTGAGGCTCCAAGTGCGCTGTCTCTAGGTGCACTGTCCTTCTGCATGGAAGGTAAAAGGTAAGTTATCTTCTTGAAGCACTTGTTTGTCTCTTGGAAGCCTCATAAATACCTGCTTGATTGAGTGTATGATCGTAGGAAAGTAAGCATTTACAAACCATGGAGTATTAAGCTGTCGTAATGATCCTTAGTAGCTAGATCTTTTTCTTTAATTGTACTTTGGATGCATCAAAAGTGTTAGTGCATTTTTGTGTTTACAACTTAATGTGCTGGTACGGTCCATGTGTTGACGATTACTTGCCTATTGCTGCCACTATTACCCATAAATGTATTTGTCCGTCCAAAAAAGAGTACCCATTCACATGTGAAGGAAAAGCAGCAGCTAACTGCTGGTTGTTTATCGAGGCGGGAGAGACCCTGCACCCATTTTAATGCTTAATGACCCTAGTTTCTTTCCTTGAAGTTGACCTCTTTATGGAACACTAGTATGCTGCAACTAAATCTGGTTGCACTGTATGTGTAAATTTTACAATATGTAGTATTACTGAATTGTTTGATGCAAATGTTATACTGTTTTCAGTTTGCTTAGTTAGTGTGGGTTAAGTATAACTATTGTAATTCAATCAAATTTGGTTGCACTACGCATAAAAGGGAGGAAAAGGAAATTGTAGAGGCATGTTGAAGAGGATGTGATGGTTTTAGGTTACCTTGGTGTTGGTTTTTCATGAAGAGAGAAAAACTGGAAATAGTCAAAGAAAGTGAAAGTTTTAATTTACGGTAAATTTGGCAAAGGAAGATGGTATGGTGGTCCTTCACCTCAAATAAATGAAAAGCGTGTGCAATTAAGACGGTCTGTAGCTTGACGGGCCTTAGACGTAATGTCGTGCTTAAAAAAAAAGAAATACATGTTGTGCACCTATCTGACATTTGGTAAAAACAAATAATTTGGTAATTTTTTTAATAATGCATAATAGATTAAAAAGTGAGCTCATTGAATGCACAATTTCTTCAGAGGATCTGAGAATTATGGGAACCCTGTCCACATTGTGCTTGTTATATCATTGCTCGATAGATACTTGGTTTCATATCATATTTAAGCATATAATTTTCTCTTCAATGAACAATGTGGGACTATACCTTTTAAGAAAGGGGGTTTCTTGGAAAGTTGTTGTTTCAGATTTTTACCAATTCATGAGTTCATAGCATTCATAGCATATTCTGGATGGAATGTTATGGATTTTCTCAAACTTCCAAATAATTCGTGAAAATATGGGAATTCTAGTGGTTTTGGAAATTGGATAATTGAAGTTCTCCAACTGCAGCTTGATTTCGTATAATGCCATATGATAGTGAATATCTGGATTGTGGATTTTGTGTTGTATGCTTTAACTTGATGGAAACTACTACTATGACAACAGTGTCTTCCACAGCTTCTTTGATTTCTTATCTTTATGTAATCTCGGATGCTTGATTCTGACCATATGTGTACACTGTACAAGATGTTTTCATACTTCTGTGTTAGTATTTCTTTATGTAGTCTTGGATACTTAATATTTACTATTCTACTGTTTTACAAATTCCAGGTGTATAGACTTCTTGATTTTACTGCTAGCCTACTGGAACATCCACGTACTAAGGTTGTTGTTTATCTTACTCCCTTCCATTTTTGGCATCTACAATATATGGTTTTATCTCCGTACTATCAGTTTCTTCTTCCCAGGCGTTATTAATAAAAGAGGGTCTTGTTGGCTTACTATCGAAAGCACTTGAGAGTGTGTTCACAGACACCAGAACTTCTGCTGAGCTTGGTTTTACTCTACTCGGGTGGTGCCTTCTTGTATTCAAGGCGTTCCAACTGATTTTTGCTTCTCAAGTTTTTATGCAACACTCTGGCGCATATAACAAGTTAGTAAATTGTGATGGCTGTTTGAGATCCCTGTTCTTTTATGTAGCAATTTTTTTGGGTTGAACTTTGATCAGCTTTTGTATTTGCAGATTTAAAAACTGAGTACTGAAGTGAAGATTGCTCGTTAATATTGAATGATGTACTCAAGTTATGCCAGGTAATACTTTGACAGCATGCTGATTATAAGGATGTTTATTTTGATGCTAACTAGTCATACGATACAAGTTGGCAATCTTGGTTATTTCCTATTGTTCTCAGGTGTTCTACAAATGTCAAGTGTTTGTTATGCTAGATTTCTTTTTCTTGTGCCACCTCCCCTCTTATGTGTTCTTTTCTTCCTTAATGGTGACTGTATTTCCTTTTTTCTCTAGGTGCTTCCAGTTATAAATGAATTGCTTGGGTGTCTAGTTGTCTTTAAAGTTTAGCTGCTTTTGCATCCGTTGCTGATCAGATACAGCCTTCTAGTTTTGAGAAAGATGGGTCACGAACATGATGAAAACGTCAGCAGCCTTTACGGCTTTGATTGGAATTTAGAAGCGACACCCACCTTTGCTATATTGCTGCAGAAATTTGTTGAGCTCGATAGACGGAGAGGATAGTTTTTCTGCTTATGCGGCTGAGGCTCTGAGTGCGCTGTCCTTCTGCATCGAATGTAAAAGGTAAGTTATCTTCTTGAAGCACTTGTTTTGTCTCTTGGAAGCCTCAGAAGTACCTGCTAGATCGGGTGTATGATCATAGGCAACCAATCAATTACAAACCACGTAGTATTAAGCTGTCGTAATGATCCTTAGTAGCTAGATATTTCTCTTTAATTGTACTTTTGGATGCACTAATAGTGTTGGTTCATTTTTATGTTTACAACTTAATGTGCTTGTATGGTCCATGTGTTGACGATTTACTTGCCTATTGCTGCCACTGTTACCCATAGATGTATTTCTTAATCCATGAGGTTCTTCCATTCTCTTGTCGTCCTAAAACCTTTCTGAAAGGATGAAACCCTGACTAATGAGTTGAAGATCATTCATCTGAATCATCTCTGCCCTCTCAATTTCCCAAGAACCCTAGTCTTATAGGACACTCAACACTTTCAGAGGTATAATTTTTTTTGTTTTCTTTTTCACTGAAGGTTTCATGTCTTAGATTTTCAATCGAGTAAAAAGTGAGCTCATAGATGCACAGTTTCTTCAGAGGATCTGAAAACTATGGGAACCCTGTCCACATTGTGCTTGTTATATCATTGCTCGATAGTTACTTGGTTTCGTATCATATTTAAACATATAATTTTCTCTTTGAATGAACAATGTGGGACTATACCTTTTAAGAAAGGAGTTTCTTGAAATGTTTTTTTGTTTAGATTTCTACCAATTCATGAGTTAATAGCATTTATAATTCCTGGATTGAGTGTGACGATGGATTTTCTCAAACATCTAAATAATTCGAGAAATTGTGGGAATTCTAGTGGTTTTGGAAATGGGTAATTGTAGATTTCCAAGTGCAACTTGGTTTCATGTAATGCCATATGATAGTGAATATCTAGATTATGGATCTTGTGTTGATTTTAGTCAGTATTTGTACATGAAATTTGAATCTTGGTTTTACTTTGTGGAAACTACTACAACAACAACAAATGTGCTGTTTCCATTAAATTGACTTTGTGAAAACCAAATGGAAGAATGTTCCAGTTCTTGATTTTGTGCTAGTGAATCTTTTACGGGTCTTCCACAGCTGTTTTTAGTTTCTTACTTTTATGTAGTCTCGGATGCTTGATGCTGACCATTTCTGTACAAGATGTTTTTATACTTCTGTCTTATTTCTTTATGTAGTCCTGGATACTTAATGTTTACTATTCGTCTGTTTTACATCTTCCAGGTGAATAGACTTCTTGATTTTACTGCCAGCCTGGAACATCCACGTACTAAGGTTGTTGTTTATCTTACTCCATTACATTTTCGACATCAACAGTATATGGGTTTATTTCCTTACTCTTAGTTCCTTCTTCCCCAGGTGTTATTACTAAAAGAGGGTCTTGTTGGATTACTATCAAACGCACTTAAGAGGTGTATTGACACATCTGTTTGTGAAGGGAAAATGTTCACGGGCACCAGAATTTCCTCTGAGCTTGGTTTTACTCTTCTCGGGTCGTGCCTTCCTGCATTCAAGGGGTTCACACTGATTTTTGCTTCTTGTGTTTCTACGCAACACTCTGGCCTATATGACAAGTTAGTAAATGTCGATAGCTGTTTGAGATCCCTGTCCTTTTAGTTAGCACTTTCTTTTTGTTGAACTTTGACCAGCTTTTATATTTGCAGATTTAAAAAACTGAGTACTGAAGATTGCTTGTTAATAGTGAATGATGTACTCAATTATGCCAGGTAATACCTTGATCACGTGCTGATTATAAGGATGTGTATTTGATGCTAACTAGTCATATCGATACAAGTTGACAGTTTTGGTTATAATTGTTAAGTGTTTGTTATGCCTAGTTTTTTCTTTCTTGTGCCACCTGTCCTGTCTGTGTTCTTTTCTTCCTTAATGGTGATTGTATTTCAATTTTTCTCTAGGTCCTTCGAGTTGGAATTGCTTGGGTGTCTAGTCGTCTTTAAAGGATTAGCTGGTCGCATTGAGCTGCTGATCAGATACAATGTTCTAGTATTGAGAAAGATGAACCTGAGAGAAGGCATGAACAGGATGCAATGTCAGCAGCCTTTATGGCTTTGATTGGAACTTGGAAGCGACACCATATTGCTGCAGAAATTTATTGAGATCGACAGATGGGGAGGATAATTGTCTGCTTATGTGACTGAGGCTCTAAGTGCGCTGTCACTAGGTGCACTGTCCTTCTGCATTGAATGTAAAAGGTAACTAATCAATGATCCTCAGTAGCTAGATCTTTCTCTTAATTTTACTTTTGGGATGCACTAATAGTATTGGTTCATTTTTATGTTACCTTAATGTGCTGGTATACCATTAAGTTGGCCCATTAGCTCAGTTGGTTAGAGCGTCGTGCTAATAACGCGAAGGTCGCAGGTTCGAGACCTGCATGGGCCACTTTTTTTTGGAACCAACGGGGATTAGCTCAGTTGGCCAGGGGTTAAAATGCCACTATTAACCATAGATGTATTTGAGAAAAACCACTGAAGGAAAATCAGCATCTAACTTTTGGTTGTTTTTCGAGGCGGGAGAGACCTTAAATGGCCCAAGTCCCTAAAAGCATAGTAAGGCACCCATTTTAATGCTTAAAGACGGCACTTTCTTTTCTTGAGTTGACCTGTTAATGGAACACTAGTATGCTGCAGCTAAGTTTGGTTGCACTGTATGTGTAAATTTGACAATATCTAGTATTGCCGAATTGTTAGATGCAAATGTTATACTATTTTCAGTTGCGGTAAATTTGGTTGCCTTTTATCATGAGGGAGAAAGAAAAAATAGTTAAAAAGAAAATGAAATTTGGCCAAGGAAGACGACAAGGCGGTCCTTCACTCCAAATAAATAAAAAATGTGTGCGATTAAAACGACCTGTAGCTTGACGAGCCTTAAACGTAATATCATGCTTAAAGAAAGAAACATATGCACTGCACCTATCTGAAGTTTAGTCGAGGAAGCTGGCTTATCGATTTTTAAATTGTCACCGCGCCAAAGTGTTTATGCTGACTTTATACCAAGTTATGATAATTGGTTTTGCTCATTTGTGCATCATAGGTTGGGTAGGAGTACTATGAATTGATTGATTGTCACTTGATCTAATCCCTCCTCTCTTCTCCATGTTTATCAGCTTGAACTTGGAGAGGATTTCTGCGTATAAATCCCTTTTGGGCTTCCTCTTTGATTCTGATGGCATGGGACATCTTCCGAAGATAAAAGTGGAGGATGCCTTTGAATTGATAGCTTTATTAGATTCAAATGTTAATGAAGCTGGCCACCTCAAATACGAAAACTATTCTATCTCAGGTATGGCAGTTGTACCCTTTTCATTATGTAATGACGATTCTTTCTCTGGATACTCATAAAATCCAACCATTACTGCTATGTATATATCAATTTCCAGGTTAAGGAAACAACAAATCATTGTTAATGTTGCTGGAGAAGCCCACCGGTGCAATCATGCGATCAAAATGGATGATCTCACTTTTTAATGTAAGGTTCTCTTTCAAGTCAAATTATTTTCTTGATGCTTCAAAGAGCTGGCTGCAGACAGGAGTGCTGGAAATTAGCAATGCACGTAACCGTGACCTACCTAGGGAATATGGTTCAAGTTTTGGGTTCCATTTCTAGCCTAACCCAACTTGTTTGGGACAAAAAGCTTTGTTGTTGTTGATGCTTCATGTTTCCATCTTTCATCATGCAGGCCATCATGAAGTTGGATGGTTATGCTGAAAAAGGTTGATGATTACTTCTCTCTTGGGGGGCTTGTTGACAAGTTTATGTGGGAATGCCCAGATTCTTCTGATACACAAGGAACATCAGCCCTTCCCCAGAAGAGGAAAACGACTTCAACAAAGGTGCCAAATAGGCGTTCTAGAGGAGACAACCCAGCGGCTGACGACTGCATGAAGATGGGTCGGAATCTGACTTACCATTTCCTCAGCCTGATGAAACTTGAATGCATCTCCTGTCAAGATTGAGGGAGTTTCTCCGCATTCAATTGTTGAAGAAACTGAAAGTGACATTAACGGGAGTGCACAGGTATCTAACATGGGAACACCATCAGCATCCAATGTAGATGAAGATGACGCAAGCGAGGTTTTTTTTCCGAAGAGATCATTATCTAGACCCGAGAATCCATTATCACGAGAAGCAAGTGTTACTTCTGAGAAGAAGTACCCAGAGAAGCCGTACTTTTGTGAGCAGTCTGATGACTCAAAGAATGCCATCCCTCTCATGACCTACGGTGCATTTGATGCTGCTACAAACCCACCTGGGTTTCCATTACCATTTTATAATAAGAGTTCTGCATCCCCTCTACATGTAATGGGTGATTCTAGGGTCTATCAAAGAGTTGACTCACAGCAAGCATCTAACACTCATTCGGCATTTGGATCTAAAGGACGTTATGCGAGGAAGCCTTTGCTCAATCAACCGCCGGTACCAGTATCCCCAATGCCTCCTCTTCAAACTGTTTCGTTTGGGATATCCCACAAAGCTGAAACTGTTCAGAGCCATTCATCTCACTATGGCCACCCGACGCGAGATGCGCAACCACCACTTCCTACAGGCTATCCATTGCAAGCATTTGATATTAATGGTACTAGTACTGTAGGTACGTTCTTTCTGTTGAATAGAAGATAACAATTATAATTCACAGTTTCATATAGATAGTCTCTCTTCCTTTCCTCATGGTCCCGCAATGGCAGTGCATCCTCATCCTATGCTGGATTCGAAGTACTCTCGGGCTCCTGTCTCTCCTGGAAACAGGCTGCACGATGATACTAACTCCTCTGCTGGTGGATCTGCTAGACCTCCACAACTGCCACTTCCACCCACTCCTCCACCCGTCTAACATCATTTGCAGACATCTATGAAGAATTTATACATCTCAGTCTTCTGTTTTTGGTCACAGTAGTGCTGGTATGACTCAACCTCCTTCTACGTTACCTTCAGCCGATGCTGGATTAGGTACGTTTTCTCTACCAAGCTCCTCATCCTCACCCTCCTCAGCATCCTATTCAGGTTACACAATTGCACTCATTTAAGGAATGTTTATGTTGCAGAACCCTATTCAAGTCCAGGGCCAGCCTTCTCAAATTCAGCAACAACCCCATATTTCTCCACTTAATGTCTACTGCCAAACCCAACCACCAGAGCATCTTGCACAACCTCAATTGCAACAACAAGCTGAACTCACTCAAGCACAAGCTCTTTATCAGCAAGGTGAATCATCTCTGCAAGAGCAACAACAAGATTTTCCAGTGTCTTTTACAAAGAGATCCTTGGTTATCCTGAAGAAGTGCAGTCTTCAGTCCTTCTGATTAGTATATTTTCACGACAATCTGGGAGAAAGTTTGCTGGATTCTAGAGCAATGAAAAATCCTGAAGAGATGCTGCAGGTATAGTTTTGTTTTGATGTCATTTGTATGGTAAAAAAGTTTGCAGTGTAAAAAAGTTTGGAGTAATGAAAACTGGAGGGTCGGTCAGAAACGAGCCAACCCTATATGTCGGCCATATGTCTTGATAGCCATACAGCACTGACCAATCTATGGATAAGCGTGGCATATTTAGCCAACCGACCCTTTTAATCTTTTTCACTCCTTGGTACTCGTGTTTTAACCACTGTGGGACTATTTTCTTCTGTCAGTTTTCGATTTCAAACTTCAAATGTACCTCGGCAGTCAACCGTGATATGCCATTGACTCCTTGACCAGTGCCAACATCCTTTCCTGGTAGACTATCAAGTTCTAGTATGCATTGAAGAAATATAACAAAATTTAGAAAAGGGTTCAATGAGGATATTAATTAGTTTTGTTAGTGGAACAATTTGCGGCGTTTGGTGCAACTTAATTATTAATTCACTAGTTTGATGGAAGCAGAAGAAGGTTAAGTTGGTTCGTAAACTTATTCTTTATCGCCATACACCCTGTTGTCCCAATCTGCGAGTCTAGCAATGACGGGACCAGCAGAGTGATATAAGAAGGTATTCATCTAGCCATCGCTCATAATATCTCCTTTATGCTTCAGAAAAAAATTCAATGTCTCTTATCGGAAGTTCATATTTAAAAGAGTGTTCACTTCTTTTTGTTTGAATCCTATTACTATCGGGGCTTAATTATTTTGGGATTTGAGGGCTTTATAGGATATCTAACATCCTTAGGGTGGATAAGGGGGACCTAATTCATATGAAAAGTCAAATATACCCTTTGATCATTATTATACCTAAAATCAAAACTAAATCAAGTTGCAAAACCTACGCTAAAAAAATTCATTTTTTTTTAATCAAATTTTCATCGATTTTCAAAAATGTTTATTAAGGTTGATTCTCAATATGACAAGATCATAACGATTTAGATTGAATACATCATTGACTTGCACAAATTCAAATGTTTATAAAGGTTTTGAACCACAAATTTAAGATTTGGTGAATGAATGTGTTCAAACACCAGAATTTGTTAAGAATCGAAAAACTCACCATTTATTTAACATTTGATTGTCTTAACAAGTAAGATTGATGAATTTGGGGTTTAGGAAATCTACTTCTGGGCTTATTACGACTAGGTGTTCCAGTCGGCCAAGCCGAAAATGGGTGGCTATGGTTGGGACACAATGAACTCCCAGCCTTGAAGTACATTCCACGGTTGAGAGTATGATGCAGGGGGCGTGTATAACGTGAACTGGAATGGGACTGAGTAGTTATCCTTATGTAAACTTAATGATATTTAATTAAATTTAGAACTAATCAATTATGTAAATTATTAAATTTAAGTACTAATCTATTTAGAAAGGAAAGTAAAATAAAATTTAAAACAACTCCATCAACATCTTGCTCGAGTAGTACGTGTACTTTTTAACATCACATACACGTTATCAAAAACTCCTTAAAGGATAGCGTAATGAGCTCCGTAAACAAAATTTGTTCTTTTCTATCTTCGTCATTCTTGAGCTCGCAATATAACTTCAACATTGGTTTCACCTCTAAGTCGATATCGATTGACAACCCGAACTAATTTTATAAATTCCTTAATCTTTCAATGTAATAGTTCCTCTTAGTAATAAAAAAAATTTCTTAGCATAAAAAAAAAGTTTCGTTGTGAACGAGTTTCCGTTTTTTTTATTTTTCCCCAAATTTTATTTTCACAGGTTTAGATAATTATTTATGGGTAAAAAAATTTGGAAAGAAAAAAATGGAAATATAATACGAAATAAAGAGTTTTAGTAGAAATAAAAGAGTAAAAGAGTATCCGATTTAAACTTTACAGAAACTCATTTCCCTTCCCTACTAACATATGATCCACTTTGAGCAGTAGAGAAGGGATATCCCTGCTTATGAACGGATATGGGAGGTTTCTCCCTACATCTAAGAGATTGAGAAGGGAAAATAGTGACCATAGTGCTTGGCCTTATTGCTGGAATTTTCAGCGTTCCAAGATTTCAGTCTCTATATTGTCGGATTGGATTTCCAGTACTGAATTTTTGTACTTGACATAGAAATTAGGAATGCATTTGAGGAAGCGAGGTGTGCTTTAATGCCTTTGGCCTTTGTTGGGATGATGCTACGTTGACCGGGCGTGCATTTTCCCGCGTCTCGCAAAAATTGGGAGCCCTGGGGCCCCACGGGGGAACAAGGGGCCGGGTATTTTTTGTGAGACACGACATTATTGCCTTTGTTGTCCCCGAATTACTAATTATTTTTCTCCATTGTATTCTCACATGAAATCCGATATCTAAAAATAAGAGGGATCCCCTCACACCTTTAGTATCACACTATCTCACACGTTGGGCGTCATTTTTGCAAATAAAAACCAAACTCTAACGGATTTGAAGCTAAATATTTTGGGGATATGTTCCTCTTACCAAATTCAACATACCTACTAAAAATGAGCGTATTCCGAAACATATAACACCACCATCTATTACTTTGAAAATGAGCCGTTGAAAATCAACGGATTTCGGTCATTCGAAATTAAGACCCAGAGATTGTGAGGTTTTATATTTCGGAATGTGCTCATTTTTGGTAGGCATGTAGAACTTGGTAAGAGGAACATATCCCCAAAATATTAGCTTCAAATCTGTTACGGTTTGATTTTTACTCGCAAAAATGACGCCCAAAATGTGAGATAGTGTGATAATAAAGATGTGAGGGGATCCTTAATTAATAATTTTTTTCCCGTTATTCTCACATGAAATCCAATATCTAAAAATAAATAAATTAGAAAATTAATAATTTAGCTAACGGACCATTTTGGTCGTGGGACTATTTTCTTGTCCGTCAGTTTGGGTTTCCAAAGTTAAACTGAATCTGGGAGTTCTAGTAAGAAATAGAACAAGATTTAGAACAGGGATCAATGAGGATGATTAGTTGGGCCGACCGAGCGAAGCGAGGGAGGTCCTTTATATGACCACTTTTTTGTAAAATCTAAGTGATCAATTACCACAAAAAGATTGGAAATGGTTAGGGCCGAAAAACCAAAAACGTCCCTCCCTTTTAGTCCAATTACTATAACTCCTTGTGTATCTTATCTTTCCGGGGTATAATTGGAAACCAAACTTTAATATAACATATCTAAAAATCCGTGTCTTAGAAGTTTATAAATTTTATCTCGTTAGAAAGGTTATAAAAAAATCTACGCAACAAGTACAAACAACAATATCAAATTTGGAGTTTTTACGAAAAATTCGGAGATATATATCATTTTAGGCACAATTTTAGAAAATTAAATGTATATCCATTATGCAAACCATCACAAAGGATACATAATATTTTATGTAGCAAAATATTGGTTTATGCATCAACTAATTTTCCATTGCAAATAATAAAACGATGTACTCCATCCGTTTCAAGAAAAATGATACTATCATTTTAGGCACAATTCTTGAAAATTGAATGCATGGCCATTATGCAAACCACCACAAAGGATGCATAACACATCATGCAACCATATTTTGGTTTATGGATCGACTAATTTTCAGTTTTAGAAAAAATGATACTATCACATCCCGTTTCAGGAAAAAAGATACTATCACATCCCGTTTCGGGAAAAGTGATACTTTCGTTCTGTTTCAGAAAAAGTGATACTTTTTTCCGTTTCGGAAAAATTGATACTTTCGCTTCATTTCAGAAAAAGTGATATTTTTTCTGAAATGGGCGAAAGTATCACTTTTCAAAACGGGAGAAAGTATCACTTTTTTAGAAACGAGCGAAAGAATCACTTTTTCCTAAACGGGAGAAAGTATTACTTTTTGTAAAACAGGTGAAACTATCGTTTTTCCGAAACGGGAGAAAGTATCACTTTTTCAAACGGCGAAAATGTCACTTTTTCTGAAACGAGGTGAAAGTATTACCTTTTCTGAAACAGGACGAAAGTAGTCGTGGACAAACTCCATCTTCATATTCTTCTTCGGTCGGCCCTCCCACCGTGGCAACGGTTGTACTAGTTAGTTTTGTTAGTGGAAGAATTTAGGGCAAATTAATTTTCAATTACTAGTTTAAAAAATGCAAAGGTTAGGTCGGTTCATTAATCCTCGGCTCCTCGCAAACAATTTTACTGGGAGTGTGATTCAAAATGCCATCCTCTTTTGCTTGTGCAATTAAGATGCAAACTATGTTGCTTCCCAACTGTTTCGGAAAAGTAAGGACTACCGGTGAACTGTGTTGGTTTCTATCGCCAGTCAAGGCTTGGCTCATAAATAAAAATAAAATAAAATGCTCATCTAGCAGCTTCACAAAGCTTTACTCATACAAATATAACAAAATCTTGGGTTTTCTATAAAAAATTGGCCAGTGATTTTTTTTTTTTTATCGCCATAGACCCTGTTGGCCCAATCTGTGACTGCAGTTAAGCAATGACGGGACCAGTGAAGTGTACGACTGATAAGAAGGTATTCATCCTAGCCATCACTAATCATTTTCATTCTACACTTCTCTTCTGGCATCAACACTCAAAAGGATGTAGTCTCAAAATATTCTATACCAATATACTATATATATGAACAGATTGTTCAGCTCTTCAGAAATGCTATATGTGCTCTGTACTCATATTCATCTCTTCACAATTTCTTGCAAGCCTTGCAACACCTTCCTTAATACAACCCTCCGCCTTTCACGATCCTGCAGATAACCAGTATAACCATATCAAACCAATATACCGCCTATACTGATGCGAGGATAATCCATTTTTAGAGGATGAGCAAAAAATGAATCAGAAAATTGGCCAACTGCCATTGAGTATGATATACAACTAAATATGGCGGTAATAGGTGCATTTACCGCAAGGTTTTATTTTATGGACGGGGAGATCTTGTGCAACCATGTTTAAAGGCGATAAGATATCCCGGTGCACAATATACCACAAATAAATGGCACATTGTTTCAGTTAGCCCACGGAGTACATTATAATTTCAGGTTCCTATGACATTATTAATGTGTTTATTGATGATATACCTTCATTACTGTGCGTTGCTCTCCCTGTTGGCCCTCCCGTCCCTCGGCCTCAGTCCGCCTTATCAAGTTACATATTTGAGTGTCTAACTGTGTCAAGGCCTTCTCGATAAGAAGCATCTGACGGTCCTCCTCGTTGCTCACCTCAACTGGATTGAGAGGGAGGCATTAAATTTTAATAACGTGAGCATCAATACATTGTACGTTACATATCGATAAAAAAGAAATCATAATAACTTGAGTGGAAGTAGCATACTTATAACTGATGTTGAATCCGTACTCTCAGGCACTTGATCAGGTTTTAAAGCATCAATAACAATTGCTAGAAGTGGCCTGGAAAGACAAATGATGGTCATTATAAAAGCAATAACAACGTCAGCCAAGTAACGGCACCTCAACTCTCTCAACCAACAATCTTAATAAGTCAACAGAGAACCCAGATGTAATCATATGGGGATCCATACTGTCCGCTTGTAAACAACATGGGAATATCAAGATGGGGAAGCGGGCAGCTGAGAAGATTCTAGGATCCTACTGAAACTTCAGGGTATATGGTCACAAAACAATCTTGTACAATTTTAGATGAAACTTGAACCAGTGATGAAAAAGAAACTTGAACCAGTAACGAGAAAAACATTGCATGGAAAATATAGCGCCAAATTGTAAAGACAGTACCAACATAAGCCTGTCAATGTTTCCTTGATGAATTGGAAATAAACAGCTAATTTACATCCAGTACCAGCATAAACTAGCGTATCGTTATCAGGACTCTAAAGAAACAGCACGGGGAACTATGAAAGAGCTAGGCACTGATCTGCACTTACTACAGTTGGAGAACCTATACAAAAGAACCTCATAGATGGAGCACCGGAACATAAGATGAAGACAGAAAGCCGTTCTCTGTAATAGGAAGACACAATATTCTAGCAGATTTCATTGATCAATTCGATAGCTAAAACATACTCGGTACTTTTCATTAAACTACCAATGAACTACTGCTTGATGGGAAGCCTCAAGAACAATAGCATTGTTCTGAGCCATATATCCCTGCTATTGATTACGTTTCTAAAGCATGCATTCAATATTATATGGTGACGACATACATACCAGCTAACATCTCTTTCTATAGCAAACATTCAACATAATTTCTCTTCCAAATGTGGATAGCCTCTAGAAGAGCTGTTAGCCGCATCTTATTTACAAAAATCATGCATACACTACTAATAAAATAACAGAGACAGACTGCACATGCAATCGCACAATGCCTGATCTGATTATTGATAGCAAATTGAGCCCCATGGAGGAAACTCAATGCTTGGTTTCAACCGGATTACCAACTTGAAGATGAGTGGAAGAGCAAAAACTCTATCACTATCTCTGGCGAGTATGGCAACAGAAGCAGCAGCAATCTGACCATACTTATGACCAGCATAGACACTTATTTTTATCACTCCAATGGCAGGCGGTCCATGAGTTGTCAGGCAGATCAGAATTAGGGGTATCATCACTTGGATATAATTATCCTGAACAATAGAGCCATATATCCCTGCTATTAATTACATTTCTAGGGCATGCATTCAACATTTCCACCTCCTCCTTCAGAGATTATACATCTTAAACTCTGAAACCCATAACTAAACTCCAACAAAATTCTTAGAATTACAAACGGAAATCACAGAAATCATGCATACTAACTAATAGAGACAACACATTGCACAAGACATAGAGAATATGAGATGAGATTTTCACACCTAATTTCATTCTTAATATGATACATCTGTCGAATGAGCTCGGATCTGCATCAACAGCAACAATAACAACAGTTAAAAGAAAATTAAAACGTTTAAGAATCCATCAAAAAAATCACAGGAATCATCAGATACAAAACGAAAATACTATTACCTAGACAGAGCTTGATTATCAAGAGTTGGATTCTGTCGATTTCTGAGAGTGTGGATTGTAGCTTGGATCATTGAAATCTCGCTTCTAGATACAGATATCTTCTTCTAAGAAAGCACAAATTAGAAAACGAATTAGATTGCAGTTCATGAGAAATCAAAAAACAAACAAATAATGAGAAATCGAAAACAAAAATCAAAGAAACCTTCAAAGCTTCAACAAGAATCTGATCAGCAGCTTTGATAACTTGATAATCTTTGAGTTCGTAGCTTATATCCTTGATCGCTGTCCTCTTTGATTTTACCATCTGTTTGAAATCTTCGATACTTCTCTGGAATTCTTCACAGCTGGATACTTCAGAATCATTCCATGTTTGTGGTAGCGTTTGTGTTATGGAAGACTGGGAGAAGATGAATTTACAGATAAAATAACCCAGAATGCAAGTAAACCCTATGTAGAGAATCATGGCAAAACCCATTTTTCAGTGACAGGGAGAAGGAGAAGAACCAGTTCTGATCTCTTCTGTCTTTGAAAACTGTGAAAGTGAAGTGAGAGGATCGTTAATTTTTTTTTTTTTTAATGTCTGCTCCAACTACCACAACTTTTGCTTCTTCAACTAATTAAATACTAATTTTAAGGATTCGCTCGGCCTTTAGCCAACAACAACACACTGATGAGTGATCTCGTGGGGCCAACCGCAACATTCTTATCAGCTGATTCCTCGGTCATTTCATTTGTCCATCTATACACTCGGCTCATATAACCTGCGAAACTCGGGTCTTCGGCTAACCCTATGGGCTAGATTGGTAGTTAAGTGTTGCTAATTTAGCTGTTAGATTAGAAGACCATTCTCTATATAAAAATAGAGTTTTTTTAAGCGACGTGGTTAATCGGAGCTTCTGATTGATTCTGGCCCCACCATAAATAATTTTTTGGTAATATAATAAAATTTCGGCAATAAAATTTGAGGAAAATATATTTAGCCCCATAATATATTTTTTAGCCAATCATATCCAATAATTCATTTTACCTAAAATATTTAAATCTAATAAAATCTCTTATCATTACCAAAAATGTATTTAACACTAAAATTCTTAAATATATCGAATGAAATCACATCAAAATATTTTTTTCATCAGGATTTCATCATAAAATCAAATCAACTATTAAATTAATTAAAAAAATGTCCAGTGTCCAAATTACATTTCTTATAAATCTATTAATCATAAGTACATTTCCCAAATATTCTACTACCAATTAAATTAACCTAATTGCGTTATCGATTCCAAAGTAAATAAAAAGTTATTGATTAATGATTAAAATTTAAAATCAAAATACATAAAGTTGTAGAAAATTACCTGTAAATATCGGATGCGTACCTCCTCTTCCGTAAAGAAAGAAAATGATTTCTAATTCTGCCCAATAGTCAAAATACAAAATCATTAATAGATAATCATGATGAACTAGACATGATATTTAGCAAAACTTTGAATATGAGTAATAAAAAAAAAAAATGTAGGAAAAACTAAAAGTGCAACCTAATAGAATACAATGAACATATCTCAATATTTTGTTTTATTAATTAATATGGTATATTTCATAAAGAAAAAAAATACTCTAAGAAAAAAATTTCTATTCCTAAATTTAGGGAATATACTCAGTATTTTCGGATAAAATACTACAACAAATAAGATGCAAATTTTTGGTAAATTTGGGACAAAAATATTGCAAGTAACTAAATGCATCTATCTTTTAGTTATATTTAGGACAAAAATAACTTATTAATTAAATGCGTCTATCCAAAAATAGTGAATATCAAATATTTTAAAGATTACATAATGATATTGTTTCCTAAATAGAGTTCTTTTTCATGGAATCTTCGGCCATGTTACTCTAGACTCACTTCCTGGACATGTAGGATATTTTCGTTATTTTTAGAACAAAAATATCCTAATAACTAAATGCGGCTATCAAAAAATAGTGGATATCCAATATTTTAAAGATTACATAACGTTTAAGAATAGGTGATGTTTCCTAAGTAGAGTTTTTTCTAAGGGAATTTTCGGTCTTGATTACTCCATATAAAAAGCTCTCGAACAAACGCCAAATCTAGCTTGCAGGTTACTTTTTTTTTTTGCTAGGTTTTTATATTCTTCTATTTCATGTAGTTTTTGGTTCTTTTCTTATCAATTTTGTTGTTGTTGTTTGTTTTGCATGTGACATTGGTTGCAGACTTGGGGTCGCGGTTCTTTTGAAGATTCGATGATAATAATGTTGTGGTAGTGGTAATAATAAAATTGCGGTAATGAGTGGTCATGGTTCTTTTGAAGCTTTGCGATGGTAACAATGAACTCACACTAGGTATAAAATATTGAATCTTTTTTTTTTTTTAATTATTCCAGGGATTTTTCATTTTTTTTGTTTTGCAGTTGGTGATATCTCTTCACAAAGGGGGGGTTAGGTGATAAAACTAAACCTTCTTTTTTTCCGTATGAGTTTTCTTTGTTTTTAACACTATTATTCTTGGCATAGGGATAGGGAAATCAGATTATACAAGACTGTATGTGGATAAGGTGATGAATCTATTTTCCGAAGTCTGAAAATATAGGGTCGCGATAAATGGATGTGTTGACAAATTTTATCATACTTCTTATCTACGTTTTTTTGCGATTTTTATTTGTGTTATTCCTTTCTTTGATTTTAACCCTCCTATTTCACTTTGTTTTTGGGTGGGCGATCTATACAGATAATGCATGGAATTTTTTGAATGATAACCCGACTTTTGATAAGTCAAAGGTGGCGATGATTGTTATCACATTCGATAGAGGATCATGTAAATACTACAACTCGGCTCATGGTTAGTAGTCTTATATGATCATGTGTGTATTTTTAAAAGATGCACCAAATACAATTTGACAAGTTGAATTGTCTACTGAGTGGGATATTAAATGGAATGTTTTTCGAGTTACAAATGATTTTATGCTTTGTTTTGTGTTTATTATTTCGATACGTTGTTTCTATTTAATGGAAATGAACTTATAGCAGGAGAATGCAGAATAAAAATTTCATAATAATCCATGTCGATGCTTTTATTTCTTTAAAAGTAATATAGCAAGATACTACGAATTGCATTCCCATGAAATGATCTGATATTGTCCCTTTCATCTGAGATTGCTTTCCCCACTTCGTATATGAGTTACTATTTGAGTCTAAATACGAATTCGAATACCTACACTAACATGTACGTTACCGGTGGTTAAGTGTAACTCTTACGATGTAAAGAAAAATAATATTCTTCTGGGATAGTTCATTGCATGCTCGTTTTCTTTTATTTATTTATTTTATTAATTCCTTTACCTTTGTTGGTTTATTTCAGGGTTGGACCTATGGATGTTGAGGTCAAGCAAAGGAAAACTTCTAATCATAGAAAACGGACTAGGAAACCAACAATAATGAAATCCCTGAAAATGTATATTTTCGAATTAGTTTTTTACGTTGTACTGTGTGAAGCACTTTTTTTTTTTTTCTCTTTTTTCGTTTTGTATTTATTTGTAGTTTTCCCGGCAGTATATATCTGGGAGTTTTACAAAACCTTTTGTTTTACCAATATGAGAATTTGGTAGATATAATTTCTTACATGTCTAAAAACGAAAAAAGAAATTTTTTGCAAGACATGCATATTTTAGTCGATGGATTCAGAATCGATGAAGTGACTGCTAACAGGATATCTATCTAAACTTTAGCATGTCTTGAAACAACTCTAAGTATGATGAGTACAACATTGCATATATTAGGTTTAGATACATACTTCTTGAAACAGATATAACCCTTGATTTAATTGAACGTGTGAAGGTGTCAAGTATACAACATTGCCTATATTAGGTTTAGATACATACTTCTTGAAGAAGATACCACATTGCCTATATTAGTTGAAAAAATATTGGACGTGTAAAGGTGTCAAGTATTCATCAAAATTAAGGAAATATGAATCCCTTGGAAAGTTTTTTTTTTTTTGTGCAAGTCCAGGATGCACAGGAGTTTAAAATTAAACTCCTGTTCGTCATTATATCTTGGGTATTTCCTTTACATGCATGTTCAATCCCAACTTTGGCCCCTTTGGTTTTATTTCGTTTTTATAAAAGAGGTGATATTCACAGAGGTAATATATAATAGATTGTTGAATTCTCTATTATTAGTTATGTCAAGAATTTGAGATCGGTCGTGGAGATCATCATCGTCTTCTAAAAGCTATCATACTATTTGTTTCTCGCGTAAAAAAGCGAGGGCCTATTGCAGCAAGCTATAAGAATTTTCAATTAGGAGGTCTTGCTAATTGCATGTTAGTTCTTTATAAAAATTGAAATTTATCGCAAGTGACATGAAACATGCTAGAATATTTTGAAGACGCTTGGGATGGATTAGGTAGAATGATATTCTTATTTCATTTCCAAAAAAGAGGATTATGGTTGAGAATGATAGAACATGTCAATGCATGGACGCACACCATTAGTAGGTCAAATTGTATTGTTGTGGCGTTCTGGCGGAACATGAATACTTGATTCCTAGGTATTAGGTGTCCCATTTATAAAAAAAATTGACGCTTTTACACGCATATTACACATATAATATGTTGAGAACCAATAAAAAGAGAACTAATAGATAATTTTATTTCAGAAAATACAAAATATATGCAGGATCTCATTCCAACTTCGAAAAATAAGATCTCGATGACATCAAGTTTTTAAAGCGATACTGGGTTTGAGAGTACGTAATTTTTGCAATTCTTTTACATTATGAAACCTTTCGTGGTGTTACCACCTCGAGCTAAACGTTAAATTCAAGGATGCTGACGTTTTTTACATTTTAAAGGATAAATATCCTAGGATTTCCAAGATTTGTTCAATGAAGTATTCGTAAGTTATATGAAAACTGAAGGTGTTCGGAATGCTGGTTTTTCTCACAGCGTAAACCTAGATGACTCCATTGATTTTCTGGAACTGGAATTATATCACGAGCTAACAAACAACCAGTTGCGGACTAGTAAAGAGGACTCGATGGTGGAGTATAAATCAGGTGATCCGTGGTCAGTTTTCTATAAGGCGAATAAGGAGAAGAAGGACTCATTTTCTTATAAGTCACTTAACTGGTTAAACTCTATTCCACCTAGAGTTGCATTCTTTATATGCTCAGTTATGCTTCATCAAGAATGGCGTTGCGAAGGAGAGGTATTGATCATTTGGGTTTATCCTATACTCCTATATTTCAATTGCATATATACACTCACTTGATGTATATATAATCACTTATTTGAATCCTAACTTTTTGTTGCCCCGAAATGAAACACACAATTCAATATATATGAAGTATTGGATGGCACTAATGGAGTAGCTCATCTAATTGTGGAGTGTCAAGGTAAATTAAAGTTTGAGTTTCTATATATACCCCAACGATTTCGGTTTCTTGCAAAGACGCAAAAGTATTGCACATGGCCAGGATTTAGTAGAATAAGAAATATTAAGGAACCAAAGCCATCGAGACAGTAGATAATGATACTAGATATATTGAGCTTTTCATTTCTTCTTTCACTCTAAACTGCAGTGTCTCCCTTTCTATTATGTATTTGTAACAAGGGCATCCAATATTCCATAAGCAAGATACAGACTCGTGCATCGCACGGGTGAGAAACTAGTAGGACTATATTAGCACTCCCATAAGACTTAGGAGTTTTCCCTAACTAACGTGGATTGTTAATCTAGTCTGCTAGATTAGAAGACCATATGACTTTGTCGTATCCACCATTTCATCTTTGGTGTTCCATTTCGGAAGTTGACATCCAAAATATTTGATCATACTTGAATTCATGGCATTTCTTAATTTTTATTTTGCAAAAAATGAGTGTTTTCCATCCAATTTAACATTTACGAAGAAAATATCTGTGTTAAAATAATTTATTGGGTAAATTTTTTTTCTCTCTCTTTCGAGTTTGCTCTGCAACTCGAACTCTGTGAGAGTTTGTAACCGATCCCCCATGAACACCCCTCCTTATTCGTCTTAGTCTTATCTTCCTATTAACTAATCAGTGATTCGAACCTAAATCGAATGGGTTTTCAACCCGTCATAGTATAACTTGCTAACCGAGGTTGTAACCCGTCCTTGGTTTTGGCCCAATAGTTTTTTGTTATTGGTTGCAAAAACTTTTTATTTTTTAACTTTGGTGCACGCAAGGCTAACTCGTAAAAAATTTCATCTTGTTTTCCTCAAAAATCATTCAAAATCAGTTGACTTAACCTCTAAAAATCGGAAATCACACCGGTCATATAGCGAGTACAGATTACTCGGCGAGTAATCACCTTTGGCTAAACTAAATCTATAACTCGTCCCTGGTTTTGGCCCAATTGTTATGGATTTTTATTTTTATTTTGAATTAATACTTGTGTCCTTCCCACCTATAATTAGAGTTAGCTAGTGTAGTTTTTTGCTCAAATAGATTCTATCCCATGTCATGAAAGAGTTAAAGACTGATATCTCGTTTAAACCATGAAATCTCGCCATATTTATTTTTATGTTTTTTTTCGAGTTACGTTTTGTTATTGGTTTTTTCATTTTAATCTTTTACATGTCTATCTATCTAATATTTTATAGGCATATTCCGATTATCTATTAATTATAAGATTCATTAGAATAGATCTCCCGCGACCTTCTATCGTATTGGCAACCAATAATGTTTCAGGCCTTTCCAAGCAAGATTTTGGGACCGTCCCTAGAACGGAGGGAGTAAATGAATATTTTTTAGGCTTTAGATGTGGCTTCAGTGGTAAATATTTAATGAATATATATATATATATATTTATAATCATTAAATATAAAGATTATTTATATTTACTGAACGCTAAATAGTTTGGGTCTATATCTTTTTTTTTTAATGATACATATAAATATTGTACTATAAGTGTGACTAATTTACCAGCAATACTCCCAACAATACACGGCTCAACCTACCATCATAGATGAAGATTTTTTCACAGATATCAATCCCAGATTAACTCCCAGATAAATGAACCTTCTTACTAAAGAGGTAAACTGCAGCAGAAATCAAACAAGCTTTATTCTTCATAAACTCCGAGAGTTCTCCTGGTCCATATGGTTATACGAGTAAGTTTTTCAATCGTTTATGGGAAACAACCCATCCTCAACTGATTGTCATGGTTCAAAGTTTTTTCAATAATCTTAGTATACATTCATTCATGAATCACACAAACCTAACACTAATACCAAAGTGGACCACCCATCAAAGCCTTCTCAATTCAGACTCATCGGACTCTGTAACGTCACTTATAAAATCGTTGCAAAAATCCTAGTTAATCGAATTAGACCCCTACTCCCTTTTCTAATAAGCCCTTTTCAAAGTGCCTTTGTTCCACAAAGATCAATTCATGATAACATAAAAATTGTTGGAGAGATATTCCACCATATAAAAACTTCAAGCCTTACCAAAGACCTAAAAATAGCTCTTAAGTTGGATATCCAGAAATCATACGACAGTTTAGATTGAGGATTCATCAAAGCTGCCTTCACCAAACTTGGATTTCCACCAATCTTTGTAGATTACATTATGTTATGCGTCAAAACTGTTACATACTCGATCAACATAAATGGCACACCTCATGGATATATCGGCCCAACTACACATGCAAGGAGACCCACTATCTTCCTATAAATTCATAATTTGTGCGGAAATCCTGTCTACCAATCTGGGGAACCTTCAAAATCAAAAATTGGTTCGAGGACTTACATTTCTAGAAAAGCACCACCCATTATTCATTTAATGTATGTTGATGACCTTCTAACCACTTATAGAGATTCCGATCGAGTAATCTCCATCTCAAGAACCCGCTTCACTCTTACGGCACTTTGGCAGGCCAAGTAGTTAATACTTCCAATCAGTAATTATTCATCCCCCGATATTGAATCCGGTTGAGATAAGTAATATGCAGCAATTTTTCGATATGTCGTCCACATCAAAACCCCCAATTTATCTTGGAATCCAATTCAAACAAAAAAGAGCATCTAAGCACACATTTGCACCGCTCCTTTAAAGATTAGCTCGAAAAGCTAAAGGGTGGATGAAAAAATGTATGACTCAAGTTGGAAGAATCGTCCTCATTAAAACCTCCCTAACCCCCACCTCAAACCACCTCATGTAAACACAAAATCTACCCATAAATGTCCATAAACAAATAGATCGTATCACGAGGAATTTTTTCTGGGGACATGATTCATCAGTTTAAAAGCTTCATCCTATTGGTTGGGATAAGGTAACAAAACCAATATAAGGAGGGCTAGGCATAAGGAAAAACAGTGATCATAACAAGGAACTTCTCATGAAAAGAATCTGGAATTTACATGAACAACCTAACTCCATCTGTGGAAGTCTCTGCAGTGAAAAATATCTCAACCAGCAACCAATTCTACAAGGCATTGATACCAAACTGTCTTCCTCCAGCGCTCAATGGAGACAATTAGCGTCACTCGTCCCTCTCCCATGCAACAATTGATTTTTCATTATATTGGAAATGAGTTATCAACACCAATAAAAGCCAATTGGCTTCCTTACTCCCCAAACCTAGACCCAGCTCAATGTTACCCTATCCGGAAAGTGGCTGATATCATCGATCCGATCTCTCATAACCGAAACCATGAAAAATTAAACACCCCACCCAATCTTACAACTCAAAAAATAATAAACATCCACCTATCCCAAGATAGTTCCCAGGACAAGATAATCTGGTCCCACTCAAAATCTGGGAAATATACTACTTCATCGGGATACAAATGTTTAACCCAAGATTGTATTATAAAATGTGGCCAAACAAGTACGCACACTACATAAGAAACAAACATGTTGTAGTTGATAATGTATGCGTATATCTCAAAACTCAAAGTTCTCAAGATACGTGTAGAAGAATTAAAATGGATATGTTGTTGTTAACTTTAACTAGGAACGATGAGAAATCGTCGGCATTAGGATAGACCGATTTGGTCGAAAATGCTTGGCTTACTTGCGGGAGAAACCAAAGGCAATTGGGATATTTGCGGTGTGTCTAGACAGTGGCGGAGCCAACCCAAGGCAAGGGTAGGCAGTTGCCTACCCTGCCGGGATGACTCCCAAGCCTAATTTTACCGGTCCAAACACATTTTTTTCATACCCTAAGCCTATTTTTTGCCTTTTGCCTACCCAACCATTTTTGCCTCCCCTTAGGCAAATTTCTGGCTCCGCCCCTGTGTCTAGAGTAAAACTGGGACCGGAGTCATGAGTGAAAACGGCTTTTGTTCAATCGCCGATGATATATTTGGCCAGTGCTGGCGTATGAGAGTCCGGTTCACGTGATTTTGTATCGTGATGGTATATGACACGCGTCATGTCTCGATTTGAAGACCGCCTCTTCAGACATATAAAATCCTCTCACTACCTTTTTCTCCTTCTTCTTCTCACTTCAAACTTGAGAACAGAACAGCACAGACAATTTCTTCTTCTTCTTCTTCCTACCTGTTAGAAAAATGGGTTTTGAAATGCTTTTCTCTCTAGGGTTTGCTTTGCTGTTGGGTGGTTTTTTCATCTACAAATTCATCTGCTACAAGTTCTACTTACCTCAAGTTCAGTCTCAGACAGTGGCTAATCCTTATGCATTCACCAGTAGCTGCCAAGAGTTTGAGAGAAAAATTGAAGAGCTGAAACAGATGCTAGTCATGAAGATTACTACAGTTGGAGACTTGAGTGAGGATCTCTGCGTTTTCGATATAATCAGAATTATTGATGAGATTATCATAGAGGCCTTAAAGGTATTTTTTGCTTTCTATATAGCTTTCTAATTTCATCTAATTTGTTCTTTGATTTCTCAACTACACACTCTAATTCGTTTCCTGATGTAATTTCTTAGAAAAGGAAATCAGTGCTTGAAAACGAAATTTCAATGGCGGAAGCTGCTATGGGAACTCTCAGAAATCGACAGAATCAAGGAACTCTTGATAATCAAGCTCTGTCGAGGTATATTTGTTTCTTTGTTTTCGTTTTGTATCTGATGATTCTTGTGTTTTTGTTGGTGGATTCTTAAATTGTTTTCTAATTTTCTTTTACTGTTGTTGTTGATGCAGATCGGAGTTTTTTTTTTTGAAAATAAAGAGATAGATTACTGCAGGGAGAGCTAATCTGCAGATTCAGGCTCATTTGGAACAAGCTCAGTTTGAGCAGTCCGTCCGATGACTGAATCTGTGTGATAAGCATCCACTGAAAAAGATACAGAGCTAGCATTCATATTACACAATTCTAAAGCCTTGACAGTGTCATAGGTCATTGCAGGAATTAAAAACATTGGTACTTCATAAAAACTTAAATTAGTAGGGGTGTGTGTTCTTCCCTTCTTAGCCAAAAGATCTGCCACCTTGTTACCCCTTCTGTTGACAAGCTGAAAACCTTCAAAAGAAACTAATTTTGTTGCTTGTTTTGTTACTTCATCTAAAATTGCCTTACTTTGCCAGCTGATTGTAGAGTCCTGTCCTTGTAGATAGTTAATAGTTGATTTATTATCCCCTTCAATGACCAGATTTTGCAATGCATTTGTAATGGCCCATTTGGTTGTTCTCAGCAGAGCTAAAGCTTCTGCTTCTTCGGCTGATGAAGTTCTGCACCTTGCGAATCCTGCCCCTTTGTAAGCCCCTGTCCAATTACGTAAGATAAATCCAATACCTGCATCAGTTTTAGAAGATATCCAAGAGGCATCACAATTCAATTTCAAAGTCCTAGGCTTTGGGAATTCCCATGTATCCTTAGGGCTATTTATTGGGTTGTATTGATTAGTTGTTGCCATGTTTTGTGTAACTGGATGCCAATATTCATAATGTTTTGATATAACTAGAGCTAGTTGATCAGGTGATCTCTGTTTGTTTTCAAACACTCTTAGGCAGCGTTCTTTCCATATGAACCAACACTTTGTTGCTGCTAGAGCCATAGAAATTGAGTTTATGTCACCTTCCTTCCAAACATTATATATATCTAAGAAAGAGATATTGTGAGAGTTAGAGAATACTCCCTGAACTGCATATGGCTGTAATTTCCAGACTGCTTTTGCATAATCACAGTCAAAGAATAGATGGAATGTTGATTCTTCTTTTTGATTGTAGAAAACACATTTTTCATCAATTCCCAGCTTCATTCTTGTTGGTAAGGCATCTTGTAGGCATTTCCATATAAATAATTTTATTCTTTGAGAAGTATCCATGCTCCATAGACCCTTCCAAAACTTTTTTGTTTTGGCATTATTATCAGCCGATTGGTTTTGTAGCCTAGCATATAGTGATTTTACAGTAAAATCACCATTTCTTGTTAGAGTCCATCTGATCTTATCCCTTTTCAGAGACCCATCCTCTGAAGTAAACAGGTTGATGTTTAAGATTTCTTCTACTAGGGGTTTGTCAAAAATAGAATGCAGTAAGTTGGTATTCCACTTCTTTGTTTCAGAGTTGATTAGCTCTGATACAAGTGTTATATTGGAGTTTGTTTTGAGGACTGATCTAGGCAAAACCTCTTCTCTTGAGGGTAGCCACCTATCTTCCCAAATGTTGATGGATGTACCATCCCCCACTTCCCAGACACTGTATTTTTTTATATGTTGTATTCCTTGAAGTATGCAGTTCCATATCCATGATGCATTGGACTTCTTTTTTGATAAAAGAGCACCAGATTTTTTGAAGTATTTTCCTTTGAGGATTTGGGCCCACAGATCATCTGGTCTGCTAACTAATCTCCATGCTATTCTGCTTATCATAGCTTGGTTTATTTTGTTAGCTTCTTTGAAACCTAAACCCCCTTGTTCTATTGGTTTACACAGGAAATCAAAGGATTTGATGTATATTCCTTTTGAATTTGAGTGTTTTCCCCACCAGAAGTCTCGTTGGATGTCATTAATTCGCTTAGTTAATTTTTTTGGTAGAACAAAGCAGCTCATAGAAAATATTGGCATGCTGGATAAGATAGACTTATTCAACACAATCTTACTAGGTTGTGATAAGATTTTCCCTAGCCAGTTTTTAATCTTCTGTTCCATTTTTTCTATGATACCATCAAAAGTTTTTAACTTTGATCTATCAATGAATAATGGAACTCCTAGATGGGTGTCTTTTATGTTTATTTTCTTTATTTTTAACAGTCTACAGATTATCCCTTGGTGTTTGTTGTGGACTGTCTTACTAAAAAATAAGCCAGATTTAGAGATTTATAACTTGTCCAGAGGCAGAACTGAAGAGATTAATAGCATCCAGAAGGTTTTTGCAGCTGACTAGATCAGCTCTAGTAAACAAAAGCAGGTCATCTGCGAAAAATAAATGGGATATTGGTGTAGCTTTAGGAGTTAACTTGATTCCCTGAACTGCTTTCGAGGATTGCAGATGACAAAGAAGACGTGAAAGAACCTCCATACAAAGAATGAACAAGTATGGAGATAATGGATCTCCCTGTCTAATCCCTCTAGAGGGTTTAAATTCATGACAGGGATTTCCATTGAGGAGAACAGCAATAGAGGATGAAGAGATACACTGAAAGATCAGTTGACACCATTCCTCCGAGAATCCGAAAGTTTTCATAGCTTTTATCAGAAATTTCCAATTGACTCTGTCGAAAGCTTTCGACATGTCAATCTTCAAACCTATGTTGCCAGTCTTTTTTTTACTTTTTTTCATTGAATGTACTATCTCATGTGCTACTATAATGTTATCTGAGATTTGCCTTGATGAGAGAAAGGCTGATTGTAAAGGAGAGATTATTTTTTCTAGAGTTTTCTTCAACCTATTTGCCATGAGTTTTGCTATAACTTTATATGGTGTGTCGCATAGTCCTATAGGTCTGAAATCTGCTGGCGATTTTGGGTTTTTTATTTTAGGGATGAGAAACAGAAATGTTTTGTTTAGTTTGTTGTTCAGCTGTTTATTTTTGAAAAAGTCTTGTATTGTTGTCACTAATTGCGTTCCTACAATATCCCAGTTGTGTTTGAAAAAGCTAACCGGGAACCCATCTGGTCCCGGGGATTTATTCGATTTTAGGTTCTTAACTACTCGCCAAATTTCCTCTTTAGAAGGAATGTCAGTAAGAGCTAAGTTTTCCTCAGTTGAAATGCAAGGTGTTATGTGCTTAAATATCTGTGTGTCCATATCTGAACTAGTTTCAGTGAACAGATCCTTGAAATAAGAAGTCAGCACCTCTTCAATTTCATCTCTAGATTTTACCACCTTGTCATTCTTATCCTGTATGCATTCGATGTGGTTTCGTTTCCTTCTTTTCAGAGTTGTAACATGAAAAAAAGTCGTGTTTCTTTCTCCCAAAGCTATTGTATTGTTCCTAGACTGTTGCTTAGCAATGGCTTCTTGTGTGTCATACAATGCTTCTAGTTCAAGGGTTTTTTTGTTAATCAATGTTATTGTCTTTTCATCAAAAGGTTTTGCTGACAAGTTTTCTATATTTTTGATCAAAAATTTGATTTTCTTGTTAGGCTTTCCAAAGATATTTTTTTTCCAATCACTAAGATTCTCCCCTAGTGTTGCTAAGTTAACTAAAAGATTTGTCACTGGCTCAGCATTATCATTGTTCCAAGAATTCTTAATAACTTCCATACAGGATGGTTCCTTTAACCAAGTATCATAAAACTTAAAAGTGGGGACTAGATGCATAATCCTAGGTGTCAATGATAAGCATATTGGACTATGATCTGATGCAATTGCAACTAAATTTTCTAATGAAGCTTCACTAAATTCTAGCATCCAATTGGCATTTGCTATTACCCTGTCAAGCCTCTGCTTGATATTAGCCTTACCTTCCCTCCTATTATTCCAAGTGAAAATGTTTCCTTTATATCCTATATCTTCTAATCCAGTCCTCTGAATTAAGTTCATGACTGGTTCAATTTTTTTTCTGTTAAAAGGTAATCCTCCTTCTTTCTCATCTTCATTGAAGATGATGTTTAAATCCCCAATTACCATCCATGGCATTTGGTTAAGATTAACCCTTTGAGATATATCTTCTAAATATCCCATCACTTGTAGTTTTAAATCAGTTTTTGGCGATCCATAAAAACAAGTGAGTAACCATTCCTTTGAATGGAAGTTGTTTTTGACAATTACATTGATCATATTGAGATTAGATTGGATTACTTCAAAGTGGAATCCATCCACCCAAGCAATTGCAAGTCCCCCAGCTATTCCATCTGGGTCTACAATGTGGGTATTTGGAAAGTAATTCAGTATGTTCCTCATTAAGTTCCTTTTAGATTTAGTTTCAGAGAGGAACAGAACATCTGGTTTCTCAAGTTCAATTATTGTTTGTAGATGCTGTTTTGTTTTCTTTTGGCCACACCCCTGAGTGTTCCATGCCAAAATTTTCATAATTCTAACAGAAGTATAGAATGTAACACAGATATTACAGCCTTAAGGTATCTTGTTGCTGAAAGATCTTTTTCTACTCTGACACAGATATGAAAAATTCAAAAAAATAAGCTTTCTTAAGTAAATTATCCTAATTAATCAGTCAGAAAAGAAAGGAAATGATGGTATCACAGACTTAAGAGAACTAGTTTTAGGTAAAATTAAGCCTGAGAGGATTAGCAAGGTATACAGACGAGTAGATAGCAGTAAATAGCGGGAGATTTAGACATACCTGAATTTTCTCTTTCCCTTTCCCTGCAGCTCTAACTTGGAGTTGTTCAATCTTTTCATTTATGGAGAGGGTATCTTTATCAAGTGATGATGAGCCCACATCAAAGGAACCAAATTGGTTTATGTTACCAATCTCAAACTGTGTTTCAGATTTAAAATCATTTTTTGTTTCCGTTGATGCCCGAAAAACAGAATCCTCCACTCTTAAAGTGATTGATTCATTAGATGCAATGGAAGAGTGCGGTGAGTCTAAAGATGCAAATGAATCAGAAATTGCAATGCTGAAACCCGGTTTAGGCGACTCAATAGATGCAGACGATTCAGAGAAAGTTATGCAAAAAGCTGGTTTTGGAAGTTCACTGAATTGAGAGATCTCTTCTTCAGGTGTAAAAAACTGTTCCATTTGCTCATCGTTATGATGAATACCCATTTCCATTGGTATGAAATCTTCAGAAATCGGAGGGGTGGATAAGATCTGATTAACCACATCTTGGAGAAGCCCTGAATCAGAAATCTCCCGGTAAGGTGTTATCGGAGAGTAAATCGGTTGAGAAGGGGAGTTCCATTGACGCTGTCTTTTTCCCAGGATCAAATCTATTCCCTCAATAATTTCAACGTCCTCTCCTCCATCAGACGAAATAATTTGAGCTGGACTGAGAGATGATGGTTGCGAAAGAGATTCTATCAGTTGGATGATAGAATCAGGTGATAACCTTTGAGATGGAGACCCGTAAGCTGCATCCGAGCTTTCCTTATCAATTTGTTCATTAATGCGGACCTTGAAGTCTGTCGCCCAGCTTTGAGATTCAGATTCAGAGAGAGAAGAAAGGCCCTCGTCATAAATACTCTCTAGGGGTAAGTTGTGCTTAATAGCACAAGATTCTTCAATGTGGCCTAGACGACAGCAGTAATCACACACTCTAAATGGCAAATCCAAATATGTAAAATAAAGTCTCGACTCAGGGTTATTTCCCACTTTGACTCTAGCATTGGTGATCAAAGGTTTTTCTATGTTTATTTCTATTTTTGCAAAGACATCTTGACCAGGCAAAGGGATGGCGTTTACTGGAGAAATACTAGAGACAAACCCCAGGTGAGTTCCTATTTGTGCAATAATGTATTCATTATAGTGAAAGTGTTGCAAATTTAAAAATCTTACCCATACATCAATTTTTTTCAGGGAGTTTCTTTCGATAATCATTCCTGGGGACCATTTAGTTATTGGAAATGCATCTCCATATAAATGCCATGGTGCATTTGTCAGGATTCCAACCATAAATTCTCTATCCCCAAAAGAGATTATAAAGACATTTACTCCTATCTGTTTAACTTTAAAGCTTTTGTTTTTTCCCCACCTAAATTTTAAAGCCCTGGCAATGTTTGTTTTGTTAAAAGAAGAAGTTGAAAATATCCTTGCAATGACCGAGTTTTCATGAGTAAAACCCTTAACAGCTGGAACCTTAAAGGGTAGCATTTGAGTTTTAAAAATCCTTTTTTTAGAAGTGGCTTTACCCACCGGGGCAGGGTTATTCCTCATCCTTTGAAAAGTTTGAACCAAAGATGAGGAAGCCATTAGTACTGAGAGTGTGCTAGGAAATGCAAAGAAAAACAGTTATAGTTTTAAAGAAGTTAAACAAAGCCTACCCACAGAAGCAACTGCCTTGCCTCTGGACTGTTCTCATAAAACAGATTTGGTAAAGGAAAAAGTGTTAGAATGAAGGAGACTTTTCATGAATGTTCTTATTCCTATAAGTAGCAGTAAAAAAAACTTTCAGAGAATAAGAAAGAATTTTGGCTTATCCTGAAAAAACTTTTTCTCTTTTCAAATTTGTTATTTTATTTTTTCCGTACCCCTATTCGTTTATCCTCTAGCTAATGAGCGGGCTAGATGGATGGTACTCCATTGAAAGATTGCCACGTTTCTTAAATTAACAGTCATAAAATTGTACACCGTTAACCTATCGACAGCTGTCTAGAGGGCCATACTTTCCCTTCTAGTTTGTGTCGTACTTGCGGTAAAAGTGCCTGATTTAGTGTAATTCTAATTACACCCTATTTTAACGCATTTAAACTTTTTTGTACCCACCTATAACCTCTGGGCTGCCACAAACCGCTCCCATTGAAATACCCTTGACCGGATCCATACCCGAATTATGGATTCATACATTTTAAATTTGAATTTTGAAAAGAAAACCGTTAACCTTGATAACTTAACCTGCTACAGTAATGAAAGCAGAACGTTTGCTGTCTTCCGAAAAATATCAGAAAATTTGACTACATTGTTAACAATTATGGTAGATTAAACACGTGTTTTTAACTCAAATTAATGAAAGCGTCTTTTGGAATTGTAAACTTTCGAGAACCAAACATTTGAATGTTTGTTTTTGTTAATGTTGCAGATGGGGATGCTTCTTCATTAAAGCTTTTTTAAGGTTTGACTAATTTATAAATGTATGAATGCATGTATTCCAGAGACGAAAAGCCATTAACCCTTTACCTTTGATCTGTAAATATCCCCTTGTTGGACCAGTGTATCATCCCTCTGATCTTAACCCCCCAAATATCTCGTTCCTATTGCTCGATTAAGCCTTCAACACGAAAGGTGTCGAAGTTCCCAAATACCTCTTTTTCTGATAATGCTCTCGTCATGATCTGATTTTCTACACCGGACCTTCTCGTGCTAATCTTGAACAGGAAAGAGATTGTATTTTTTGTATGTATTTGGACCAGACATTTAAGAATAAATTGAAGCAGTATGTTTGAAAATTCGAGTGGACTAGTGAGTTCAATTCAATTTTCTTTTAAGTTTGATGCTTTAAAATTCTGTATTATCTAAATATTGAAACTCAGATGCAGTTTAATGGATGATGATGCATGAGTTTGCTATAAGATTTTGATTTAAAAAACCTGTTGTGGACTCTTGATGATACTTACCTCCTTCCTCTCCATATCCAAGATTCTCTATCGTATTTTGAGCTGCATACTAAAGGGGTTTTCCGAGAAAATTCAGGTATTAATGGATTACTCCATTAGAAGAGAAGAGAAAACCAAAGGGGGAGTGGAGAGAGAAGAGAGAGAAGAGTATGAAAAAAAAGGACTTGGTGTTTGCTGATGCAGATCGGAGTTCATTAACCAGATGAACCATATAAGGACTGAGATTAGGTGTGACAATCTAATCTCATATTCTCTATGTCTTTCAGAAATTGCATGTGTTGTATTCATTGTTAATCTCTAGTATGAATGATTTTTGTTTGCAATTTTAAGAAAGATGCTGCTAACATTTGGAAGACAAATTCTGTTTGATTAGCCAATCTGTTTGAATGTTTGCTATAGAAAGAGGTAATAGGGAAATGTGGTTATGGGTTTTATAGATTAAGATAGAATCTCTGATGGAGGAGATGGAAATGTTGGATGTAATTGATAGCTGGGATATATGGCTCACAATAATGCTATGAAGCTTCCCATCTTTTTGGGAGTTACATTAAAGCTCAGAATAATGCATGTGTTGTCTTCATTGTTAATCTGTAGTATGAATGATTTTTGTTTGCAATTTTAATAATATCCAAGTGAATTCTGATCTTCCTGACAACCCGTGTAAGCCGCCTGCCATATTTGTACTTTAATGAAAAGTACAAAGTACGTTTTAGCTATCAAATTGATCAACAAAATATGCTAGAGTATTGTGTGTTTGTATTACAGATCTGTCTTTATCTTACGAATAACTAAATTTTGTTCCAGTTATGAAGTTCTTTTGTATAGGTGCCTAGCTCTTTCATAGTTCCTTGTGCTGTTTCTTTAGAGTCCTGATAGCGAAACACTAGTTTATGTTGATACTGGATGTACATTAGCCGTTTATTTCCATTCAAAGCGGACCAATTTGTTGCAAGGAAAGCTAAAATGGAATGGATAGTAAAGAGTTTTCACCCTTGACAATATTAAATTCATCCAGTTGACATGCTTATATTGGTACTTTCTTCACATTTTGGCGCTATATTTTCCATTGAATGTTTTTCTCATTACTGGTTCAAGTTTCATCTAAAATTGTACTAGATTGTTTTGTGACCATAGACCCTGAAGTTTCAGTAGGATCTTCTCAGCTGCCCGCTTCCCCATCTCGACATTCCCATGTTGTTTACAAGCGGACAATAAGGATCCACATATGATTTTCCATTGAATGCTTTTCTCATTACTGGTTCAACTTTCTTTTCCATCACTGGTTCAAGTTTCATCTAAAATTGTAGATTGTTTTATTAATAATGTTGATTTTACAATCTGTTTTGAGTGTTTGCTATAGAAAGAGGTAATGGTGTATGTCGACACCATATAATATTTAGTTCTGGGTTTTAGAGTTGCATCCCATTCTTTTGAGAGTTGCATTAAAGCTTGGAATAATGATATCCAAGTGATGATACCCAATTCTGATCTTCCTGACAACTAGTGGAGTAGTTCATTGGTACTTTAATGAAGAGTACCAAGTATGTTTTAGCTATCGAATTCTTTATCTTACGAATAACTAAATTTTGTTCCGGTGCTCGATTTATGAAGTTCTTTTGTATAGGTTCTCCAGCATAGTAAGTGCAGGCTAGTGCCTAGCTATTTCATAGTTCCCTATGCTATTTCTCTGGAGTCCTGATAACGATACGCTGGTTTATGTTGCTACTGGATGGATGTACATTAGCTGTTTATTTTCATTCAAAGCAAACTAATTTGTTGCAAGGATTAGCCAATACTATGCTGTTGGGTTTCCTGTTTCTTTACATTATGTTGTTACTACATTTTTGGGTGTTTGCCGCCTAGTGTTTGCATAGAAAGAGGTAATTGGGAATTTGCTGTAGATGTCGTTATTTGGCTGGCGTGTTATTGCTTTTACAGTAACCATCCATCAAGTTCTTAGGAAATATTGCCCATTTGTCTTTCCAGGCCACTTCTAACAATTATTAGTCAAGCCTTGGTACCTGAAGTTCATGAGACTCCATCGTCAGAGACCGGTATGCTACTTCCACTCAAGTTATTATTTATTTCTCTTTGATTGATGCTCAAGATATAATGTGTTCTTTTTAATTGATGCTTACCTTATTATAATTTGATACTTTCCTCTCAAACCAGTTGAGCGCAGCAAGGTTGTCGACCCTCAACTGCATCTCATTTGGATAACGTTGTCAAGAGTTGATACTCGGCTACTGGGTATCATTACGCAGACTGAGGCAGAGGGAAACGAGGGCCACCAAAGGCAACAGCCCACCTGCAACTGGGTATAACTTGAACCTTTGCATCAAAAACTTTCACTTAGTGTAGTTTAGTAATTTATCATACTAATTTCACCATACAAATTTTGTAGGACTGCAAGAAGCGTAGGAGAGTTATAAGGAAGTTGCTGAAAGTTTTGGAAACACTTATGTAGAGATAATAAGCACACAAATACAACAATTTTGAAGAGAGATGGGAAGGATGAGTATAAAGCAATAGACATACAACAATTTTGATAAGAACATTGGTAGAAGAATGATCTGTTCAGACTCTAGATATATTTGTGGGTTTCATGAACATCTGTTCACACATGTTAATTATGGAGCCCTCTTTTAAATCTTGTTCTACTTCTTCAATAATAATACTGTAAATACTGGAATTTGATAGGTACCAGGGCAGGATGTGGGCTCTGGTTAGTGACATATCCCACATCTGGGCCCCTTAAAAGAGACCCAGTTTATGCAACATTTTTGAGACTGGTGTACTGAGTGGTTCATTGGCTAGAGCCCAGAGGAAGTGTTATTACTTGGCTTCTTTTACTTATGTTATTTATAAATTTAAATTATAAATTTAATTAGCATAATGCTTTAAAGATACAGTATGAAATGATAGCCCTTCTGGGAGGAACCGGAGGTTCACCAATTTGCTTGGTGATGTACTTACCAATCTAATGTTTTGGGTTGAAATTTGGTGCTCCCCAAGCAAGTTTTTTTTGTTTGTTTGAAGCAATTTTGAAGAAAGAGCAACCACTTGGCATCTAAATTTACCTAGAACTTAAATTTTTAGGTGAGCTCTCATCTATGGAATTTATTTATTTCTGAAAAAAAATTGTTTTCTCGTTTTTTCATCCTTTAAATTCGTTCTCTTGCCACACTCGATCCAACCCTTACTGAAAATTATAATTCAAGGAAAATTTTCATCATACGCCCCAAATTGGACCCAATCAACCCTTATTGAAAATTATAACTCAAGAAAATTGTTCATCATCCGCCCCAAACTGGATTTAACGGACTACGATTATGTCTTCTGAGTTACCAAATTATTCGGTAGATAAACAAACCAAGAACAAAAATTAGAATATACCAAAAAAAAAAAAAAAAAAAAAAAAAAAAAAACTCTTCTTCCTCTTAGTCTCCTACTAGCGTACTCGGCGGAGGCCACTCTCCAATATCATAAAATAAAAGAACTTAACTCTAATCTCTAATTTGCCCGGACTTCGTCACACACATTGTTTCCATTTTGGACAGTAAGCACGCATGCTTGAATGCTTGTGTTGTAGCTAGCGGTATACATGGTCGGTTTCGGTTTGGTTTTTGATCAAACCAAAATCGAAACCGTTACTCCCAGTTTTTTATTTTCCAAACTAAAACAATTCCATTAACCAACGGTTTCGTTTTTTAGTTTTACCGTTGGGTTCGGATTTTACCATTTAGTTTCGGTTTTATCATTATTTTGTCGATTTCATGTAACCGGCAATTAAAAAAAAAGTACACAAAAAGAATGAAAGATTAGAATATAATTGCACAAAAAATTACACATTTTACGTACTTAAAATTAAATAAAAATTAAATATAGACATTTATAGTTAATCTACGGATAAAATTAAATATAGTTAATTTAAGGTAGATTTAATGGTTGATACTTATTATATTAAAGCTAATCGGTTTTACCATTGGTATTCGGTTTGGTTTTTACATCAAACCAAACCGAAACCGTTACTTCGGTTTTATCTTTTTAAACCAAAACCAACCATTAGTAAATGGTTTCGGTTCGATTTCGTTCGGTTCGGTTTTAGTGGATAACCATTACGATGTACATCCCTAGTTGTAGCTCATGCTATTGAGCAAGCTCTACCTTATGAAAGATTGATTTGGTTAATAAACAACAAACTAACTCCAATCTCCTGACAAACATCAAATTCACCACAAAAATTTATATTAGTTTGAACCTTTAGCCAGGGGAGGAGTCAAAAAATTTCATATACATATGGGATTTTTTGTATTTTTTTATTATTTTGCTTCAGGGTAGGCATAATTAAATACCGAAAAGGATTCATGAGCAATATGCTTAAATCAACATCGATTTGGTAACAAGAGAAAACAACAAGTACATAGTATAGATCTTGTCAAAAGGGCGTATATACTATTGACTGAGTCTTCGTAGTTTTCTATTATTCTTGACTGAATCTTCGTAGTTTTTCATCTAAAACCAACTTCTAATATTGATTTTAATCTTTATTTTCATGTTATAATAATAACTTTAAATATCCTTACTTATGCAAACAATCTTAAATCTTGCATTGTATTTTCAAAATCATATTGTTTTTTTATGTGTAAGTAATCTTCTCAGTTTTCTCTAGTATGTGTTTACAGGTTGTGTTATCTTTAATGTCATTTGCCTATTTGTATGTTGTGATCAAAGCGTTTGCCGATCTTGTTATCTTTCGTTTGAACAAAAGGAATTTTTGTGTTGGCATCAATGGTCGATGGTGGAAGAAGATCTACATCAGTTTCAACTCAGGTAGCCATAGCATTAATGAATCTCGCCTTTACCTCTTGAAAACGCAGGGGTACCAAGTACATGATAGACAGATTTTTGTGTCTAATTTGTCTCGATTCTTTATATTGATAGTGCTCATTTTTGTACTTATTATGGTGTTTTATGTGTGTGTAGGTATTTTTGGTCAATAAACATTTTTGGAAAAATCGGCTCGAAAAGTTGCACCCGAAGGACACCTACTATTCGGACTCTCACCATGGATAAGGGGTACCCAAATTACTAAGGGGCACCCTCAGGACACCCCAAGGCAGCTGCTATTCGCACCCCCACTCTGGATAAGGGGAGACCACCTTTCTTCCCAAATTCAAATATCAAATTGGCGGGAAAACCTTTGCAGACGGGAAACAGATTAGGGTTCGGGTTTTTGGAGGATTTAAGGAGATTCAATCGCGGGATTTTGGTGGACTGGACCTGTTAGAGCCTAACAGGCCTGGTATAGTCATTTGTTTGAATCCAAATTGGCTAGAACTCGAGTTGGAGCAAAACAGGGAGGTGAAGTTTTTCACGGGATTTTGTTTGATTATATTTGGCAGTTACGGGAGATTTGAGGCAAGATAATCTTTCCTGAGATTCATATCAATCTAATAGAGGGACTGGAATGACATGTACGGCTCAGAAACGCGTAGAGAAGAGTTTGGAAAGTAGAAAATTCCAAGACTTTCTGCCGAAGAAAAGAGGAGATTTAATCGAGATTTAGGGTTGCTGTTGTGTATATGTAGCACGGGTATGAGTCATAGATGGGTCACAGAGATACTTTGGGGGAAGTTTAGAAGAGAACGACGCATTGAAATCACGAGTTGGAGTTTTATTTCAGCTTTGCAATACCAAGAACACGAAGAACATAAGACGCACAAGGAACTGCCGCAGACAACTATCGCTATTCAACAGCAGAACCTAAGTATCGTTCACCAACAGTGTTTACAACCGTCTTCCGTAACAGTTCCATTGTAACAGCTGTTTTGTAACGCCAATATACCGTTGCAAACAGTCTGTGTTATTACTTTTCACTCTTTTAATCAACTTTTGAGCAACAAACACATATTTTGAGACATGATTAATATGAGGAGCTAAACCCCATTGCTGAGGCGATAGAGGAAGCTATTTTTCCAACAAGAAGTGGTATATTCTTATTTATCTATTGGGAACATTAATTAAATACCCCTCCTTTTCAAGGTCTTCAAAAATACCCTAAGAACTTCACAAATACCCCTAAGGGGTTATTTTAAGTGGATAATGAAAATGAACTAGTACTTTTTTGGATAATGAAAATGAACTAGTATGTTCTTGACGCGTGAAAACGTCAACCCAACCTCCTACGGAGGTTGAATTGACTTAATATAATCTTAGATGTGCCAAAAACTATACCCTAAAAACTTAAAATATACCCTTTAGGGGTATTTATAAAGTTCTTAGGGGTGTTTGTGAAGACCCATGAAAAGGAGGGGTATTTATTAAATTCCCACTATGGGAATTATATAAATGCCCCTCCTTCTCATGGGCTTCAAAAATACCCTTGTCCACTATATTAATACCCCTAATCTAAAAACAAGGAAATTCAATTAGAAGATATTTCCTTTAATACCCTTAATCTACTCGATTCTTCTTCTTCTTCTTCATTACTAAACCGAAACTCTATTTCTTCATCGTCATCTCCGCTAGTACATTGAACTTCTTCATTACCCATCCTTCAGAGTCGCCTCCGCCACCACCTCCACCGATCTCGTCATCAGTTCCGGCAGCACCTTTTATGCCTCCAGCAAATCCATCACATGCAAGAAAAGCATCACCACTTTTTTAGATCGATTTTCACCTGATTCAGATTCAGAAATAAAGCTTGATAATCATTATCAACTGTTAATATTCCTCTTCTTTTGATGTCTGTTATAGATTTAATGGGTTTAACTTTTCAATTGAAAGTTCTTCTTCTCGATCGATAGAGTAACAAGCTCGAATTTAAGATCCAACAGCAACCCTAGTTTCAAATAATAGAGGTGAAGGTCGTGGCAGTGGTGAAGGAGGATATCAAATCTCTGTTTTATTTGAAGAAGATGATGGTGATGGAGGAAGATACCAGATCTACAATGATGGTGGTGGCGGCGTGATGAAGGAGGTATGTATTTTTCAATCTATCAATTGATTATCTTCTTTCTCTAGTTTGAGTTTCTGTTGGTGGTGGTAGTATGTAGATGTAAATAGGTTAGAACGATGAAATTGATGATGGAGATTGTGTTTTGTTCAGGTTCGAATGATGAAATAAAATCATTCACGAAGATAGTGGTGGTTCTGGTTGTTGTGGTGTTGGTGGAGTTTTTTTGTGCTGGTGGTGGTGGTGATGCTGGTGAGGTTGGAACGATGAATTTTGATGATGAAGATTGTGTTGGTTGTGGTTGGAATGATTAATTAAAGTTGTTCATGGAGATAATAGTGATTCTGGTTGTTTGTGGTTTTCGAAATGTTGTACGCTGCTGGCGGTGGTGGTGGTGAGGTTGGACGAAAAGTTGTGAATACTACTCCATCAACTATTTAGGGAGTCAACAACCAATGTTTGTGTATCAACAACCTTAGTTTGTGTATCAACAATGGAAAAATGGTAGTCAACAACCAATATTTGTGTATCAACAACCTTAGTTTGTGTATCAACAATGGAAAAATGGTAGTCAACATCCAATATTTGTGTATCAACAACCTTAGTTTGTGTATCAACAATGGAAAAATGGAATCAACAACCAAATTTGTGTATCAACAATAGAAATTAATCTTAGTGTAAGGAGTCAACAACAAATATTTGTGTATCAACAATAGAAATTGACCTTAGTTTAGGGAGTCAACAACCAATGTTTGTGTATCAACAATGGAAAAATGGAATCAACAACCAAATTTGACAAATATTTTTGAACTTTTGATTTTTTGGATCAACTTCAGTTGTTGACACCTAATATTGACGGCGGCGGTGGCGGTGACGGTGGTGGTGGTGGCGGTGGTGTGTGGCGGCGGCGGCGGCGTGTGGTGGTGGCGGAGGTGGTGGTGGTTGTATTTAGTAAGTCGTGGCGGTGGTGGAGTGGTGGTGGAGGTGATGGAATATTATTGGTGGTTTGTATTTAGTAAGTGGTGGTGGAGTAGTGGTGGTGGCGGTGGTGGTGGTGGCGGCGGTGCATTTGTTGGTGTTGAAATAAAATAATAGAAAAATCTATTTTTTAATGGATAAGATTTTTAAATGTAAAATAATATTGTAAGTGAGGGTATTAAGGTAATCTATTTATTAATGGATAAGGTATTTAAATGATAGGGGTATTTGTATTGTTTTATAAGGGTATATTTGTTGGGTGTCAAAATTAGGGATATTTAATAAATATACACTTTATTTTAATTATTTTTATGATTATTTTGCCTTGATCGATAATTGTTTGAATGAGTTTTGTTAAACAATTGTGATTTCTTTTGATAGAGAATACTTGGACCTAGGTTTTTGATGTTCTATGCTTCGGATTTACACTTGTTATTTTGAGAATCTACTTGTTGCAATAGTTTAGAATCAACTTGGATGAGAAAATTGCATGAATATAAAATATTGGATTAAATCACTTTGAAATTGGAAAATAGTGGAATCTTAGCCTCAGCGTTCTTTTAATATTGATAACATCTTTGTCAGAGTTTCCTATAATTTTTAGTGTGTTTTCTATTTTAGTTTTGAATTTAAGTCTAAAAAAATCCTTCACATGTTCGAGAGAACGACATCTTATTTACCACTTTACAAACAACTTCAAAATCACATCCATTTTTGGCGCCGCCGATGCGGACTTGTTTTTGGGTTTTAGATTTATTTTTTAGTTTTTTATTATTTTTGTTCTTTATTACGTTTTTTGGTATTTATCTTTTGTCTACAGGTTCTGGATCATAAAGAAAATTGAGCCAAGGATTTTGCTGATTTCGTAAAGACTTGGAGCTAAAGATTAAAGCGAAAAGAACGGAAAAGAAGACAATTTTATTTTAGTTATTGTGTTTTTAGGGTTTGTTTATTTTATTTTTTTAAAAAAAAAAGAAAAAAAGAAAAAAAATTGTATTAGGGTTTATTATTGTTGTAATTTTTCTTTTCTTTTGGACTTTGGACATTATTTTTATTTTTACCATACGGAAGGGTACTTTAAATATAAACTGTTTGCAGAGAAGGAGGACAATTACGATATTGTCTCGCACCTTGGGTTCGTACAATCGACATTGGAGTCGGTGGCCCGAGTCGACTACAACCGATTCATCCCCCGTCCGGAACGGAGGTAAGATTCGAACACTCGCGAATCCCCTATCGCCGAGTTCTTGTGTCTTCCTTCGTTTGCATATATGCTGAGGACTTGAATACGGTTGCTTTAATTTTCTAGTAAAGGGCAAGGCCTAGCCATACAAGATAAGGGTTCGGATTTCAACACCCCTCTCTTCTTGCCCGCCTTAGGAACACATAACCTACGCGAACCTAAGCCTTAAAATTTTGACTAGAACGAGACCAATAAGGTAACGAGCTTAATAGGAAAGTCATTCGAAAAATATTGGTTACTATTTTAAGCATACTTCGAAGTTCATGATGGTTTCTGTGAGTTGAATGCGTGACTGCGCCGCCTTGTAATTCCGGTGAGGCCTTGGGTATCAAAGATCCACCGATCTTCCCTCGCCTCTATTCAACTTACTTTGACTCGGATTGATTCCAAAGGGGTTTGCTTAAATTGTAACGAATTTCCTTTCGAAGGATTAGAAGCTGGTCTAGAAACAATCTAAGTGGAGCCATCATGTTTTTTGTTTGCTAGAAATCAATAGGTTTGATTTGGTTGAGTCAGCCTTGTTTTGTGATTGCATAGAATCCCCTTCCTTATTCTTTTGCATCATAACGTAAAAGAGACGCCCTAGGTAGATTTGTTAAAGAGAAACCTAGTAGTTCTAAGCGTCTCGATTACCTCAATTTAGAAAGTCCAATTTTTGAAGAGTCCGTTTTTGAACGTCCGTTCAAGGAGACAATCCCTAATATTCCGATAGTGCCAGAAATGGTAACTTTGAAAGCTTTGTTGAACCCGACTAGGACTACTCGTCCCTCGTGTATCGGAGTTAGTGAAATGAAGCAAATTATGAACTTAAACCTGGGACCTTACAGCTGCTCCCTATCTTCTTAGGGAAAGAAAATGAAAACCCCTATTTTCATGTTAGGGACTTTGAGGAAATTTGTAGTACCCTAAAGATTAGAAACCTTGATGATGATGCTTTGAAACTCGGGTTATTCCCCTTTTCCTTGAAAGATAAAGCCAAATCGTGGCTATATAGTTTGGCTTCAGTTCAATTGAAACATATGAACAACTTACATCTCGCCTTTTTGAACAAGTTTTTCCCTAGGCACAAAACATCGTCTATTAGGACGCAAATCTGCACGTTTTCTCAACAAGAGGGAGAATCTTTGTATATGTATTTGGAAAGGTTCAATGATCTATTAGCCCAATGTCCTCATCATGGTCTAGAAAAGGTTAGGTTAGTTCAGATCCTTTATGAGGGTTTAGATTATTCCACTACAACCACAGTAAAACCTATGTGTACAGGTGGGTTTGAAAACCAAACGGTTGACGAGGTGATGACATATTTGCATGAAATCGCCGAAAAGACCCAACAATGGGAAAATAATAGGGAACCCCAAAAAACAATTCTTCTAGGAAGAGGAAACGTTAATAGGGTAGAAGGAGGCTTTGAATCGGATGCCAAAATTGTGCAATAGCGAAAAGGTTAGAAGCTTTAGAAGTGGGTCACACTAGTGGTAGATTGGAGCCTTTTTGGGAAGGCTGGAACAATGAAGAGCAAGCCAATGCTCTCTATAATAACACTAGATTTGATAACCGTCAAAAGTTTGACCCATATTAGAAACCTATAATCCGGTTGGAGAAACCATCCGAACTTTTCGTGGTCTAAGGGCCAAAGTCAAGGTCGGTTTAGTAATTCTAATGCTCCCCAGGTTTTGGTTACACTAAGAATTCTTCGAGCCCAGAAAATAAAACGACTAGCTTAGAGGAATCTATTAAGATGTTAGCAAAAACTCGGGAAATGTTAGCACAGAGCCATGTTATTTTTCAACAGAAAACCAAGCAGAACTTTCAAACTAATGCTCAGAGCCTTGCTAAGTTAGAACTTCAAGTTTGCCAAATCGCTAAGACCTTAAGTGAAAGAGATAACGGAAGGTTCCCTAGTCAGACTAATCCCAATCCTACAGGAGTTCATGAAGTAGGTGCAAAAACATCGAATCGGTTGAATGCTATTAGAACCCTTAGGAGTGGTAGAGTAGTAGACAATCAGGTAACCATGCCCGATAGTGAACATACTGTAGTTCACCCATCAGGACCACCACTAGCTGAGGGGACTGATAAAATTTCTGATGATGCCAATTCGGTTCATGAGAGGTCTGATTCTGTGCCTAGAGCCCCGTTTCCCCAACTATTAGTACCAACAAAGAAGGAATCAAACTTGAATGATATATTGGAGGTTTTTAAGCAAGTTACCATAAACCTTCCTTTATTAGATGTAATTAGGCAAATTCCTGCTTATGCCAAGTTCCTTAAGGATATGTGTACACGAAAGCAAAAACTTAGCGTCCATAAGAAAGCCTTTTTAGCTAGTCACGTAAGTTCATATCATTCAGAACACCACAACTCCAAAGTACAAAGACCCAAGTTCCCCTACCATTGCTTGTACAATAGGTAAACACCGAGTAGAAAAAACTTTACTTGACTTAGGAGCCAGTGTGAACTTACTGCCGTACCATGTGTACTTACAGCTAGGACTTGGTGAAATGAAACCTACTCAGATGACATTGCAGTTAGCTGATAGGTCTATTAAAATTCCTCGAGGTGTTATTGAGGATGTTCTTATCGAGGTCGACAAGTTTATTTATCCAGTGGATTTCGTGGTCCTAGATACCCAACCTGTCCCCGACCCAGAGAACCAAATACCTGTGATATTAGGTCGCCCATTTTTAGCTACGTCTAATGCGATCATTAACGTCGAAATTGTGTGATGAATTTATCTTTTGGTAATATGACTATGGAGATGAATATTTTTAATGTCAAGTAAGCTACCTTATGAGCTAGATGACACATGTGTTCAAGAGGTGAACATGATAGAAGCCTTAGTTCGGAGTCATTACTAAACATTTTGTCGAAGACCCATTAGAAAGTTGTCTATCCCATTTTGGTTTAGATTTTGATGACGATAGCACTATTGAACAAGTGAATTCTCTATTAGATTCTACCCTTGTGTTAGACACTGATAGATGGAAAGCTAGGTTCGAACCATTACCAGTTTCTGAGAATACCTTAATTCCTTCTTTAGAAAAGCTCATAAGTTGGACCTAAAACCACTACCCGACACTCTAAAGTATGTGTTTTTAGGCCCATCGAGACTTTACCGTGATTGTAGCCAGATTTGGATAGTGATCGGGAAAGTAGGCTAGTAAAAGTACTTCAAGACAATAAGGAAGCTTTAGGGTGGACTATAGAAGACATTAAGGGTATAAGTCCTACCGTGTGTATGCATCGATTCATTTAGAAGAAGACTCCAAACCTTCTAGGGAGATGCAACGTCGACCGAACCCTAACATGAAAGAGGTAGTTCGAAAAAGAGGTGCTTAAGTTGTTAGATGCGAGTATTATCTACCCAATTTCGAGACAAGAAGTGGGTCGGCCCACGTTCAGGGTTGTCCCCAAGAAATCGTATCACCGTAGTCCGAGAATGATAATAATGAGTTAATCCCAACCCGAGTGACCACGGGATGGCGTGTCTCAGATCGACTATAGGAAATTGAACAAGGTCACAAGGAAGGATCACTTTCCCCTTCCTTTTATCGACCAAATGCTAGAGCGATTATTTGGACATAGTCATTATTGCTTCTTAGATGGCTACTCAGGTTATAATCGATCGTTATTGCCCGAGAGTAAGACCAAGAAAAAACCACTTTTACCTGTCCCTTTGGTACCTTTGCGTATAGACGCATGCCTTTCGGGCTATGTAATGCCCTCGCGACTTTTCAACGTTGTATGATGAGCATATTTTCGATATGGTAGAACGGTTTCTAGAGGTCTTTATGGATGATTTTTCGGTGTTTGGTTCATCTTTTGATGAGTGCTTGCATCATTTGACATTAGTGTTGACTAGGTGTAAGGAAAAGAATTTAGTGCTTAATTGGGAAAAATGCCATTTTATGGTTAAATCAGGAATTGTGTTAGGGCACATCGTTTCTTCAAAGGGTATAGAGGTAGATAAAGCCAAAGTTGATCTTATTAAGACTTTACAGGTCCCAAAAACCGTAAAAGATATTAGGTCATTCCTAGGGCATACAGGTTTTTACCGTCGATTCATTAAGGATTTTAGCTTGATTTCTAGACCTCTTTGCAATTTTCTTGCAAAAGATGTTAAGTTTGTCTTTGATGATGCTTGTTTAGGGGCTTTTGAGAAGCTTAAGAATTTACTCACTATCTGCCCCGATAGTCCAGGCACCTAATGGAACCTACCCTTTGAAATTATGTGTGATGCTTCGATTATGCTATAGGTGTTGTGCTAGGTCACGAGAAAACAAATTACTTCATGTGATTTACTATGCTAGAAAAACTCGAATGATGCCCAAATGAACTATACAATTACCGAGAAGGAACTGTTAGCCATCGTGTTTGCCTTGGATAAGTTTAGATACTACCTATTAGGTTCTAAGATCGCAATCTATACCGATCATGTCGCTTTGAAATACCTTTTGTCTAAGAAGGATACCAAACCTAGATTGATTAGGTAGATCCTTTTCTTACAAGAATTTTGTCCGGACATTAGAGATAAAAAGGGTGCCGAAAATGTAGTAGTAGACCACTTGTCTAGGCTAGTTGTTAGTTCCCCTAATGATTCCCTTCCTATAAGGAATAGCTTTCCGATAAAAAATTGTTCTCTGTTTCCCAATCACCTTGGTATGCGAATATAGTGAATTATCTTGTTACTAGTGAATTATCTCGTTCTAGGTTTTTAGCCGAGGTTAAGCATTTCTTTTGGGATGATCCTTATCTGTTTAAGTATTGTCCGGACAGTTATTAGGAGATGTATACCCGAGAGTGACCAGTCGGTATTATCTCCTTTTGTCATGAACATGCATGTGGGGGTCATTTTAGTGCTAAGAAGACTGCTGCAAAGATATTGCAGTGTGGTTTTTTGGCCTTCGTTGTTTAAAGACTCCCATAGTCATTGTATTTCTTGTGAGCGTTGCCAGAAGTTAGGAACCATTTCCCGTAGAAATATGATGCCTTTGAACCCTATTTTAGTGATTGAGGTCTTTGATGTATGGGGCATTGATTTTATGGGTCCATTTCCTAATTCTTTTGGTTATCTTTACATACTTGTCGTTGTAGACTATGTGTCTAAGTGGGTTGAGGCGGTTCCGTGTAAAAAAAATGACCACGGTGGTCGTAGTCCGATTTTTGAAAGAGAACATACTTACACGTTTTGGTACGCCGCGAGCTATAATTAGTGATGGAGGTTCACACTTTTGTAATAGACCGTTTGCACTTTTAATGAAACAATATGATATTACCCATCAAGTAGCAACCCCATATCACCCACAGACTAGTGGTCAGTTAGAGGTCTCCAATAGGGAAATTAAGTGTATTTTAGAGAAAATAGTTAATCCCAATAGGAAAACCGGTCGTCGAGGCTTTATCGATGCCTTATGGGCTTATCGTATCGCGTTTAAGACACCCATTGGAATGTCACCTTATCGTCTAGTATTTGGCAAGGCATTTCACCTTCCTGTCGAGTTAGAGCATAGGCCTATTGGGCTATTAAGAACTTAAACTTTTCACTTGACAAGGCGAGAGCTCACGTAAAGCTCCGCCAATGAGTTGGACGAGATTCGTAGAGATGCATACGATAGTGCTAAGGAGTATAAGAACAAAATGAAACTTGTGCATGATAAGAATATTTTACGAAAGTCATTTTCTCAAGGTCAAAAAGTTCTTCTGTATGACACTCGTTTGCATCTATTCCCTAGGAAGTTGCGCTCTCGGTGGACCGGTCCTTTTGTGGTCCGTACTGTTTTTCCTCATGGCGCTATTGAGATTGAGACACCAGATGGTAGTAGTTATTCAAAGGTTAACGGTCAGCGATTGAAGCCCTTTTTAGAGCCTTTTCCTACAGGTTATGTTGAGGAGGTCCCTCTGGAGGACCCTATTTACCTTGATTGACCATCGAGGCGGTTTTGTATGTTGTATATTATTTTTGTAGGTTTTTGGTTATACTTCACCCAGGTACTATCTTTCCGACTTCTCTCTTTACTATTTCCTCATGTTACTTATATTTTTGGTACTGTTCTTTAATTAGAAACATTGAGGATAATGTTAGATTTAAGTTTGGGGGTGGGGTAGAAGCTTTTGAAACTTTTGTTACCTTTTTGTTACAATAAATAAACTCAGAGCCTAGAAATTTATGCTTATTAAGGATGGCACTAACCAATCTAAGTGGATGGAAGCATTTTGGTTGTAGGAGTTGAGGAACCAATCTGATTAGATGGAAACATCTAAAGAGTCTATTCATAAAAGCATGTAGCTCGTGTGTTAAATAACATGATAGTTTCACCATATCTCGTTGAGTCCTTTTCACTTCTGTTTTTATTTTGTTTTGTTTTTAAACTATGTTTCTCTAAGTGATTAGGTGGGGATCACGAATCAAGTTGTTACCAATGCTAGGGTGAATGAGTGTGATTGAGATACCCCCCTCCCCCCAAAAAAAAAATAATAATAAAATAATAATAATTGAGACCAGACCATTAGACCAACCGGAATAAATTCAATAAAGTCGACCACTGGAACCCTTGTATATGCCAGTTGAGTTGACCTAGAGTTAGGATTATCGACCACTGGTTCCCTTGTATATGCCAGTGTGTTGATATTAGTCCAGCATCAGTATCTCGGTCCATTAGGATAGGTTCATTTTGGCGGAGGCCTTCAGACAGATATGGGAAACACCATTCACTTAGTAAACATCAAAACCATCTATGTTTTTCTTTATATCCATCTTCTTGATCTATCCATGTGATTAGTTTTGACTCTAGGGTATTGATGTCCATAGTGCGACTATCCGAGTAGAGCTCTGTCACTTATATATGAATTTTAGTATGCTTGAGTGCAAACTCGTGTAAGCAATTGGAATTTCGCATCAGGGTACTTCCTCCTGTAGTCAGTAAGTATGCCAACCAAGGATATTTTTTAGTGCCTTCCAAGGTTTTGCGTAGATAGTTAGGGTCTGGAGTAAAGGTTTTGTGGGTACACCTCTGGTAAACCCTCCCGAGACTATAACTCGGCCACCTAGGGGTTTAAAGGCTTATTGCATACGCTAAATGCAATCGACGATGCCTGCGACAGTGAGTTAGGATTTTATTTTTATTTTATTTTTGCTCGAGGACAAGAAAATAATAAGTTTGGGGGTATTTGATAGACACATTTTTGTGTCTAATTTGTCTCGATTCTTTATATTGATAGTGTTCATTTTTGTACTTATTATGGTGTTTTATGTGTGTGTAGGTATTTTTGTCCAATAAACATTTTTGGAAAAATCGGCTCGAAAAGTTGCACCCGAAGGACACTTACTATTCGGACTATCACTATGGATAAGGGGTACCCAAATTACTAAGGGGCACCCTCAGGACACCCCAAGGCAGCTGCTATTCGCACCCCCACTCTGGATAGGGGGAGACCACCTTTCTTCCCAAATTCAAATATCAAATTGGCGGGAAAACCTTTGCAGACGGGAAACGGATTAGGGTTCGCGTTTTTGGAGGATTTAAGGAGATTCAATCGCGGGATTTTGGTGGACTGGACCTGTTAGAGCCTAACAAAGCTCGGTATAGTCATTTGTTTGAATCCAAATTGGCTAGAACTCGAGTTGGAGCAAAACAGGAGGTGAAGTTTTTCACGAGATTTTGTTTGATTATATTTGGCGGTTAAGTGGAGATTTGAGGCAAGATATTCTTTCCTGAGATTCATATCAATCTAATAGAGGGACTGGAATGACCTGTACGGCTCAGAAACGCGTAGAGAAGAGTTTGGAAAGTAGAAAATTTCGAGACTTTCTGCCGAAGAAAAGAGGAGATTTAATCGAGATTTAGGGTTGTTGTTGTGTATATATAGCATGGGTATGAGTCATAGATGGTTCACGGATTCTTTGGAGGAAGTTTAGAAGAGAACGTAATATTTGAAATCACGAGTTGGAGTTTTATTTTATCTGGCTGCAATACCAAGAACACGAAGAACATAAGACGCACAAGGAATGCCGCAGACAACTATCGCTATTCAACAACGAGAACCTAAGTATCATTTACCAACAATGTTTACAATGATCTTCCGTAACAGCCCAACAAACTGTTTTGTAACGCCGATATACCGCTGGTGCAAACAAATCCATGTTATTACTTTTCACTCTTTTAATCAACTTTTGAGCAACAAACACATATTTTGAGACATGATTAATATGAGGAGCTAAACCCCATTGCTGAGGCGATGGAGGAAGCTATTTTTCCAACAAGAAGTGGTATATTCTTATTTATCTATTTATTGCAATTATTTTATGATTAGTTTGCCTTGACCGATAATTGTTTGAATGATTTTTGTTAAAAAATTGTGATTTCTTTTGATAGAGCATACTTGGACCTAGGTTTTTGATGTTCTATGATTCGGATTTACACTTGTTATTTTGAGAATCTACTTGTTGCAATAGTTTAGAATCAACTTGGATGAGAAAATTGCATGAATATAAATATTGGATTAAATCACTTTGAAATTGGAAAATAGTGGAATCTTAGCCTCAGTGTTCTTTTAATATTGATAACATCTTTGTCAGAGTTTGCTATAATTTTTAGTGTGTTTTCTATTTTAGTTTTGAATTTAAGTCTAAAAAAAAATCCTTCACAAGTTCGAGAGAACGACATCTTATTTACCACTTTACAAAAAACTTCAAAATCACATCAGTACACACCCAACTTTTTCGTTCGCATTATGTATGGACAAAACTTAATACAATTGCAAGTAGACCAACTGAATGATCATTGGCAATACGTATATAGAATTTATATCTTTAACCGTTACTCAATCAGTATGTATATAGACACAGGTTCCGTGGACCTGAGTGTTAAGCAGAGTCTCAAAAATTAATATCCAAGATTAATCTAGTCGTATCCAAATAATCTAATCGGAATTATGCCAAGTAATTAAACTTGTTATCTATTCAAGATACAAATTCTACAAGAACTAGTATCATAATCGATTACAATTAAGCGGATGTATCTACTTAAATTGAATATGTACAAACCTATGTAAATCCAATTATAAAAATAAACAATATAATACAGAAAAGGAAAAATACAAGACACCAGAAGTTTTGCTAACGAGGACGCCGCAATAGAAAAAAAAGCCCCGGAACCTCGTCCAGATTTGAATACCACACTGCATTTATCTGCTACAGACACTAGCCTACTATCTGAAAACATTTATTTCTCGTTTTCTTGCCCTTTAAATTCTTTTTCTTGCTACACTTGACCCAACCCTTCTTGAAAATTATAATTGAAGGAATGTTTTCACCATCCATTATAATTGAAGGAATGTTTTCACCATCCACCCCAAACTGGATCTAATTGACTGGGATTATGTCTTTTGGATTACCAAATTATTGGGTAGAAAACAAACCAAGAACAGAAATTAACATATACCCAAGAACTTTCTTCTATTTTCCTCATAATCTTCTACTAGCTTACTCCGCGGTGGCCATTTCCAATATCATATAGCAAAAAGTTAACTCCCATTCCAATCATGAAGTAAAAAATTAACTCCAATTTCTAATTTGCCCGGACTTAAATACCATGTAATTTTATTTTGTTCTGTACTTTGTTTCTATTTTGGATAGTAAACACGTATGTTTGAACACTTGTGTTGTAGATCATACCATTGACAAAGCCCTAGTTCATGAAAGATTGGTTTGGTTAAAAAAAAAACAAAAGAACTCAAAAAATCTTCCACAAAAAATTTATATTATTTTGAACTTTAGTCAGGGGCGGAACCAGAACATTTCATATGGGGAGAAATTTTTCAGAGGGTAAGCGAAAAGACAAAGAAAAGACAAATAAGGGCTATAGGCAAAAATAAGCTTGGGACGATCTTCCCGTGCCTTTAGTTAGTGATCATAAACCGCCAGCAACGGATCCAGGAATTTATGTTTGGGTGGGCTAATTTTTTTTTTTCTCGAACTCTCAACTTAATTTATCTGTTTGCAAGAATGACAAATGCGGTAATATACTTAAAGGCGAGTATGGGTATGCCACACGATCTCTTTTCCTTGGAGCATAAAGCTTTGAATCAAATTTTTTCACCTTGTAACTAATATTAGGGAGGAGTAATTTGCGTATCGAAAATAATAATCCTGATTTATTTAGCGGCCGAAGGCCGCCCAATTTTTTTCTATTTTTAAAGGTTATTATAGGGATGCAAAAATATTTGTAGTTTGTACATATACGCATAATAAGTCATGACATATTGTATTTTTGTCTCATGAATACACTGCATTTTTAGATTATACATAGATATACATAAAATTGTAGTCACTTCATAGAAGAAAAATGAATTTTTTGAACAAACACTTGCTTTTTTTCTTTTTTAAAGGTGGACAAACGCTTGCTTAGTTAAGGACAAGACACCCCCATTTGACACACGGTTTTATTTTATCAAACCGACACGTAATGAGTGAGCCCAATCAATACCCGATTTTAAGAAACATCATGAATACTTGTTTTTCCCTATAGCCTTTGAACGGTTGAGATGCTATTCAAAAATTAATCCATGCGGACGGGGTTCCAAAGTCTTCGATTTCTTCCACGCAAAATCATATCTTAACAATTAACGGGCTAATTAAAATTTACACCTGGGCTAAATTTTACAAATGTTAAAAATTACACTAACAAAACAACTTTTTAGAAATTTTGGGGTGGGCTTCAGCCTGGGTAAGCCACCCCCTAATACCGTCCCTGTAAACCGCCATTGAAGCCGAGTGAGAAAATAAAACGTAATACGTTACCTACAAATAATGAAAAAGTATATTAGATGAAGGTAGTCGAAGGTCAGATCCCTCCAAACGTCTTACTATCTGCATGTTTAATCTGCTTAAATCATCATTTTTTTGATATCTTAACAAAAATAAAAATAAATTACACATAGCAGGCAAGCGAGCAACAAGCTGCGCCGCAAGCCCTTTTTGAATTGCAAAACCTATTCTTTTAAAAACAAACTCTCTTGAGTCGGGGGTCATGACATTACTGTGCATGACTTTCTGAACCCACGTAAGAAGTCCAACCACCTCTGGAATTATTTTCTCATCAAAAGTAATTGGAGAAATATGTTTGGCATGTAATCGTACGTATAAGTCTGATGGTATGATTTTTACCACTTTGATAATGTGTTTGTTCAAATGTATTAGCTTCTGGTGAAATGTTTTATGTTAGCCGATTTTGATTGTATTGTGTTGATGACGATTTTATTTTGTTTTATTCATGAGATTTTATTAAAAAAATTCTTGCCATTTTCTTAGTACAGAGTTCATTGCCGTACTTGGATGTCAATCCTCTTTCATGTGATGAGATGTGTAAGCCCTAAAACACAAAATTGCTAATAGTGGTACCAAATTTTTTGAGGGTGTACCAATATACATATAGGACAGAAAAGCAATTGCTTTTGGGTTGGTACACCCCAATCAAAATGATACCCTCATTAGCAGCCATGCTAGAACAGGGTTCTTTTTTATAAGGCTTTATTCAGCTTTCATGTATGTAGCCCACATTTACAGTTACTCCTGCATGCCTGCAACAGACAGTAATAATAATTACCAATGGTTTTATATGAACCGAGAATTCCAAACACGTTAAAAACCGCCTCTTACAAATTTTTTTTTTTTTTGTTTTCTATAGGTCCCAGTGGGCCTGTGCCTTCGGGAGACGTGTAGGGGGTGGGTTTTGTATGTGGCGGTTTTGAGCTGGTTTTTTCAGCCCGGTTCGTCAAGATTTTTTGAATAATTACAGGCAGACCCCAAATGACACCATTACCCCAGCAGGCAAAGGATGTCCAAAGTGTACTAATATTTTACCTACCTAATTTAGTTCGAATTTACCTACCTAATTTAGTTCGATTAGGTAAATATGAGTCATGACTACATCGTGACCCGAAAAACTTCCATTCGTGACTTTCATACTATATTTGGATGTTTTACGGGAAAGGGGAATATTTATTGTATAAATGCATCGGATTTTATTATTGAAGGAAAATCTCAACTGCGATTTCGGAAACGGAAAAATCATCATCTAAGGGATCGTTTTGGTCTTCCATTAAAAATATATATTTGCTTACAGGAAGAAAAAAAAAAATCTTTCGGAGATGATTAATCCCATGAATTATCCGAATGATATAACTTACGAAATACTTTCTCGCGTGCCAGTCGAGTCTGCCTTACACTGCAAGCGAGTATGCAGAACTTGGCGTAACTTCTTCGATCATATTAAGGAAGGTATGATATTTGCGATCGGCTTAAACGACAAAGAAAAGCCTTGTTTCAGACTTTACTATGCAGCGAGTGACATGATCATGAACAATATCAAGGAACGTCACACTTACGGTGACCTCCTAGCAGATTTCGGTCATCCTCCCATCCAAAGCAGGTACCGTGAAAATCCATTATATACACATTGCAAAGATGCCATCGTTGGTTCTTGCAACGGTTTAGTTTGTTTTACTATCCCTAACGGTGTGTTAGATGATCCTGTTTATATTTGCAACCCTTTTATAAGAGAATCTGTTAATCTCCCAAGGTTAACATCAATCAGCCCAAAGGGCTTAGTAGTGAGCGGGTTTGGTTTCGATTTGCATAACAGACAGTACAAGGTTGTTAGAATCTACTACCCTAACAGATACCTCAATGCTGGACATGTGGAAGTGTACACTCGGTGCTGGCTCCGGGTGGAGAAATATTGGAGAGGTTACATATCCCTTACGCTCATCACCGGGCATCCTTGTCAACGGAGTGCTGTATTGGATAGATTACAAGGCCATGAAGATCGTGGAGTTTGGTTTGAAAGATGAAAAGTTTGGTTTACTTCCGTCACCACCCTGCTTTCATCTAGGTGAAGTTACAACTAATTACAGGCTCAAAAAAATGAGAGGTTGTCTTTGTGTTGTTCATTGTAGGCGAGAACATGAGTGTATCGACCTATGGTTCTATAACGAGGATTACAATACTAGTTGTTCGCATGACTTGAATCTAGAACCGAGTTATGACCGGTGCTGGAGTTTGGAGATTAAGATGAAAAACATGAAAACAGTCTACATAACTTCGGATGGTTATGATTATGACCCGTTCCTCGTGTTAGAGAAGAACAAAGTCCTATATTGGTTCGATAAGGCGAATCTTACTTGTTTTGATCCTGAAACTTCAACTAGAAAATTCGTCATCCATGATTCCTCTAATTTGGTTTTCAAGTATTTTAGTGCATGTCCTCACGTGAACGAGTTTCGTTAAAAACTCTAGAAAAGGAAAACTGTGTTGTACAAGAATGGGATGGGTGTAAAGAAGAGCTGGATAAGCCGCCTCTTATCGGCCAGCCCCCCACAAGAGTAATTTCAGATGATATTATCTTTACTTTAAAGTTTGTGATTGCGTTTAGCCCTTTCATCTTTTGGTGTGAATATGTCGGATGGCCCGGATGGTTGGAACAACTTTGTCAGACAGTGGAGCCATTTATTTCTATCCCTATGCTTTTCATTTTTATCTTCTTCCGGATGTGCATCTTCTTATCGGACATGTAAGTCGTATTCATGCCGTACAAACTAATCAGCTATTGCTTTTTATTAAATTTTCTTGATTTATTCTATTTTCTCGTTCAAGTTTAAAGTCGTATTCATGCCCGTACAAACTAATCAGCTATTGCTTTTTATTAATTTTTCTTAATTTATTCTATTTTCTCGTTCAAGTTTAAAAAATTTCGCTTGCTTGATGTATAAATTTGAAAAATAGTTCGAAGTATTTACGCTTCTCTGAAGTTTTAAACTCTGAATAAGTTTCCATGGGAAAAAAAATACCACCTAAAAAGTATTAGACAAAGTAGTGTGGATTCCAAAGTTGAAATAAATCGTGATATGTCACACTTCCTACAAGGCTGATTCAACTCACCGAGGTGAATCGCCTAATGTACAAAATAGCCCAATATTTGGATTTTCAGAACCAAGTGTCTTGGACTGCACTGCACCAACATGTTCTAAGTTCTAGTCATCAACGGCAACTAAAAAATAAACAACAAAATAATTTTTATTCAAAATTATGTATTTATTTTATTTTTGAACTATACCAAGAAACAAATCACATGGAACAAAAAAACAAAAACATGCAACAAGAAAGAGCTTAAATGGTCCTTGGTACCCATATGGTAATGTTCTTTCTGCTAGATCTGCTTTCCCAGGTATGCAAATATCAACTGAAGTGGTTAAGGAAATCCCTCTTTGGGCCAGTATCTCGAACATAAGACATGAACACAAAATAGGAGACACATCGGTTTAATTGCTAGTAGGGTAGGAGCAGTTTGTCGAGTAGAAAAGGGAAGCTTCGATTGCGAACCAAGAGTCTTGGTTTGGGTTAATATCGAAAAACCACTAGTTATGAAGCTTCTGGTTAAGGTAGAACAATATTCTGAAAGAGAGCTAACTTTCACCTACCTAAATCTCCCATCCAAATTAGCATTGCATTGTCACCGTTTTGGTCACAAGATCAATCAATGTGCCATTCTTCATCATCGACCGTTAGAGGATATCTATGATATCACTATGCCTTCTCCGGGCCCGGCAGACGATATCTTTTGGCTAGATGATACACCTATCCATATCTGGAACCCTCAAGACAACACTGATGCTCATGGCAACATGGAATCAGTAGAACACTTCTTGGCTATCCCGGAAATAGAGAAACTTTATTTGAATTATTTAGAGAAGAGCATCCCATTCTTTGAATAAACTAGTATTACTCAACAGTGGTGATCGTACCTATGAGGTGTTAGGACGGTAACTTATGATGAAGATATGTCGCCGGGCCTCAAGCTCCATCCTGGGAAAGAGAACATTCCCATTTAACCCGCCAGAAAACTTTATTCCTCTGCATGGTTCTAGTTCTGAGTCTGCTGGATCGGGTAACTCGGAGACTCACCGAGTTATTAACTCAATGGCACACATGGAAAATAACCCGGAAGTATGGCTTAACTTTTGAAATGTTTCCTAAACATATTGCTAGGAAAATAATCAATACTAGAATAGCTAGAGACAAACCAGATACTCTTAGATGGCTTCTTACAAAATCTGGTGTTTTTACTGTGAAGTCCATGTATAACAAACTTACTGAAAGAACTGTGAATCATTACAACTTAGGACAACCAGGTTCCTTTTGGAACAATTTATGGAACCTAAATGTGTCTCACATAATTAAAAAATTTGCTTGGAAGTGTTTACATAATGTCAAATCTACAAATATGAACCTGTCTAAATTTATGGAGGATATTCATCCTAACTGCTCTTTTGGCTGCAATGTTGTAGAATCCATAAAACATTTATTGCTTTTTTGTCCTTTTGCCAAGTCAGTCTGGGATGCAGAGCCATCTCCTGTAGAGCTTAACTTTGAAAGTTCCATAACTTTCCTAGATATCTGTAAGGAATGGATAGGGAAAATAAATCAAACTATACCCAATAGAAATAATCTTGACAAAAGCCTGGTTCATATGGAAGGAAAGATGTAATAGAGTTTTTGAAAACAAACAACAAACTAGTGCTCAAGTAGGCTTAGAAATACAAAGATTTCTAGATTTCTGGTATAAGGATAATATCCCAATTAGGCAACCATCAACTGACAAGTCTGAGATTCATAAATGGTCTCCTCCTCAGGAGAACACAACTGAAATTCAATATAGATGCTGCTTGGATTTATGTGGATACACCTGCAGGTTTCTCTTTAATTCTTAGAAATGATGCAGGAGACTTTGAACAAGGCAGAGCATGACCATTCACAACTTCTACCTCTGAAGAAGCGGAAGCCTTAGGACTGTTGCAGGGAGCTAAATGGGCAGTAGAAAGCGGATTGTCCAACTTTACTATGGAAGGTGATTGTAAGAACCTTTTTGATTATCTGAATGGGAAGGCGTCTCAAATTACATGGCAGAATCAGACTATAATGGATGAAGTAAAAAGAGAGTTCAATCTGTGTAATAACTTTTTAGGTTTTTATTTTGTTCCAAGAATAGCAAACAATGTAGCTGACGTATTGGCAAGGAAGCCAAATATTTTAGGAACATCCTCAACTGGAGGAATGCGCCTCCTTCTTGTATTAATTATGCTTTAGAAGTAGATAAATCAAATGTTAGGGTGAAAATTAATATCCCAACATTCGATGGCTCTACTAATCTTGATGTAAGGGTTACTAACTCCCTAAGTTAGTCTTTTTAAAAATTAAAAAAAAAAAAAAAAATCTTAAAGGGATCCGCAACTGCATCTCTTTTTCTTGTGATGTTCTATGTATCCGTAATTTATAGACAGTCGTCATCATTGCATAACTCAGGAGAAAGAATGATGAAACAATGTAGTTATCTACTTAGTTTTACTTTTGAGTTTATAGAGTATCCACCTGTTTCAATCAATCCACAAAATATCAACTAATGGACAGTTCAGGGCATTTACATTCGTCGAGTATACAAAGTGATTTTTAAGAAAGCTAATGCACTATAAAACCTCGCTAAATTGGTGCTATGCCACTTAATTGTGGCCTATGAATTACTTCAACCAACCTAAAGAAAAGGATACGGGGTGTCTAAAAGATGGTAAAATACTAAATTAACCCTTATAGAAAATTAAATTATTCTAACACAAATTCAAATACAAAATCATAATCACTTTATTAACAAATAAAAAAATCATTAATCAAAACTCATTTTCAATTTCCATCAAAACTAAATCCTAATCAATCCAAAACAACAATTGAAATCTAATTTCATTTTGGGTTTTGAAAAAAAAAATCAAAAACAAACAATTCAAGTGATTGAGTTAAATCCCTTTAATCCATTCCTTCTAAGAGGTACTCTACAATGATTTACCTCTAAATCTTTGAAATTCACTCATCAAATTTTATGAAAATCCACCCAGAATCGGTTTATGTGTGCACCATACTAGTCTGATTGTGGTAGCGATTGGTTTTTATTATGTACCAACATAACCCAATTCTGGATGGACATCAACATCAATCGGTTTAAGTTAATACATGTATAAACCGATTCTGGGTGGATTTTCGGATTTGTAGACAAATCAAGAATCGGATTATTAGTGCATACGTATAATCCGATTGTGACTGTTAACGACTATTTTTTGAATTTGAAATTATAGCCGTTGGTACTTTGTGTATATAAAGAGGATAGCCTATTCTCTTTCATACACTACCTAATCCAAAGAAATTTTTCTCCATTGTTAATTTTTTTTCATTTGAAGATGTCAAGTCCATCATCATCAACTACCAATTCAATCAAACACATACTTAGAAGATGCAAGCGAACAACCAAATCAATTGCGGCAATGGAAGAAGAGATACGCAAAAGAAGCGAACAAACAACTACAAACAAATATGTTAATGTAATGGATGAAGTTTTAAGCAAACAAATAACTACAAAAGAAAGCATATCATCGTCATCGGCTGCGACAAAATATGAAGAGAAACTCAAGGCAAAGAAACGAGGTCAAGAGCAATTCCAACTAAGGGAAAGAATGAAGGTTGTTGATGAAGAGACCGAATGGATTAGAAACTTTTACATTCTCAAGGATCTTCCCGAAGATCCTAATGATAATATTATATTTTGGCTTAATGTTGGTTGGGGTCCTTTCGTTAAACAGACGGGCATGAAACCATGTTATAATTATGATCCATCCTACATTTGTTCAAGAACGAATCATGTTAGGAAATTATGCTTCAAGTACAATGAGTTTCTTGATAGGTACAGAGGGGAAAGGTTCGCTGCACAAGATGCATATAAAGCTTGGAGAGGAGAGCAGTTTTATCATTTCGAAGCGGCATTGATAGTTGAAGCTCACACTAAGAAATAAAACCGTGCTAGTTTCAATGTTAAGTGTTAATGAAAAGTGGAAATGGTCCACAATCGGATTATGTTAGACCATATGTACTTCGATTATTTAGTTATGTTTTTCTGTAACTTTTTCTTCCCAAAATCGGATTACAATATCATACAAAAGGACCGATTCCGAAATAACCCCAGACAAGTTTTGTTTAGAATCCGTTTATAATAGTTCTTTAATAAACCGATTCCTTTTTGAAGTCAGGATCGGTTTATAACAGTTGAAGTATAAACCGATTCTGGAAAAGCTGCAACAAACTAACTCCAGAATCGGACTTTAAAAACGTATTAGAAGACCGATTATGTAACAAATTTCATGAGTCCAACGTACCCAAAAAATAAAAATCACCTTCATTCATTAAGCTTGGTTCAAGTTTGCAAAATACAATATAAGAAAGCGACAAAATATAAGCATCTGATAGATCAAGTTTTGAACATGAGGAAAATACTCATTCCAACAAATTTAGACCATCGAATTGATCTGTCACGATCAATTCCTCCCATCTCCTCATGTTGGGATCGTATTTTTTTAGCCACTCCTTGGTGACCTCCGAGACCTCATGAAACCCATCTAGCGGTGGTAATGGACAATCATCACGTACTCTAAGACCGATATAATGCATGTTGTTATTGTTGAATAAAACAATTCTCCCATCCTTAAGCGATTCATCCCAAATGGTGTATTTTGGTGCATATGTGTACCATGATCCCTTACCAAATAGATGAACAACGCAACTCCACGTTTCCTCCAAGAGATGACCACATAGAGGCATACACATCCAATACTGTCGGGTAATTGGTCCATTCCCCTTTGGCCCTTGTACTCTAGCAACCATTTTTTCAAAAATCACTTCTTTGTCTTGTCTTGTTTTTCCTTCCTTCATCATCGAAATGTAAAATTCCTTGTCTTCTTGTAAGCGCAAGGCCATCATCTTTCTAAAGTATTGACATTGGGTTAGGTTCTCATCGTTTGCCAAACTTATATGGCCTATTTGTTCCGACTCAACGTGATAACCACAATTCATATTCGCATCCACGTCATCGGTAGATAACACATAGGGCTTAACGATTTTAGGAAGTTTCGAGTAATACTCCTCGAATATGGTGTAACACATTCGATGGGGTCTTCTGCGTTCATCCCTAGGCGTGAATCCATCACCAAGAGCGGCCCTTATAGTCACCATAGAACCCTTTTGTCTTGCTTGTCCCTTCCATGCATGTATCCTTGATACTCATGTTGTACTCGCTTGGCTCTCTTGGGAAGGAACAATTAGATTGTTTGGTGCTTGACTTTCTTGAAAATGATCGATTGGATCCTCATGTTGCGAAGGAGCAAATGGATCATTTTAAAGTACCATATGTGCGCTACTTGTCCCGCTTTCTCCCTTATTTGGTCGACCCCTTTTCCTCTTAGCCGGTGCCTCCTCATTCTCAATTTGTGAAGGAACGTTTGAAACATTTTTCTTGGCTTGTGTGCTACTTGTCCCGCTTTCTCCCTTCTTCGGTCAGCCCCTTTTCTTTGGAACCTTCGCCTCTTCATATTTAGCGCCTTCACGCCCATGTTGAGAAAAGATTCTTTTATGACTCAATAACGGGTTTTTTCCGGTTCTCATTGCAACCTTAAACTCGTTCCTTTCTTCCTTCATATCCATGTTGGTAGGTGGTCTACCCATCGGCGGTAGCACCGTTGGTTCTCCTACCGGTACCATATGGGGGTTAGCGGCTAGTTTTAAGTCGTACATCAAAACTTTTCGTCCCAAACCATCCTTTTTTGCGAATTTCTCGATGAGTTCTCTTCCAATATTCGTGTCCACAAAGGATTCGAGTGGTTCTTCGGTTGGGGGTGGTTTGAAAGTTAGTTGCTTCCAAAATGGATCAATGGTTTCAAAAGGTATTCCTTGTTGGTACCTCACAATCATGTGATGACACGGAAATCCGAAGGCCGTCATCGTCATACATGAACATACAATTCTTCATCTCCCCATCTCTTTTTCCACATAATATTTGTAATCCTTCATCATATAAATGATTGCCCAATGAGACACCCTATAGTTTAAATGTCTAATAAACCAATGGTAATCCTTGTAGCTTGTGATGCTTTTTATCCTACTTTCTTCCATTTGCGCGGTTATCTTGATGATATCATCCTTGGTGTATTCATGGATGGCTTCTTGTACCATAACCACAGTGTTTTGGCTCCCTCGGAGTAAGCTTTTCAAACGTCCATGAGATCCTTCCGCGATACTTGTCGCCTCATTCTTGTAATTCATGTGTTGGTAGGTGTAAGAATACACAAATTTTTCCTTGTACGGATCCAACAATTCCTTCATGCAATAAACCACATATTTCTCGTAATCCTTCTTCCATAGCCCAATAAAACTATCCAAATAGGATTCGGACTCGGCCACGGACATTGAGTGTACCATTAAATCCCAATGATGTTGAAAAGCCTTGCATAATAACCCATTCGCTTCATACTCCGCTTTCTTTCTGTTCTTGTCCTCCTCTCGTTGTTCCGGAGTTAGTTTTTGAAGACGCTCATCTTCGGCCTTTTCACAAGCGGTACCTTTTTGTGGCTTTGGCTTTTGGATATGACCTCTACAATTACTTCTAATATTGGATTGTATGTGCCATGTGCAAAGAAAATGCTTAGCGTCCGGAATGACCACTCCTATGGCATTAATTAGTGCTTGGTCCTTATCCGTTACTATGATCCTCTGAGTTTGATCGCCACAGTATATCTCCTTCAAGGTCTCTAGCATCCAAGTAAAACTCACATCATTCTCCCGATCCATAAACCCCTATGCTACCGTGAAAGTTTGCTTGTCGGAAGTATGGCAAGCAATGTTTAACAACGACATGTTATACTTGTTGGTCTTGTACGTACAATATATTAACAAAATTTGATATAAGCGTTGGGCCAACTTCATCATCTCCGGATGCGCCAAGAAAATACGAGTCACTTTGCCTTCCAATCCTGCTTCCTCATTGTGTATCCGTGTTGATCGGCTAACCACTGAGATTGTTCCATACCCGCTCTACCATCCCATTGCCTCTTCCTAAAGGCTGCTCTTGCCGTGTAAATTTGCCTCAAAGTGGACAAGTTATCCTTATCGTCCTCCTTAATCTTCCTAAGGATGTCACTTGGTTTACATGCTTTCATCGACCTCACCGTTTCCAATTAATGTGGTTTCAACCCACAAAAGGCCGCGTGTCCAATAAGAGATTCCGGATCATCATGATTATGACAACCATTCATCACTTTAGAGAGCTTGTATACCTTACCCTTGGGTCCCTCGGGTCTATGAACTATAATCTTAAACGGGCAACCAAACTTCTTTGATTTAGTAATGTAATCCCTTGTCGTCTTCTTCACGCACTTTCTGTCCTTTGCCCAGTGACTTTCTTGATTTCCACCTCTCTCACAAACAATTTCCAAACGATCTACACTTGAATGACGGCCTAAAACTAACGCGCGTTTGATCTCTATTCCCTTGTCTATAAACCATTGCTTTGCATCCTTTCTTTCTTTCCATTCCAAATCGGTGAAATAGTGGGTATAGGTATCAACACCAAACATAGATACGGGTTTGGGCTGATCTTCGTCGAACGCCGCAACAATCTACAACAAATATCAACAAGTTGAGGATTTAAAATCGTTTTATATGTTACAGTCGAGACAACCGATTATCAATAATCGGTTTATATGTGCAACTATAAAGTCCGATTAAGGACTTGAAGAAAAAATTTCAAAGTTTACAATCGGTTCATGTCTCGTATCATGTAATCCGATTTTCATTCACATTTCTCCTGTAACTTTTCCCCAAAATCGGATTACATACACGTAAATAAACCGATTGTCCGGGTATTCTACGTGATTATTCAAGTTAAGGAATTGGCATATGCACATTACCAACATAAACCGATTTTGGTCACGTACCCATCGTGCCAAAAATTTACTACAATCGGATTAGATGGTGATGAACAACAACCGATTATGATACCCAATTTGAGGATTTTTCCGGAATCGGTTTATGTGGTGATATCGAATAAACCGATTACGGAAAAAGATTTTGATTTTTTTTTTCCTTTTTGGGCGATCGAGACGTGCAAATACATGTTTGTAGATCATTACAACTCATACATGTTTATTAGAAGCATCATTACCTTCTTCTTCCCGACGATATTGTTCTTGTGCTTGAATAATATCCTCAAGCATTCTTTGGTTGACATCCTCTTCTTCTTTCAACAAATTATCCAATTCTGTAGGATCGAAATCATTATAATCTGATGCACCCATTTCTTCATCACTACTAGAGTCTTCATCATCACTATAAAGTTCCATTTTTGCTAAGAAAATCACAAACCCTAGTTTTTTTTTTCCATATACTTCTTCATTCCCTCCAAACCTTAAAAGAGGAAATGATTTTCTACTCTAATCCTAACACTATAATCAAACTCAAACACTAATTACTTTAACTAATACAAACTTAATTAACCATCACTAATTTAATAAGGGTATATTAGGTATTAATATAAATAGTGGTTAAGAGGTTTCTAAAAATTACTTGCTAGTGACCCTATTTTGTCATGTAGCTATAGGACTCAATTTAGAAAGGCTATAAAAGTGAGTTTCGTATTTCTAGGCAATTCATATAATGAATGACCACATGCGATAGAGAACCCTAATACCTAAAAACGCCACCTGCTCCGATCTGCGCTCATGGGCGCCGATTGGAGCAGAACAAATCACCAGATCTATTCTCATATCTTCCTTCCTCTCGTTATCTACTTTTAATATGTGATTTAATTTTATAGGAGACTTTTATTCTTTTTAGTCTGTAGCTTGGATTGATTTTAGAAATTAATCAATCTTTCTTTCTCTACTTTAGTGTTCAGTATCTCTTGGGTATTGATTTCGCTTTTAGATTTGTTTATTTGGGTAGGATTTCATTTTGGTTTTTCTTTTAGATTTGTCTTTTTTGGTGGGATTTCTTTGATTTCCTTAAATCCCTTGATGTGTTAGCAATATAGTTCTGATTTGATTTCAGCAGTGGGATTGCTTCTTTATTGATTTTTGTTTCAAATCACCCAAAGTGTATTCATCTGCAGTCAATCATTCCTATTCTTCGTTTCTTGTTTTAGTTTGTTTATGTGGTTTTCTCGGTCTGTGTATTTGCTTTTTTCATGTTTTAGTCTTGGTAGTTCTCCAGCTAAGATTTGTTCCTCCCTTACAAAGATAGGATCAAGTCGATCGTTTCCAGTAATGGGTACCAACCAAGATGCAGCAAAAGGTATCGGTTAGACAACTACGAGTAGATCGGGTCTTCTATCTGTTTGTTGGCTATCTATCGTTTTTAGCTTTACTTGTTCTAGTCCTAATGTTGTATTTTGTAATTCATGTAGCTCTTATTTGTTTCTGTTTTAATGTTAGTATTATTAGTTTGAGTCTTGATATACGCTTAGCAATGAAAACAAAGACAACAACAACAACTCGTTCAAGATCATCATCAAGTTCATATATTTCTCTAGGAATTCATCTCCAAAGCCGAGTCAACCCGCCGATTCGCTTTGCTATGGACACTAAAGACTGATTCAGATTACTATTGCCACTTAAGACACTTTGGTTACCTCTTGGTTACTGTTATGAACATTGGGTTAGATTTTATCCAGTCATCACTCTGTGCTTTGACTCATCGGCTTTCTTTCGAAAATCGGTGTAGTAGTAGATGTTTGCTTCTCTCCTTTGGGGGAGAGTAGAAGGTTTACGAAATTATTTTTAGATGCGAGGCGATAATTTTGATAGGCAAGAATTGGTGGAGATGTTACAAATCGTATAAATGTTTTATGATCTTCAACTCATCCTGTAAGGTTTCCGATTTCCTAAATCGGTGTTATGAATATATGTCACGAGGTTAGCCTCTTTTTTGAAAAAAATAATATATATAACGAATGACCGCTCAAATAAAAAAGAATAGATACTCGTACTGCTAGACATCAAACCGACTCATGGTAGTTTTCCATGCCTAAAACGAATAGGTTCTACCCCTTTTTCTTCTTTTAAGTGCACGCGTCACTCTATCTAGACGTAAATGACTCGATGAGTTCCATTTGTTATACAACAAAAATCCTGTCTTCGTTTTCAGTTCTCTTGCCGTCTTAAAACCCTTTTTGAAACGATGAAACCCTGACTAATGAATTGAAGATCATTCATCTGAATCATCTCTCCCCTATCAATTTCTCAAGAACCCTAGCCTTATACAACACTTTCAGAGGTATAATTTTTTATTTTATTTTTCAGTGAAGGTTTCATGTTTCTTGTCTTAGATTTTCAATCTTATGCTTTCTTGTCTGGATTTTCTCTGAAAAATAAAACTTAGGTATATATCCCCATTAAAATTACCTTGAATAAAAGTTGTTCATCCTAATACGGATTTTGAAAAAATTAGGTAAAAGAAAAAAATTAATGCATAATAGAGTAAAAATGTGAGCTCATAGCACGATTTCTTCAGAGAATCTGAAAATTATGGGAACCCTATCCACATTGTGCTTGTTATATCATTTCTCGATAGTTACTTGGTTTCGTATCATATTTAAACTATACCTTTTTAAGAAAGGGGTGTCTTGAAATGTTTTTTTGTTTAGATTTTTACAATTCATGAATTTATAGCATTCATAATTGTGCATATTCTGGATTGAGTGCCATGATGGAGTAGGAATTCTAGTGGTTTTGGAAATGGGATAATTGAAGTTCTCCAACTGCAACTTGATTTCATATAATGCCATATGATAGTGAATATCTAGATTGTGGATTTTGTGTGGATTCTAGTCAGTATTTGTATGCTTAAACATGAATTGTAGTATACTAATTTTGAATTTAGGTTTTACTTTGTAAAAACTACTACTACGACAACAATATGAATGTGTTGTGGAGAGGATAGGATTATTTTTTCTGGTGTTCTACTTAGGTTCTCAGGTGTTCTATAAATGTTAAATGTTTGTTATGCTAGATTTTTTCTTAGGCCACCTCCCCTGTATGCATTCTTTTCTTCTTAATGGTGATTGTATCTCCTTTTTTCTCTAGGTCCTTCCAGTTAGAAAGGAATTGCTTGGGTGTAAGTTGTCTTTAAAGAATTAGCTGCTTGTGTTGAGGGTAAAAATGCTTTTCCATAGGCTATTGACCAGATACAGTCTTCTAGTGAGAAAGATAAAAATGAGAGAGGCACGAACAGGATAAAACATCAGCAGCCTTTATGGTTTTGATTGGAACTTGGAAGCGAAACCCACCTTTGCTATATTGCTGTAGAAATTTATTGAGATCGATAGATGGCGAGGGTCTTTGTCTGCTTATGCGACTGAGGCTCCAAGTGCGTTGTCTCTAGGTGCACTGCCCTTCTGCATGGAAAGTAAAAGGTAAGTTATCTATCTTCTTGAAGCACTTGTTTGTCTCTTGGAAGCCTCAGAAATGCCTGCTTGATTGAGTGTTTGATTGTAGGAAAGTAAGTATTTACAAAACATGATGTAGTATTAAGCTGTCGTAATGATCCTTATAGTAGCTAGATCTTTCTCTTTAATTGTACTTTTTGGATGCATCAAAAGTGTTAGTGCATTTTTGTGTTTACAACTTAATGTGCTGGTACGGTCCATGTGTTGACGATTACTTGCCTATTGCTGCCACTATTACCCATAAATGTATTTGTCCGTCCAAAAAAGAGTACCCACTCACATGTGAAGGAAAAGCAGCAGCTAACTGCTGGTTGTTTGTCGAGGCAGGAGAGACCCTGCACCCATTTTAATGCTCAATGACCCTAGTTTCTTTCCTTGAAGTTGACCTCTTTATGGAACACTAGTATGCTGCAACTAAATCTGGTTGCACTGTATGTGTAAATTTTACAATATGTAGTATTACTGAATTGTTAGATGCAAATGTTATACTATTTTCAGTTTGCTTAGTTAGTGTGGGTTAAGTATAACTATTGTAATTCAAATTTTGTTGCACTACGCATAAAAGGGAGGAAAAGGAAATTGTAGAGGGATGTTGAAGAGGATGTGATGGTTTTAGGTTACCTTGGTGTTGGTTTTTCATGAAGAAAGAAAAACTGGAAATAGTCAAAGAAAATGAAATTTTGAATTTACGGTAAATTTGGCCAAGGAAGATGGTATGGTGGTCCTTCACCCCAAATAAATGAAAAGCCTGTGCAATTAAGACAATCTGTAGCTTGACGGGCCTTAGACGTAATGTCGTGCTTAAAAAAAAAGAAATACATGCTCTGCACCTATCTGACATTTGGAAAAAACAAATAATTTGGTAAATTTTTTATGCATAATAGACTAAAAAAGTGAGCTCATAGATGCATTTTTAAATTTTAATGCATAAATGTGGGACTATACCTTTAAGAAAGGGGGTTTCTTGGAAAGTTGTTGTTTCAGATTTTTACCAATTCATGAGTTCATAGCATTTATAATTGTGCATATTCTGGATCGAATGTTATGGATTTTCTCAAACTTCCAAATAATTCGTGAAATTGTGGGAATTCTAGTGGTTTTGGAAATGGGATAATTGAAGTTCTTCAATTGCAACTTGATTTCGTATAATACCATATGATAGTGAATATCTAGATTGTGGATTTTGTGTTGTATGCTTTAACTTGATGGTTGTTATTAAATTTGAATCTTGGGTTTACTTTGCAGAAACTACGACAACAATATGAATGTGGTGGGAGAGGATAGGATAGGAGTAGTAAACTGCCTGAACCTTAATTCATCATATACTCTCTTTTCTTCCGACCAAAGGTGTTGTTTCCACTAGCGTTTTATCGAATAGATGGAAGAATGTCTGGGTATCTGTTCCAGTTATTGAGTTTGTGCTAGTGAATTTTACGGATCTTCCACAGCTTTTTTGATTTCTTATCTTTATGTAATCTCGGATGCTTGATTCTGACCATATGTGTACACTGTACAAGATGTTTTCATACTTCTGTGTTATTTCTTTATGTAGTCTTGGTCTTGGATAAACTTTATATTTACTGATTTGACTGCTAGCCTACTGGAACATCCACGTACTAAGGTTGTTATTTATCTTACTCCCTTACATTTTCGACATCAACAGTATATGGGTTTATATCCTGACTCTCAGTTCCTTCTTCCCCAGGCGTTATTAATAAAAGAGGGTCTTGTTGGCTTACTATCGAAAGCACCTGAGAGTGTGTTGGCGAATCTATTTGTGAAGGGTAAATGTTCACAGACACCAGAATTTCTGCTGAGCTTAGTTTTACTCTTCTCGGGTGGTGCCTTCCTGTATTCAAGGCGTTCCAACTGATTTTTGCTTCTCAAGTTTCTATGCAACACTCAGGCGCATATGACAAGTTAGTAAATTGTGATGGCTGTTTGAGATCCCTGTTCTTTTAGGTAGCAATTTTTTTTTGGTTGAACTTTGATCAGCTTTTATATTTGCAGATTTCAAAAACTGAGTACTGAAGTGAAGATTGCTCGTTAATATTGAATGATGTACCCAAGTTATGCTAGGTAATACTTTGACAGTGTGCTGATTATAAGGATGTTTAATTTGATGCTAACTAACCAAGTTGGAAATCTTGGTTATTTCCTATTGTTCTCCGGTGTTCTACAAATGTTTAGTGTTTGTTATGCTAGATTTCTTTTTCTTGTGCCACCTCTCCTTTCTGTGTTCTTTTATTCCTTAATGGTGATTGTATTTCATTTTTTCTCTAGGTCCTTCGAGTTGGAAAGGAATTGCTTGGGTGTCTAGTCGTCTTTAAAGGATTAGCTGGTTGCATTGAGGGTAAAAATGCTTTTGCATCCGCTGCTGATCAGATACAATGTTCTAGTTTTGAGAAAGATGAACCTGAGAGAAGGCATGAACAGGATGCAATGTCAGCAGCCTTTATGGCTTTGATTGGAACTTGTAAGCGACACCATATTGCTGCAGAAATTTATTGAGATCGATAGATGGGGAGGATAATTGTCTGCTTATACGACTGAGGCTCTAAGTGTGCTGTCTCTAGGTGCACTGTCCTTCTGCATTGAGGTAATAATCAATGACAAACCATGTAGTATTAAGCTGTCGTAATGATCCTCAGTAGCTAGATCTTTCTCTTAATTTTACTTTTGGGATGCACTAATAGTATTGGTTCATTTTTATGTTAACTTAATGTGCTGGCCCTTAAGTTGGCCCATTAGCTCAGTTGGTTAGAGCGTCGTGCTAATAACGCGAAGGTCGCAGGTTCGAGACCTGCATGGGCCACTCTTTTTGGAACCAATGGGGATTTAGTCGAAAGAAACATATGCACTGCACCTATCTGAAGTTTAGTCGAGGAAGCTGGCTTATCGATTTTTTATTGTTAAATTGTCACCGCGCATAAGTGTTTATGCTGACTTTATGCCAAGTTATGATAATTGGTTTTGCTCATTTGTGCATCAGAGGTTGGGTAGGAGTACTATGAATTGATTGATTGTCACTTGATCTAATCCCTCCTCTCTTCTCCATGTTTATCAGCTTGAACTTGGAGAGGATTTCTGCATATAAATCCCTTTTGGGCTTCCTCTTTGATTCTGATGGCATGGGACATCTTCCCGAAGATAAAAGTGGAGGATGCCTTTGAATTGATAGCTTTATTAGATTCAAATGTTAATGAAGCTGAATCTTTGGCCACCTCAAATATGAAAACTATTCTATCTCAGGTATGGCAGTTGTACCCTTTTCATTATGTAATGACGATTCTTTCTCTGGATACTCATAAAATCCAACCATTACTGCTATGTATATATCAATTTCCAGGTTAAGGAAACAACAAAATCACTGTTAATGTTGCTGGAGAAGCCCACCGGTGCAATCATGCAATCAAAATGGATGATCTCACTTTTAATGTAAGGTTCTCTTTCATGTTCTTGATGCTTCAAAGAGCTGGCTGCAGACAGGAGCGCTGGAAATTAGCAATGCACGTAACCGTGACCTACCTAGGGAATATGGTTCAAGTTTTGGGTTCCATTTCTAGCCTAACCCAACTTGTTTGGGACAAAAAGCTTTGTTGTTGATGCTTCAAAGTTTGTTCTACCTCGTCACTTGTTTCCATCTCTCATCATGCGGGCCATCATAAAGTTGGATGGTTATGACATTTGCATGATGAAAATTTGCATGCAGCTCCTGTCAAGATTGAGGGAGTTTCTCCGCATTCAATTGTGGAAGAAACTGAAAGTGACATTAATGGGAGTGCACAGGTATCTAACATGGGAACACCATCAGCATCCAATGTAGATGAAGATGACGCAAGCGAGGTTTTTTTCCGAAGAGATCATTATTTAGACCCGAGAATCCATTATCACGAGAAGCAAGTGTTACTTCTGAGAAGAAGTACGCAGAGAAGCCGTACTTTGGTGAGCAGTCTGATGACTCAAAGGATGCCATCCCTCTCATGACCTCCGGTGCATTTGATGCTGCTACAAACCCACCTGGGTTTCCAATACCATTTTATAATAAGAGTTCTGCATCCCCTCTACATGTAATGGGTGATTCTAGGGTGCCTTCTAAAGTCTATCAAAGAGTTGACTCACAGCAAGCATCTAACACTCATTCGGCATTTGGATCTGAAGGACGCTATGCTAGGAAACCTTTGCTCAATCAACCACCGGTACCAGTATCCCCAATGCCTCCTCTTCAAACTGTTTCGTTTGGGATATCCCACAAAGCTGAAACTGTTCAGAGCCATTCATGGCCACCCGATGCGAGATGCGCAACCACCACTTCCTACATACAGGCTATCCATTGCAAGCATTTGATATTGATGGCACTAGTACTGTAGGTACGTTCTTTCTGTTGAAACAGGCTGCATGATGATACTAACTCCTCTGCTGGTGGATCTGCTAGACCTCCACAACTGCCACTTCCACCCACTCCTCCACCCGTCTAACATCATTTGCACAGACATCTATGAAGAATTTATACATCTCAGTCTTCTGTTTTTGGTCACAGTAGTGCTGGTATGACTCAACCTCCTTCTACGTCACCTTCAGCCGATGCTGGATTAGGTACATTTTCTCTACCAAGCTCCTCATCCTCACCCTCCTCAGCATCCTATTCAGGTTACACAATTGCACTCATTTAAGGAATGTTTATGTTACAGAACCCTATTCAAGTCCAGGGTCAGCCTTTTCAAATACAGCAACAACCCCATATTTCGCCACCGAATGTCTACTATCAGACCCAACCACCAGAGCATCTTGCACAACCTCAATTGCAACAACAAGCTGAACTCACTCAAGCACAAGCTCTTTATCAGCAAGGTGATTTTCCAGTGTCTTTTACAAGAGATCCTTGGTTATCCTGAAGAAGTGCATTCTTTAGTAAAGTTTTTTTTTTTATTGATTATGCAACTTTCCTTCTGATTAGTATATTTTCACAGAAAGTTTGCTAGACTCTAGAGCAATGAAAAATCCTGAAGAATGTACAGATGCTGCAGGTAGTTTTGTTTTGATGTCATTTGTATGGTATAAACTGGAGGGTCGGCCAGAAACGAGCCAACCCTATAAAAGATTCCACAAATTATGTCGGCCATATGTCTTGATAGCCATACAGCACTTACCAATCTATGGGTAAGCGCGGCATATTTAGCCAACCGACCCTTTTAATCTTCACAACTCCATGGTACTCTTCTTTTATAAGAGCTTGCATTTCATGCTGTTGGCATTCTTAACCGGTGTGGGACTATTTTCTTCTCTGTCAGTATTCGTTTTCGTTTTCAAACTTCAAATGTACCTCGACAGTCAACCGTGATATGCCATCGACTCCTTGACCAGTGCCAACATCCTTTCCTGGTAGACTATCAAGTTCTAGTATGCATCGAAGAAATATAACAAAGTTTAGAAAAGGGTTCAATGAGGATATTAATTTACAATCTTGGTATAGGGGTGGCAAGAAATGGTAGAGGGGCGGCAAGTGTGATAGCAATGTCCCTCTTATTGGTTAGGGGGTGTCCTATAGCGGGTGTAGATTGACTAGATTACCCTTTTCACCTTAAATCAACAAAATTAAATCAATTTTTTTTAAACCTAATGAATTAAAAAAAATCAAATCAGTTTTTGTTTTTTTTTTATCTTCTTCATCTTCTCTTCTCCTCCATCAACCGTAATCTCCATTAAAACTGAAAATTTCATCGTCTTCGATTAATCGGCGATTTGAAAAATATTTGGAAAAACTCAGTTAGGGTTTAGTTTATCGTGTTGGATTTAAGTTAATTTTGTATCAAAAATTAGGGTTTTGTATGAAAATTGAAATTCTTTGGTTTATGCGAGTTACGGTTGATTTTAACTCAATTATGAGCCGTAGCGGAGATTTTGAAGAACATACGGTTGGTAATTGAACAATTACCAACCGTATGTTCTTCAAAATCTCGATTACGGTTCATAATTGAGTTAAAATCAACCGTAACTCGCATAAACCCAGCAATTTCCAACGGTTGGTAATTGAACAATTACCAACCGTATGTTCTTATATCTGAGAATTTTCTTCAGTTATGGTTGGTATCGAGCATTTAATTACCGTGAATGGCGAGTTACGGTGGTATCGAGCATTTAGTTACCAACCGTGAACTGGTTTTTACGATTGGTTTTTCCCCAAACTTAACCGATTCGGTTGGTATTCGATAACTTACTTAACCGTAACTAAGAGTTACTGATTGGTCACGAGCAAAATTGCAACCGATTAGTTCTTCCGAAAATTCAAAAGTTTTGATTTTGTTATGTACTTTAGATAATTTTAAGTGAGAAAAAGCTAATGGGAACTAATTTAGAAGTATACCGGGTCACTGGAATCACTCATCTTGGTTGAGTGAATCAAAATCTAGGGTTTCACAAATATCACATAAGTTTTCTTTTTCTTCTCCTCCCGAACTTTTTTTTTTAATATAACTCTAAAAATCGATTTTAGAGTTATAATAAGTGAAAATTAATTATCAACACTAATCTTGATTATCATTACTAATCTTGATTATTAACAATAAGAGCTATTTAGTCATTTCCAGATTTTCTTTGATAAGGGCACTTGAATTACCTTGTAATGACCTTTTTTGTCTTATTAGGCTGCCCCCTATATCATTTCTTGCCACCCTTTTACCAAGATTGTTAATTTAACCCATATTGAGTACTTTTTAGACTTGAAGAATAAAATAAAGGGATATTTTGACTTTGGGTCACATAAAAGTGACCAAAGTTGCGTTTGGGTCACCTGCAAATTTTAATTAGAGTTTGGGTCACAGGACCGTTATTGACTGTCTTGACCGTTATTAAAGTAAATTCTATTTTAATTAATTTATGTGCAATTGATCTAAACCGTTGGATGAGATGGGTTGTTTTGAGTTTTTCTCCTATTTGAGGATTTTTATCAAACAGTAGAGGTGCAGGGGAGTCGTCGCATTAATCCAACCAAACCCTTCTTGGAAGGGTTCAATGATCCAACCAAACCCGTCTTTGGAGTGAGATAAGGTTACTAAGTTTTGATGGATGAGTTTTTCCATCACCATTGTTACACTGTACTGAAGATGATTTTAATTTAATTAGCATCTGATCAACTTATGACTATAATTCATCCAACATATTCACCATTTCATGGTTGGAGCCAATCAATGTATGAAGCAGCACAAATGGTGCCAATATATACATTATGAAGGACAATCACAGAAATTTATAAATCATCTCCTTCTTAGCCGAATATTTATTAAACCAATTTGCAGTACTCAATTCAACCATACATCAGCTACAATCAATCAAAATGAAAAACAAATTTTTATATATTAATCATTGATCAACTTAAGTTTACTGATGTGAACATACCTTCTCGACCAGGAAATTGAGCCAATCCATCATGAAAAAAAAAAAAAAAAAACCAGCCATGCCTTCAAACTCAAACCAACCCTTAAAAATCATCATCTTAATTCATAACCCTAGACAAAGTATACAGATCTGATTGGAATCAAGGAAAGCCCAATTTTCTGATGATTCAATCTAACATACATCCATCCAAATCGGAAAACCGGATATATCTAGTCTCTATCAATCAACCACTAGACAAATCAATTTCTTCGTTGCTGTTGTAGTCTATGCGGGACGCTTTTAAGACGGAAGGCATGATCAAAATTAGAGAGAAAAAGACGAGACTTATTTCTCTGGTGGAAGGCTAGAGTTAGTAAATAAATAGATCCCTAGGTTTCAGTTAGTTATTTCAATTTCCTAACGGTCAATAACGGTCCTGTGACCCAAACTCTAATTAAAATTTGTAGGTGACCCAAACACAATTTTGGTCTCTTTTATGTGACCCAAAGTCAAAATATCCCTAAAATAAAACTCGTTCATTTTTTTTTTTGAACATAAATAATTTTAGCCTCCTCAGCTGACTACTTAAGCATGTCTTTGTAGAATAATAGATGCCAAAAACTGAGCTGAGTGTCACTTGACCATTCGACATGTCAAACTTTCAAATAATTAATGATCAATCACTTTTCTGAATGAAGGCTTAGATATGGTGGGAAGTTGAAATAGAAAATTGACACGTATAGTGCAAGGGTTAAATTAAATGGAAGTAAAAGTGTGTTAAGAACCTAGTTAGCAATTCGCGAACTATGGCCGTCCGTTTGGAACTCTGAACACAGTACGCTAACTATATGGCATATCCGAATTGTGCACGAACTATGGCCGTCCGTTTTGAACACAGTACGCTAACTATATGGCCTATCCGAATTGTGCACGAACTCCGAACACAGTAACGCTAACAAAATTTAAAAGAGTGTTCACATCTTTTTGTTTGAATCCTATTACTATTGGGGCTTAATTATTTTGGGATTTGAGGGCTTTATAGGATATCTAACATCCTTAGGGTGGATAAGGGGGACCTAATTCATATGAAAAGTCAAATATACCCTTTGATCATTATTATACCTAAAATCATAACTAAATCAAGTTTCAAAACCTATGCTAAAAATATTCAATTTTTTTTTTTTATCAAATCTTCATCGATTTTCAAAAATGTTTATTAAGGTTGATTCTCAATATGACAAGATCATGATGATTTAGATTGAATACATCGTTGACTTGCACAAATTCAAATGTTTATAAAGGTTTTGAACCATAAATTTAAGATTTGGTGAATGAATGTGTTCAAACACCAGAATTTGTTAAGAATCGAAAAACCCACCATTTATTTAACATTAGATTGTCTTAACAGGTAAGATTGATGAGTTTGGGGTTTAGGAAATCTGCTTCTGGGCTTATTACGACTAGGAGTTCTACTCGACCAAGCCGAAAATGGGTGGGCTGACGGTTGGGACACAAAGAACTCCCAGCCTTAAAGTAGATTCCACAGTTGAGAGTATGATGCAAGGGGAGCGTATAACATGAACTGGAATGGGACTGAGTAGTTATCCTTATGTAAACTTAATGATATTTAATTAAAATTAGAACTAATCAATTATGTAAACTATAAAATTTAATTAGTACTAATTTATTTAGAAAGGAAAGTAAAACTAAATTTAAAACAACTCCATCAAGATCTTGCTCGAGTGGTATGTGTACTTTTTAACATCCCATACAGGTTATCAAAAACTCCTTAAGGATCCGTAATGAGCTTCGTAAACAAAATTTATTCTTTTCTATCTTCGCCATTCTTGAGCTCGCAATATAACTTCAATATTGGTTTCACCTCTAAGTCGATATCGATTGACAACCCGAACTAAATCTATTAATTCTTCCACTTGTTTTCTTATAGTTTGATATCGACAAGACAACTCGGCTGCATTATGGTTATTTGGGTCGCCGGTGTCAGTAAGTTTTCGTAAATTGTGTTCCAATAACTCGAATTCGCTAAACTGTTATTTCGTCATTCCGCACCTCCTGCCTGATAACAAAGTTTCTACATAAGGATAAATCTTTATTTATGGTAAACCATGCGGGGCCCGATATACGGTGAAGCCAATCCTCGAAATTATGAGTGTAAAAGGCGGAGAATGCGTGATTTTGGAAGTGAATATAGTTGAATTTATATAAAATAAGATTAGAGCCATTAGATGGAACTAGACAAAGATCGACTCAACTGAGGCCGGCTAGATCAGCTTGAGACAACCATCGTCTCCATTAGTGCCGAGACTCGACCTTACCTCTAGGACGAGCGTCCCAGATTAATTGATCATCTCAAGTTGAGTGTCTCAAATTAATCCATTTTGCTCGTTAGCCTATTCGAGTGTGGGGAGCGATTAAGCAAATTAGATCATCCTCACCCCCACATACAAACCACGAAGTTGTTGTAAATGCGTTTAGAATTGAATCATGATCATAAAAACAAAAAAAAAACAATAAATGTGTTTAGAATTGAACCTGTTTAAATGAGGCCGCTGAATATTGGCATATGAAAGTTTTGATTTTAAGTCTAGATGCAACCATATGTTTCATATTATTTGATAAATAATTTTTTATGTCTCTATGAATCATGAAGTAGTCCAAAAGGCATTATGAACCTTCAAGAAAATGTTACTAATCCAAAAAGAGAGGAGAAGAAGGCAATGTAGCTTCATTCGTGTATTTTGTGTGTGTGCAGTGATCGGAGGATTCCCCTATGATTAATACGTTAAAAACATCATAACTAGTAGTAAAACACCAAGGTGGCCAAATTTATGATACAAAAACTCCATCCATACTACTTTTATTAAATAAAAGCCATCTGCAAAAAAAATGGCATAAAAACCCGTCTTCATTACTTTTAAGAATGGCAGGCATGCCCTTCTTTACCTTGGTTTCTTCTTCTTCTTCTTCTTCTTCTCTCCTTTCTTTTTTCCTTTTTCTTGCACCTCCTTCTCCTCACCACCAGCAGCAACAATAGTTCCGCCGCCACCAAACCAGTTAGAAAAGATAAATCTGTAGCAACATCACCTTCGTCTCCTCCACTAACACCTCTTTATCTTTTTATTTTTATTTTTATGTTCACCAATAGTACCTCCGTCGCCCATATCCTCCACTAACAGCACCTCCGTCTTCTCCACCAGGACCACCAGCACCTCATTCTCTTTCTATGTCTTGATTTTATACCAACACCTCCTTCTCCCCCATCGCCTCCTTCTCGTTATCTTTTCTTCCCCACCACTATATGTACAGATCCACCACCAACAACACCTTCTCATCCCCATTCTATCCTCTACAAACATCACCAGCGCATCCAGATCATCATCGTCGCAAATTATCATCAAAAAATAATGGTACATCATCATTGTCAAAACTAGGGTTTTGTGTTGGTGAAATATCGAAAAAAAATGATGAAACCAAATTTCGTTTCATCAAGTTTTACAAAAACTAAACAACGTTGAAACCAATTTTTGTGTTGGTGAGATTTCAGAAAAATGATAAAACCGGATTTGGTTTCGTCAAATTTTACAAAAACTAAACAACATTATTGAAACCAATTTTTGTGTTAGTGAAAACACTAAGTTTTGTTGAAACCAAATTTGGTTTCATCTAATTTTGTCTACTTTTTATCATGAAACCAAAATTTAATGGTGAAACAATATGCTTATATCGAAACCAAGTTTTTTCATCTAAATTTTTCCTACTTTATTCAATTTGGCGCATTTGGTTTCTTCGTTGAAGTTGTGTTGGTGAAATGCAAATTTTATGTTGAAAGCAAATTTGGCTTATCATTTTTCTGCCTAATTTTTATTGTTGAAACCCATATTGTTGGTGATATTGGTGGTGGTGTTGCTTGTTGGTGGTAGTGCTGGTTTGTGATGGTGATTGGTGCTGGGTATTGGTGGTGGTAGTCGTTGGTGGTGGTGGTGTTTGGTGGAGGTGCTGGTTGGTGGTGTTCGTTGATGGTGGTGCTAGTGGTAGTTGGTGTTCGTTCTGGTTGCTAGTGTTGGTAATTGGTGGTGCTCATTGTTGGTGGTACTCGTTGGTGGTGGTGGTTAGTAGTTGTGTTGCTACTGGTGATGTTGCTGCTAGTTGGTGGTTGTGTTGTTGTTGGTGGTGGTGGTGGTGGTGGCGCTGGCCGTTGGTGGAGCGGAGTTGATGATTGGTGGTGCTAGAGAAAAAGAGTAAAAGAGAGAAAACGTTTTTTTTTATCTTGATCTGGAATTTGGTTTTCACCAGGGATGGGGTTGATTTATTAGGTTCGTTTGGCATAATATAGCTTATAAGGGTACTTTAGACGGATTAAATCAAATAGGGTTTTTGTGAATAATTTGTTTTATTGGAGCTTTTGTACCTAGATAGTGATACATTTAGGGTTATAACTCACGGACAAAAATTTTTTTGTAATGGTTGGGCCTTCAGAAATCTTGGTGTATCTCTCCCTAGTATGACATGAGGGCCAGAGTTAAGGAAACAATCAGATGTCCAAAAGATATCCATCAATATTATGAAACAAGAAAACCCTAAATCAATAAAATACAAACTTAAAACTCAAAAAAATCCATTAATAATCAATCTACCATCCTTAATCAATCGCCACACACACACACATATATATATATATATATATATATATTAAAATTCATAATAATTAATTGTTTGATTCAATTGCCCAAAACACATATACTTCAAATCTAAATTTTTTGTGTTTTTAACATAGCAAAGGCACCAAATTCATATATACCCATATCCAAATTTGTTATGTCCATCATTGTGTAGTTTTTGTGTCGAGTCTATATCCTTCAAACCTTTTTGGCCCTCTTCAAAATCGACTGTAACCCTGTTTCCACCTTACTTAGTATTACCTTCATTGCTCATGAGTCACCCAGATACACTTGAAAATAAAACATTCGTGAATTAAAGTAAGTGTGCGTTAAGAGAGAGAGAAAATGTGGTATAATTAAGGACTAATATTACGGCGATGTACGACATTCTTTACATCACCCTCCGATTCATCCTAAGATGTTCAAAACTACTGATATGTGTTAACAACTTAGGGGTACTCGGTTTTACCTTGTTAGTGCATTCCCTATCTTGCAGTGTGTTCTCTTGTAGCTCGGCACGCGTCTGACTGATAATAGCATTGATCTGCTCCCCAGCACATTCTAATGCATCCCTAATTTGAAGCATTTGTCTATCATCCTCAATCACCACAACTACAACAAAAACATACATTTTTAGAACACACAAGTAACCAAAATACACATCTTATGGAATTAATTGAGTGCATATATACCTGTCTCCAATGACGAAGTCGCAGCAACTTGATCCTTTAAACCTAGATCCACGATTTGTTGAAGATGCCTGCAATTTCATCAACCTGTGATTTTATTTTTACACACAACAAAAAAAATGTTTACCAATTAAAATTATTCATACTCCAATAAATGCATCTAACAGAATCTAGTTGGGCTTAACAGAATTTACCACATCCTTAAAACTATATTGAGTATTGTTTATTTGCTTAAAGGTATATAAACTAAAACGTGTTTTTAACAAACGAGATACATTTTTAAAGTTAAGCTAGTATATAATATACTTAAAGATATTATGGTAAAATTGTCATGTTGTCATGATCTTTTTAAATAGAACATGGATAAACAAACTGTAGCAAAGAAATTCTTGTTGAAGAATGGACAAGATATGCAATCTTATTAGCTATAGGTCATGTTTTTTGGTTTAAGCTTTGAGGTTTAATTTCAATCTTTTTAGTTTTTTTTTTCTTTAACTAAAACATTTAATCATTAATAATAATTTATTAATGTTTGAATGATCAATGTACTTAAAATTCTGTTAATTAATTATTTTTTAGTGACTTAAAATTGTACTAACATATATATCAACGTATATTTAAACCAACAAAATACGTTTCCGTTGTTAAGTTAACATGTATTAACTTACACATTATATATTTAAAAGGATATTATAGTAACATTATCGAGATTTGTCATGATTTTTTTGATAGAAGGTGGAACGATCGATGCATTGGACTAAATTTTTTTGTTCTGTACAGATTATACTTTACGGAGAATTTGAGAGAAGGATTGAAGAATTTAAATAGACGATGGTTGTCAAAAATATTGCAGTTTAAGAGAGAGAACTGAGGATCTCGAAGTTATTGAAATAATTTGAGTTACTGATCGTATTCTTGTAGTTTTTTTTTTTTTTTTTTTTCCTTCTCTCTTTCAGTTATAGCGCTTTTCAATTTCTTATAAAAAAAAATCGATTTCTTATACGGTATCTATAAATATATGCATATCTAGGGATGGCAATGGGGCGGGTATGGGGGGGGGACCTTGAATCCCATCCCCTACCCCGTTCAAAAAACCAAAACCCATCCCCTACCCCGATCCGTAAGAATGGGGCGGGGACGGGTATGGAGAATCCCCGTAGGGGATGGGTTCCCCATGGGTTACCGTAACACTACAATAAATATTTAGAATTTTATAAATAATTATAATTAAAAAATAATTATAATGTTCAAACAATAATAATAACCTATGCAGTGCATTTTAAAATTTTAAGTTTATCATAACCAACTACAACCGAAAAATAAAGGAAACAATTGACCCACAATTAAAAATTATGGTTCTTTTTACTTCTTAGTTTCTCATTATTAACCATCTTCCTCCATGTTAATCATCTCATCATGGTCTTCTTCATTGTCTTCCCAAAAGTTTCCCATTCGATTTTAATCCACCCTCTTGAAATATAAAGAAAATGTATCATATATAATAGTAAATAAGTATTTAAATGTAAAAATTGTTTTAATACAACAAATATTCTTTTACCTTTCATCTTATCCCACAACCAATCTTGAGTGCACATCAAATATGGGGCGGGTATGGGGGCGGACCTTGAATCCCATCCCCGCCCCATCCCGCATCATTAATTTCGGGGATTCCCGTCTACCGTTCCCCATTTATACGGGTAAAACCCTAACCCATAGGGGCGGGTCCCCACGGGGATGGGTTTGGGTGGGGCAAATTGCCATCCCTATGCATATCCAAGTTTATCAGCCATATGAAGGATATTAGGATTGGAATTAGGTGACATATCTCATCTTATATTTACACATGATTATAAAGGGGTATACAAAAAGTTGAGGGGGTATACCAATCCATATAAAAAAACAAAGTAATGACCACTGGATTTCTGGATTAATACCAACCCCGCTACCCCTTTATCATTCATAATCTTGTGTATGTATTTTATAAACTGCATGTATTGTATCTATTATTTATCAAGATGCATAATTTGTGATTTTGACGTATAATATTAAGAATTCCCAAGTGTAAATAAGATGATGCTAATTAACAGCTCTGTCAGAGGCCATTCTACATTTGGAAAGGAAACTTTGGATCTGTGTTTGATTAGAAATTAGCCAATAATATGTTTTTGTTACTCATATAGAAGGGTTTCATGTATTGTTTAACGGTAATTCACCTCTTTTCATTTTGTTATTATTATTACAATTTGTTTGCGAGTTTTCTATGTGAAGAGGTGGTAGCTGTAATAGGGGAAATTATTTTATGTCACCATATAATATTTGGTTGGAGTTTAGTTATGGGTTTATGATTAATCTTTTAGAGTTTAAGAAAGAATTTGTGAAGGAGGAGATGACAATGTTGAATGCATACTTTACAAATCTAATTAAGATTGTTGGGTAAGAGAGCTGAGCTGCTATTATCTGGATGTCTTGTTAAAGTGTTATATTTCTTTTACAATAACCATGAAGTTCTTATAGGAGATATCTCATTTGTCTTTCCAAAGCTTTGGAACCTGAAGTGTCTGAAATTTCACCATTACTAATTGGCAAACCACTTTTACATAAGTTATTATGTTTTCATTTTGATCGACGTTATAATTATTATGATTTCGCTTCAATCAATTTTTATGTTATTATGTTTAATAACTTAAATAATATTTTCATGTCAATCTAGTTGAGGACCGTAGTGAGGATATCAACCCTTAGATACATCTGGGATAATAACACAAATTGACGCTCAGCTAGGTGATATGCATACTGAAGCCGAGGGATAGAAGGACCGGCATAGAAAACAACACACTGAAAATGGGGTATAGATTGAACCCTCAGCTTATGATATTTGTTCTTATCATAAGGGATTACTGTTTTTCTTTTTAATGTTTACATTAATCATTCTTTTCATCTTTAAACTTGGATGCACAAGATTTTCCCATCCATAAGATAAGGTCGACCTTGCTTTGAATGCACCCAGGAAGCTATTATCACCATTTTAAGTTGTTTCAGATTCTGAATGCCCATCGGCCAATCTTCTTATTCATTTTTCCTGATTTTCCATAAATGATTCGCATCAAAAACTTTCAATTAGTGCGATTTTAGCATTTATTATACAAATCTCACTAGATATACACATTTGGTGTCTGGTTTTGAATCTTATGTGCACCCAAACATGCTCTAGACCTTTTATTTACAAGTTAAATGGAACTTGAATTGCTAGCAGCTGCTACTATACAGTTTACACAACTTTCTCTATCTTAATTTTTTGGAAGCATAACATATTCCTTAGTGACCGGGTTACAAATACAAACAGATCGGGCGTGACTAAAATGCTTAAACAGGAGGGTTAAATTGATTCTTCTAATTATATGAATATGAATCGGTGATGTTGACTCCTTATCATATTCAATGTAGTGATATTTTGAACTGAATTTCCACTCAGTATCAGTCAAAGTAATAAAACCAATCTTTCCAGAATGAGCAACAACAAAAGAATCATTGGGATGATAAAGATTATATAAGTGTGTCCGATAGAATGATGGATGGAGAATGAGAATTCTCCAATTTGTGCATACTAATTCGTATTGGAAAACAAATTCAGCTGGTACTCGACTTAATATGTGTAATCTAATCTCTTCCAGAAGAAACTTGAAATACTCCATCACAACCTCTTTTTAATTGATATAAAGAGGAGGATGGTTTAGAAAATCAATCTAGAGTTTATGATAAATAAATATATGAGGATTTTTGGTGCGGAGGAAAGAGTAAAAATTTGAGGACCCTATATAGCTGAGTCCAGAATTATTGGTTAACTTGACTTGACCGTTGACCACCTGATATATTTTTTCTCTATTAAATTTATAACAATGGTGTTGCGTGCTGCAAGATTGAGGCTGAACCACCATTAGACTCGGCCTGATTCTGATGCTTGGAATTTTGTTCATTTATGCAGTGAATTTTGAAGTCTCATCCCATTTTGCCAGTAATTTGTGTCTTTTTAACACGGATTAATTGGGGCCCCGAAAAACAATCAGGGGCCTCACTGATTTTATTCCCACCCCAAAAAATATGGGTGCTTCCAAAATGGTGGTGAAAATACCATTTTACCCTTTTCTAATTACTAATCTAAAAATCCTATTAACCCTTAATCATAGGCCCCCAAATTCATTTCATCTCTAAATAAAAAGAGTATATTAATTAAATACCCTTAGATTTGGAATCCTTCAAAAATACCCCTATCGCATTATAAATATACCCCTCCTCTTATGTATAAACTTTATCCATTTAGAAACAAATTATTTTAGTAATCTATTCCACATGACATTTTTCCTTATTTCAAAAAACAATAATTTTCGATCTCGATCACTCCATCACCACCTCAAACTCCACCGACGGCAATTCACCACCACCACCACTCCACAACCATCACCACCGTCACCACCACTTCACAACCATCACCAATATTCCACAATCACAACTCCACCACTCATCGTCACCACCACCACCGCCACCGCCATCGCGACCACCATCGCCTCCAAATCCACCGTCGTTGCCGCCAAGTTGATAACAAAATTGAAAATTTAGAAATAAGTTAGGTCCAGATTTTTGTAACAACAACAGAAGTTGATCCGGATTTTTGTATCAACAACCGAAGTTGACACCAAATTTTGATGTCAACAACCAAAGTTGATATCATATCTATTGTCAACAACCCAAGTTGTTACCAAAATTGAAAACTCGAAAATTTGTTAGGTAAAGATTACGTGTCAAAAACCCAAGTTGACATCAAAATATGGTGTCACCTCCACCGTCGGCATCACCACCACCACCACAAGCACGTGAGATAATAAATAAAATTAATTTCATCTAAATTTTTATTAATATTGAAAAAGTATTTATATGATTCAAAATTAAATGAATTACATTTTTGAAGATGAGGGGTATAATTATTGATGGATAAGGGTATTTGTGAAATCCATGAAAAGGAGATTAATAAAATTTCCACAAACAAAAATCAGTCTCTTCTTCTCCTCCCCTCATTCTCTCTATTCTCTCCATCTCCATTAACGACCCAGAGAAAGATTTTTTTTTTCAAACGATTCATCGTCGTAATCGTCGATGCGAAAACTTTAATCGACGATTAACTTCTTCTACAAAGATGTCACGTATTAAGCAGACTGCTACAAAAGAACTTCAAGTCCCTAATCTCGTTGATACAGTTAAAGCTAGGGTTTATTCAAGAACCAGGCAGAAATCAAATCAAGCGGAATCGGAGCAAGGTATGGCTCCAATCAGAAGGTATGTGAACTAAAACCCTCTAATCTAACTTGGGTTTGCGTTTAATTTGATATGCTGATTGAAAAATTAGGTTTTTAACCGCAAAATTGCAGTTACAGATCTAGGGTCGTCAACGTTTATGTCTTTATTCCTTAACGATTTTTCATCTGCATGTTGGTATTATGAAAAATCGTTAACGTATAGGCCGAAGGAGATAACGACCCTAAAACTTGGTTTCGAATTTTTGTTAGAGTCGTCATTTTAGTAAGTACATTGTTAACTATTCTTGTTGACGACCTATTTTGTTGCTCAACGACCCTGTATTACACAAATCTACCTCTCTGTCCAAAACCATGAAAAGGTCGTTAGGTTTTATATATAAACCATTAACGATTTGTAATAACGACCCAATTTTAGACCACAACGACTCTACACTAAATTAAACTTCCTTACTGTGCAAAAATTGAAAGGGTCGTCATTGAAAACCAGTATGTAGGATCAGAATATCGCGACAGCAAGATCTTTGCGAAATCCATGAACGACACGCTGCGAAGACATCGCAGACTGGTAATAAGAATGACGCAATGTATGACGACAACTTGAACACAAGAAAGATGTGAAGGCTTAGCGAGATTTAGGAACATTGCGAGAATTGACATTTGTACACTTGCGATATTTCGCAGGTCATACCCGAAAATAAAGGACAGCTTAGCTGTCATCCACTATGTAACATCCTATATAAAGAACCGAACAGGCTCAATAGAGAGAGAGAGAGATCTTTTTCGAGTGTCGATCAAGTCAATAAGAGAGAGAAAGTTTAGAGTGATTGTAATTCTTTAGCTTATTTCCTTTTTATCTTGTAAAGATTCGAGAGTTTGATTAATAAAAACTATAATTGTTCATCTTAAAATGGTTTGATTGTATGGATTTTTGTGAGGGGTGTAGTGTGGGATTTCCAGCAACTACATAATGGCGCTAGAAACAGGGATGAGTGAAGATTGATATTGTTATTTGGAAGAATTTGAAGTAGTAAATAAAGAATTTCATATAACTTTTAACAACTCATTAAGATTGAAGAATGGCTAGAAGAAATGCATCAAAACAACCAACAACTGTTAGAAGGAGTAAGAGACTTGCTGGAGAAGGGAGAAATGAAATGGAGGAATCTTCAAGAGCAAACACAAGAAACAATGGAGAAAATCGAGTTCAATCGCCAATTCAACATACACCGATGCAAAATAGAACCGTGAATTATGACAGAGTAAGCGTACATACTTGGCGATCAGATTCTGTAGATGAAATGGGAGAAGAGCAACAATTAAGAGGTAATGGGCAAGATGAGAGAGATCAAGAAGTGATTGGAGGAATAGTTCATGGAAATGAAGAGATTACAGCATTAGAGGCATTGAGGCAAACAATACATGAAGAAAGGCGGTTAGAAGCAGAGGAACGTGCAAATTTGACAAGGAAAAATCATGAACTAAGTATGAAAACATGAGGTTACAGAGCATAAGATCGAGAAGCACCACGAGATCAAGACCGGTACGGGAAGAAATAAGAAAAAATGTGTCTGTAGAAAATGCTAATGAAGAAATTCGAGGGGAAGTACAAAGTTCAGATGAGGAACATCGCGGAAGAAGAGAAGTAAGGGAAGATCATTATATCCAGCATGGCGAAATTCTTCAAGAAGGGAAAAATGATGGAAATCAGAGAAATAGACATCATCAGGGACGAAATAATCAAGATGGTGAAGAAAATCAGGAAGAAGGAAGGAGAATATTACAGGGGAGAGAAATACAAAGAAATCACCGAGTAATTGAGGACGAAATTGAAATATATTATACTGAGCAAGCACATCTAGCTTGCAAGAGAGAAAGATTAAGAGTAGAAGTGGAAGAACAAGAATTACAAGAGGCAATTCGCCAGAATAATCATGATAATCGAGAAAGGAGGAGTGAGCGAAATCGCCATAATGGTAACATCAATGAAGAATACGACATAGAGCACTAAGGAGAATTGAAAGACGGCAAAGAAGAGAAAATGAGAGATATAATGGTGTGCGAATTCATGAAAGGAATGAAAGAGAAGATCGCAGAGAAATGCGAGAAGAAAATGATGACCAAGAGAATCAAAACGGATATGAACGCAGAAGAAGAGAGGCGGAGTTAAAAAGACCAGTGGAAGCAAATTCTAGTGTAAATGAACAAATTTTGAAAGAACTAGCGGAAATGAGAGGAATGTTAAATAATAAAAAAGAAGGAGGAATGAGACAATTGGATGAAGCTATACAAGAAGATGCGAAAACCGCATTCACACGGGAAATACAATTAGAAGGAATACCCCCAAAGTGCAATTTACCTGCATTAACCAACATTTTTGATGGAGAAACTTGTGCAATACAACACATCAAGGCTTATTTGAGATGTATGCTACAATGGGAAAATCATGACGCCATATTGTGCAAATACTTTGCATCCAGCTTGACAAGAGAAGCATTGAAATGGTTTGAAGGCTTGCCAAAGTATACTATAGCATGTTTCAATCAGTTACAATCTATATTCTTAGGGGCGTACATAAGTAACAATTTCTCGCGACCTGGCATTGAAGATGTATTTGGGTTAAAACAAAGGGTTGTCAAAAGTTTGAAACATTTGACCATGAGGTGGAAGACAATGTGTAGTGACATGGCTGGTCGTGTTGATGAGAGATATCTCATTTTATCATTCATTAATGCTATGTTCGCAACCAATCTGTTATACATTCAAATTTTTAGAATCAAGAACACAATCACAATGACTGAGCTGCGAGAACTTCAGGAGGAATATATTGCTCTTGAGGAAAAGCAAAATGAGATGGAATCGTACCCAGTGGCGAACACAAGTTCAAATGTAGCGAATGCAAGTTTATTACCTAAGTTGATAAATACAGTGGCGAGCACTTTGCAAGGACAACCAGAAATGATAATGGGTGAAAATCAGCAGAAGTTAGTAGCTATGGGGAGTCGTGATCAAGAAGAATATGAGACAGAGAGAAACTTCTATAACCGTGGTGGAAATAACAAAATTCAAAGACTTGACCAGCCGCAAGAGACTTATGGAGGTCAGAGGCAAAATTATCATAGGGGACAAGGAAGCCACAGGATAGTATGGGAAGAAATTGAGATGCCACCTCTGAATTCTAGCGTAGAGAAAATATGGGAAGCTATAATCTTGATGGAAAATATACCAACACCATGGAACATGGGAAAGGAACCACCTCCAAGTCTAAGAAGCCAAGAGTTTTGTTCTTATCATCATTTCCATGGACATACAACAAATGACTGCAGAAATTTAAAGAGAATCATTCTCAGGATGATAGATCAGGGAAAACTAAATCATTTTCTAATAAGGAAAGCTCAACCTCAAGCATTACCACCTCCTCCAAAAATTCACAGGACGAACACAGCCAAAGAACGAGAAACGTTTGTGATAGAAGTTGGAGCAAAAGCGAAGAATTTGTCTTGTAATTCTATTGAACATTCCTACAGAACAATTGAAGATTTCCACGATAGTACTCTCAGCAGGGTCTTCGCAAGGGACGCTGATGATAAAGAAATAATGAACGTTGCGAAGACATCGCCACTGGAAGAATGACAAAAGCAAACTATTTCCTTTACTGCAGAAGAAGTACCTGAAGGTGGAAATATGCATGACAACCCACTAGTGGTGAGATTGGAAATTAACCCAAAACCTAGTGATGATGAAGACGATGAAGCGGAAAACTCATGGGCAATCAATAGAATTTTAATTGATACTGGGAGTTCTGTAAATATCCTTTTTTATCATACTTACAAAACTATGGGAGGAAAAGATGCAGATTTGATACCTTCAACCTATAAAATTTATGGTTTTAATGGTACTGCAAATAAGCCTAAAGGAGAAGCTTATATGCGAATTCCACTGAAAGGATTGTCCTCTGAAATTTTATTCTGTGTTGTTGACGTGGAATCACCATACAATGCACTAATTGGGAGACCTTGGTTACATGAGATCCTAGGTGTAGCATCGAATTTCCACCAATGTATTAAATTTCCTCATCCAAATGGTATTCGCATCATAAAAGGAGATTGGATAGAAGGGAAAAGGTGTTATGAAGTTGACATAGAATCCTGCGAAGAAAGAGCTGCGAAGAAGAAAGATTGGAAACAAAACATCAAAGAAAAACAAAAAAATGAAAGATTGATGGTAGATACCATAGAATGGAGAGAACAAGAAATACTGCGAAGTCAATATTTGTTGAAAAAAAGTGGTGGCGAGAATATCGCAAGAGACGGGAAAATAACAGGAAAATTCAAAGATGCAGAGGCAGAAAGTAGCAAAAGTAAGCGGCCTAAAGAATGAATATGCTTATTAATCGATGAAGTAGAAATTAGAAAAAAAAACTGTATTGCAAATGGCGAAAATGGAGCTGTGAAAGAATTGATATGAAGAAGAAGAAAATATATTTTACAAATGGCAAATATGATGTTGCGAAAAAAAAAAAAAAGCTTATATGTGCAGAAGAATCGACAAAATAATCAGAAAGAGGCGAACTTACTATGGCGTACACCCTAGTTCGCGAATAAAGTTTCGCAAGAGGCAAAAGTACCTAAAGTGCGTCATAGTAGGGGGTACCTATTAAAAAAAAAGATTGACAAAATAATCATAATGGGACGAACCTTTATGGCTTACACCCTAGTTCGCGAATCAAATTTCGTAAGAGGCAAAAGTACCTAAAGTATGTCATATAAGGGGGTATCTGTAACGTGGCTCAGGGAAAAGGTTACACCGCCCATGGAACTTTGAGTCATGAAGATTGGGGGTCAATAAAACCCATCCAGGAGAGGTACCTTGGATTTTCAGTCTAAGCTTATGACTTAGGTTGGACGACCGAGGGTCTCTTCTAAGGAGTCAGCATTTGACCAAGGCGCCGAGGTACACGGTTGAGCCAAGGGTGCACAGGGCATTTGAAGTGTCTCGGCCATTCTTGGAAAGTCTTGGCTTATCTTTGCACTCGGCTTGAAGAAAACTCCACTTAAGGTGCGGTCTCGTAACCATAAGCCATATAGGCAAAAGGGATAAGAGGGTCGAAAACAATCGGTTGTTGTTAAGACCGGATGGTAGGAGCTAGCCTTGTATGGCGAAGTATGCCTCCTTGAAGGGGCAAACAGTGGGGAAGATAAGGCGGCACCCTCCATTAGGGAGGCTGGAGATAGTGTCAAAAGAGACGCAAATGTCATGAGGCTTTATGTTCGCAAGAATATTTAGGCTTGTCATATTTGTGCAACAATCTGAATAGGCAAAAATACAAAAGAGTAGATAAGACGAGATCAATGGGTCATTGCATGCAAGTGTAAAGACGTCCTGCGATTTCGTCGCAAGACGGCAATGTTATGGGGCTGTATGTTCGCAAGAATATTTAGGCCTGTCGTATTATCGCAAGAAAAATATCTTGTAAAGGCAATAATACTAAAGAAATGATAAGACAAGATCAATGGGTCATTACATGAAAATGACGTCCTGCGATTTTGTCGCAATAATGAGAGGTGGCAAAATAAGACCTTTAACTAGGAAGGCAAAATAAGACCACACAAGAGAAATGATAAGGCAAGATCAATAGGTCATCACATGATAATGTAAAGACGTCCTGCGATCTTGTCGCAATGACAAAATTTAGCAGAAACATCTGCGAGATTATGCTCAATCTTCCATTCGAATACAAATAACAGAGGCAAGTGTGGGAATGAACGAAAACATGTTATGTGTCTCCATATGACAGATTTACGCATATATGAAATGAGAAGTTGATAAGTCATATATTGATTAACTATATTGCAAAAAAGAATTATCTTTCATGTGCAGGAAAAGACAAGAAAGGTAGAAATTGTATTTAAAGACTCAAGAAATTCGCGACAAGAGAATACACCCAAAAATGGGAGATTGAAAAAACGGCTATACAAATATTACAAAGGGAGAAGGAAGAAAATAAAGTTATTTCTCATTTGATTCTTCTTCTTCATTATCTTTATCAGATCCTTCAAATTCTTCATCTTCGTTAGATTCCTCTTCTTCACTAGCGTCGCTATCAGAGATATCAAGAGAAGGCATATTTTTGGGGACTTCATCAAGAAGGAAAGGATACTTAGACTGAGGGATGTTATTGTCATCGCATATCATCTCAATAGTTTGATTGCGAAAAAGAATATCATCATTCTTAAAATTCGCGACAGTGATCTTTAGCTGGTTCTTTAGCCTGGAATACTTATCATCCCGAGAAGAAAGGTTCTTGGAAAGCTGCTCCTTTTCAGATTCAAGTTCTTCAATTCTTTTGCGAAATCTCTCCTCAGCTTCTGCGAACATGTGACGATGAATTAGTAACTTAACAACAATTTCATGAAAGACACACAGTTAAATAAAGAAGAACCATTAACAACCTTCTCTGTCAGAAATCATATCTTTAACCAAGGCAGTGTGATCAGCTTGAAGACTAACGTTAACACCTAAACTATTTCTGGCATCATCTAGAACTTTCGCAGCCCAGGCAAATTCATTGTCATTATTTATGAGAAGAAGGGAGCAAAGTTGATTTTCTCTTTCACTAAGTATATCATTTCGCGATTAGATTCGTCTCGTTCAATTTGAACTTCAAGAAGAGTCTTTTGGAATTTCTCTAATGATTGAGCACCTTGATTAGCGATGCGATCTTTGTCATCTATGAGATCACTGATTTTCTTTCTTAAAGTACTAATTTTCTCTTTAGAATTAAGATATAGACCCTTGAACCGGTTAGCTAAGCCTAAACTAGATCTATGATCAAGTTCTAAGAGACGAAATCGGGATTGAAGTTCGTTTAGAGGAAGGGATTTAATCTTGTTATTTGAAAAACTATCTAAATAATCGTTGAGATGAGCAAGGAGAGCATCATTATCCATAGGTTCAGGAAATGAGTGAAGAAGAATAGCTTCATCAGAAAGGTTATAAATGTCTGCGAAAATGGTAAATTAGATAAGGGAATATAATGAGAGAACAAAACAAAGGAAAAAGTGAAGAGTCTCATACCATAAAGTTGTTGGTTGGCGCTTTGAAGATTAGATATCTTATTTTTCTGAGTAGAAGAATCAACTTCCAGTTGTTTGGTATTCTCGCGAAGAATAGCAGTTTCATTCTCAAGTTCTTCATTTCTCTTGCGAAGAACAACAACTTCAGTTTCCAATTCTTCATTCTTCTTGCGAAGTTGAAGATTCTTCTTTTCAAGAATACCGCGCCTCTTCTCAAGATCTGAGGCAACAACAAAGGAAGCTCTCCCAGACTATAAAGGAAAGTAAGGAAGTTAAAAAAAAAAAAAAAAAAGACGTACTAAGGCACCAAGCAAGTTTAGAAAACTGGGAGTTACTGATCTGGAGATTCCGCGAAGAGAATCATCACTTTCTAGCAAAGGAGCATCACAGATACTTGCAAGGTCTTTGCATGTACTGGATAGATGATCATCTCCCATCCCTTGCATACAATCAGAAAAAATGCTATACAGCTGTGCCATAGAAGATCCAGCTGGAGAATTTGAAGAAGGAATATCCACATCATCATTTTATTCATCACCAGAACTTTCACTGGACTGAGGATTTGAAGGGGAGGGGGAGCGAAGTTTTCGTTTCTTTAGAGGCGGAGCAGCAGACTTCTCCTTGCGAAGAGGATTTTTACCTTTACCTTTGGTCTTCGCAGCCTCAGGGTTTTCTTCTTCTTCAATAGCTACAACACCAACCTTCGTACACAAATGAAGATAAAAAACAGAGGCAACAATATTGTTAAAAATATATAAAATGTTTCTTACTTCATCTGTGATGGAGCGAAGAGCGGCTAAAGTGATAGCTTTTCCGGTCCGGTTGTAGCTCAATCTTAATTTTTCAATCTAAAATTTTCGCAAGAATCAAAGGATAGGGGAATAAGCAACAAGTGAAAGATTACGAAGTACGCAAAGTTTGAAGACACACCTCTTTATTTTTCTCGGGCCAATTAAATACCCAAGGATGATAAGTAGTGAAATTCGCAGGAAGTACATTCGAGCCTGCGATATAAGGCCCCTTTATCACCAATGGAAAAACACACTATTTATCGTCTTTAGAGTGACGAGGGACATTATTATTGCTAGAATGCCAATCAATATCTTGCATAAGGAGTTTATCATCAGCAACGTCATCCTTTCTTTTCATACGGACACCCCAATGAGTATTATCCTTCCTCATAGGAATGAATTCATAATTTTAGTAGAAGCTCTCGACTGTATATCTTTCAGCGAGTATCGCCAGTTCCTTAAATTTTGGGTCTCTAACTTCTTTTGAGTAAAGAGACCCATTACCAGCGCCACGATTGGCGAATTCAAGTATTAAGCGAATACAATCCCCGCAATTGATAGATAGCTCGCGAAAAGTTCGCATAAGCAAGAATTCCATAGAACAAGGGAAGGTTAGGGTCATAAAGAGGAATGGGAAGACCAGAGAGAATTTGACCAAGCGAAATTATGATTTCTTGATCATCACAGTGATAATCAGTGAACAACTTGGCAAAAAGAATGGATTTAGATTCTTGACCAAGAATGGTGGTTAATGTGAAACCTTTTCCTTGAAGATCTTTTTGAAATTCTTCGAAAGAAGTTTCATATTTGCGACCAATTGGAGCCATTTTCAATATGGGAATGAAGAAAGAACTGAAGATCAAAATAAGTAAGAAGAAGAAGATTTACAGTAGCAGAAACGGAAGTTACGGAGGAGAATTGAAGAAAAGTTGCGAAGAAAGTAAAAAAGAAGAAGAGGAGAGTGAAGACTATATATAGAGAAGAATTCTCGAGAAGATAAATGCATTTAATGCGAGAAGGGATGTGAACGGTTGGGAAATAACGGTTGAAAGAGACGTGTTATGAAATAGGTGGAAGAAGAGATACGTGTAATAAATTCTGCGTAGAAGTACAAAATCATGCAAATATTGAAGGATATGGAAAAATGAATAGCTGCGGCATTTTGAAAGTACTAGTTCTCATGACGTTCTCTCCTTCGCAGAGAAGACATGAAAAGAGGCAAGATGTAGGATCAGAATATCGCGACAGCAAAATCTTTGCGAAATCCATGAACGACAGCTGCGAAGACATCGCGGATTTTGTAATAAGAATGACGCGATGGATTACAGCTGACTTGAACACAAGAAAGATGTGAAGACTTAGCGAGATTTAGGAACATTAGAAATTGACATTTGTACACTTGAGATATTTGTAGTCTTCGAAAACAAAAAGGACAACTGCATTTATCCATCCACTATGTAACATCCTATATAAAGAGCGAAACGAGGCTCAATAGAAGAGAATCTTTTTAAAGTGTCGAGCAAGTCATTTAAGAGAAAGTTTAGAGTGATTGTAATTCTTTAGCTTATTTCCTTTTTATCTTGTAAAGATTAGGGAGTTTGATCAATAAAAACTATAATTGTTCATCTTAAAATGGTTTGATTGTATGGATTCTTGTGAGGGGTGTAGTGTGGGATTTCCAGCAACTACACAGTAGAGTCGTCATAATGTATTTTAGAATCGTCATGGTCGAGTTTAGAGTCGTCATATGTGTTTAAGGGTCGTTTATGTTTATCATTTTTTTATTGACGACCCTTTATGTGAGACAATGAAAATGAAGTTTTATTGGTTTGTCTTTTTTTGTCTTTGGACTATTGTAGCAAGACGAAAGATAAGAATCTCATGGTAACTCCTCATTCAAGACCTCCCCGCCATGATAAATACACAAATGCCATTCCATTACGTGGAAAACGGTCGAGTGAGGTAGCCTTCTCTATCCGTGAACCCAGAGATAAAGGTAATGAGTCTTCAGATTCGTCGACTTCATCCTCTCCTGTTGTGTCTACTTCTGGAACTGATGAGGAAGATGAACAAGAAGAAATTACTATGGAGGTGAATATGTTGTTCGTGATGATGATGAAGATGATGATGATGGTAACGGTGGTCATGGTCGTGGTGATGGTAAGGAGGATTTGGAGATTGAGGAGGAGGAGGATGAAGGTAATGGTGATGATGATGATGATGAGGGGGAGGAGGATAATGAGGATGATGATGGAAATGGTGGTGGTAGTGGTAATGAGAAGGATGATGATGGTAATGAAGTAAATGATGGTAGTGGTGATGATGAGGATGATGATGAGGAGGAGGAGGAGCAGCAGCCGGCTTTACAGGCTAGGAAGAAGAATTCAGGTCCAAATGCACCCAGTGCGAGACACATTCCCCACCCCCAAAAAAAATAAAAATAAATAAATTGCTTAACTGGAAAATCTTCGTGGTGGGAAAGCTAGAGGAGAGCCTAAAGATGGCTGCGAAGTTCTATTTGGATACAAGAGCACCTGGGCTCGTACCATCTATGAGACAATTGTAGTTGTAGGAAATCCTACTACACCCCTCACTAAGAATTCACACAACTAATCCATTTGAAGATGAATAACTATGAATTTTATTGATTATTTTCTTGAAATGTTTACAAGAAAAATAGAAGGAGGAACCAAAGAAATTACAATCACTACAAAATTTTCTCTCTCCTAATGACTTGCTTGAAAATTCAAAAGAACTCTCTATTCAACGGCACCGATCAACTCTTTATATAGGGTATTACATAATGGATGGTGACTAAAATATCCTTTATTTTCAGGAATGACTTGCGAAATATCACAAGTGTACAAGTATATAATCTCTTTGACACTCCTATATCGCTAGATCTTCACACCTTTATCATGTTTTAATTTATCATCATCCATTGCGTCATTAATATTACTTCCTTCCTGACGCCTTCGCAATCTTGTCGTTTATTAATCTCGCGAGGTATATTGCGATATTCGATCTTACATCTTGCCTCTTCTCATGTCTTTTAGAAAGAAGAGAATGTCATGAAATTAGTATTTTAAAATGCGCAACTGTTCATATTTATTTTGCGATCCCGTACTTACCCACGAATTGAATACGCGTGTTTCTTCTTCCACTCTTTTTCTTGACACGTTTCTTTCAACCGTTTTTCTTGACCATTCACGTCCCCTCTCACATTAAATGCATTTATCTTCTCAAAGAATTCTTCTCTATATATAGTTTTCTCACCCTCATCTTCTTCTTTTTTACTTTCTCTCTGCAACTTTTTCTTCACTTCTCCCTCTCGCAATTTGCGTTTACGCTCTTGTAAATCTTCCCTTCTATCTTTCTCTTGATCTTGATTCTCGATCATTCCCATACTCTAAAAATGGCTCCACAGTCGTATATATAAAACCCTTTTGAATGAAATTCAAAAGAATTCCTAAGAGAGGGGTTTCACCCTATCAACCATTCTTGATCACGAATCTTCACCTATTCTTTCTGCAAAGTTGTTTACTGATCATTAGTGTGATGATCAGAAAATCATAATCTCGCTAGGTCAAATCCTCGCATGAGTCTTCCCATTCCTCTCTACAATCCCGAGATGCCTTTGTTCTATGAAATTCTTGCTCATGAGAAATTCTCGCGAGCTATTTATCAATTAAGTGGTGATTGCATCCGTCTAATGCTTGAATTGTGATCGTGGCGTTAGTAAGGGTCTTTATATCACGATGACGTCAAAGATCTAAATTCGCAAACTTAGAAATAGTCAGAAGAAAAGTACAGTGGGAATTTTTTGAAAATTATGAAGTGATAAATATGAAGAATGATAGATCTCGCTAGGGTGCCCACTGAAGAGAAAAGATAATATTCCCAGCGACAAGCTGCTTATGCAAGATATTGATTGGCACTCATGCAAGAATAATGTTCCTCGATAATCCAAAGATGAGAAGTGGTGTGTCGTTCGCTATTTTGAATGGACCTTACATTTGAGTTCCCATATACTCCTATGAATCTCGCAGTTATCATCCTTGGGAATTTAAATGGCCCGAAAAGGCAAAAGAGGTATGTTTCTATTTTGGTTCGCTTTGCGATATTTCCTTCCTCTTATATTTACTAAGCTTGCAAAAATTTTGGATTATCAAATTGAGAAATAGTTATGAAAGACGTCCAAAGGCGAGTACTCGGCGATACTCAGTTCAATCACGGATGAAGTAAGAAATATTTTCTTTTATTTTTAACAATATTGTTGCCTCTGTTTCTTATCTTCGTTCGTGTGCGAAGGTTAGGTATCAAAATTATCGAAGAAGAAGAATTTTCCGAAGTTACGAAGGTCAAGGAAAAGGCAAAGGTCCTCTTCGCAAGGGAAATCCTTGCCCCACCTTCCAAAAATGAAAGGTTCAATCTTCTCCTCATTCAAGTCCTTTTTCGATGAAACTTCGATGAGGGATAATGATAACAATCTTGGAGAAGATCAATCAAATGAATCTCCTATGGAGCAATTATCCAATATTTTCGAGGACTCCATCAAGCCCTTGGAGATGATCGCCTTTCAGGTACATGCGAGGCTCTCGCAAATATATGTGATACTACCTTGCTAGAGGGCAATGAGATTCTTTTAAAGGGTTTCAGTCTCTGCATCTCTGACTTTTTTTAAATTCACTTAGTGCCTTGGTACATCTAAATTTCTATTTTTCCTCATAACTTTAATTTTAAATCATATCTTGACAATTTCTTTATCTTCTTTTTGTAAGTGGGAGAGCTTCTTTTGTTGCCTCGGATATTGAAAGGAGATGCAACACTGTTGAAGAAGAATACTTGACTTCGCAAAAAGAGCGAAGAATTAGAAGTTGAAGTTACGATAGTTCATAATAAAAATGAAAGTGAGATTGATGCCCTTCGCAAAAGAATTCAACAACTTATTGAATCTTCTACCCAGGAAGGATAAGATATCTACCCTTCAAAGTGCTAATCAGTGACTTTATGGTATAAACCTCTTCTCTTTTCCTTGTTTTTACTTTGTCATTTATTTTCTTTGCACGACCTATTATTTTCGCGGAGACATTTATAATCTTTACGGTAAGCCATCCTTCTCAATTCATTTCAAAGAGCCTATGGATAATGATGCTCTCCTCGCCCATCTCAATGAATCTTTAAGTAGTTCATCAAACAAAACTAATTCTCTCCCATTAAGTGAACTTCAAACCAAATTTCATCTCTTAGAAATTGAACATAGATCTAGCTTAGGTTTAGCCAACCGATTTAAACGTCTATATCTTGATTCCCACTAGAAAACTAATATTTTAAGGAAGAAAATTAGTAGCCTCATAGATGACAAAGATCGTATTGCTAATCGGGGTGCCCAAGCATTAGCGAGATTCAAAAACTCTTTCTTGAAGTTCAAATTGAGCAGGATGAGTTCTTCGTCAAAATGCCATACTTAATGGCGAGAAAATCAAATTCGTTCTCTTCTTGTCATAAATAATGATGATGAATTCGCTTGGGCTCGAAGGTTCTAGATAATGCTAGAAATAACTTAGGTGTTGAAGTTAGCCTTCATGCTGAGCATACTGCCTTGGTTAAAGATATGATTTCTGACAGAGAAGGTTGTTTATTATTCTTTTTTACTTTACTGCCCCTTTTTTTGTAGTATTGCTATTAAGTTATTAATTCATTATCACATGTTTGCAGAAGCGGAGAAGAGAGAAGAGATTTCAGACAAGAATTAAAGAACTTGAATCTGAGAAAGCAGAACTTGCCAAGGACTTCTCTCTTCGCAATGACAAATATTCCCAGTTGAAGAAACAACTACATATATTATGGCGAATTTCAATAATGATGTTGTCCGTTTTCGCAATCAAACTATTAGGATGGTCTGTGAAGATCATAATATCCTCTTTCTTCTTATCCTTGTCTCCTTGAAGAGATTCCTGAGAATATATCTTTTTTGGATGTCTCTGATAGTGATGTTAGCGAAGAAGAGGAGTCTGGCGAAGGGAATGACGGAATTGAAGGATCTGACAAGGAAGAAGAATTAACAAAGAAATAACTTCATTTTCTTCTTTTGCTTCTTGTAATATATGTATATATACCCTTTTAATCTTCCATTTTTGTAACTCCTTATTGTAAACTTCTTGGATCTTCAAATGTGAATTCAACCTTTGTTTCTTTTATTTGCACATATTAAACAAGCAATTCTTCCTTGTGTCTGATTGACCAGTGTATTAATGCGTAAATCTATCATATGAAAATGAATAACAAGATTTTATCCTATTCATTCCCATACTTGCCTGTGTTATTTATTTTCAAATGAGAGATTTTACTGAATAATAAAACTTCTGAATTTCGCCACTGCTAACTCTTATCATAAACAAATGAAGAAATATAGTCATTTTCGCAAGCTTATTTGCTCTCTCAATTTTTTGTGTGGCTTTATCTTTATTTATGTTGAAGTTCATCATTGCGACAAGATCGCAGGACGTCTTTACAATTTTGTGTAATGACCCATTGATCTTGCCTTATCATTGCTTGTGTGGTCTTATTTTGCCTTCTAGTTAAAGGTCTTATTTTGCCACCCCTCATTGCGACAAGATCGCAGGACGTCTTACACTTTAATGTAATGACCCATTGACCTTGTCTTATCATTTTCTTAGTATTATTGCCTCTGCAGGATGTTTTATTGCGACAATATGACAAAGCTAAAAGTTTCTTTAATTAATGCCCCATGACATTATCATCTTTGCGAGCGAAATCGCGGGATCGTAAATTTTCATGTAAAAACCCATTGATCTCGTCTTATCCTTCGTTAGTATTATTGCCTCTTCGGGATCATCACATACAAATATGACAAGCCTAAATTTTCTTGCAAAAATGGAGCCTCATGACATTTGCGTCTTAAGACACTTATCATCTCCCTAATGGAGGGTGCCGCCCTTATCATCTCCCTGGTTGCACCTTCAAGGAGGCGTACATCGGCCATACAAGACTAGCTCCTCCCATCCGGTCTTAACAACAACAGTTGTTTTGTGACCTCTTATCCCTTATACCTGTAGGGTTTATGGTTCTGAGGCACCACCCTAAGTGGAGTTTTCTTGGGCCGAGTGCGGCATGTGCCAAGACTTGCCAGAATGGCGAGACACTTCAAATGACCCGAGGCACTCTTGGCTCAACCGTGTACCTCGGCGCCTTGGTCATTCTGTGACTCCTTGGAAGAGACCCTCGGGCGTCCAGCCCGAGGTATAACCTTATATATAGTTGGAAATCCAAGGTATCTCCCCGGATAGGCTTTCATGGGCCCCAAATCTCCATGACTCGGATTCCGGGGCGGTGTAACCTTTTCCTTGAGCCATGTCAAGAGATACCCCCTTATATGAAGCGCACTTTAGGTCTTACATTTGCCTCTTCACGAAATATCATTCGCGAACTAGGGTGTACGCCATAAAGGTTCGTCCCATTCACTCACTTTTTATTTACGTGATTCATTCAATCATTCATTTTTGATTTTCTCTTTTCATTATCTCTGCTGAAATCATTGCATAGTTTTGCTTTATCGAAATTATTTCTTCTCATTCTTGAACTTGTTGAAGAATTTTGAACCATATTTCCATACATTTTATCACGCGAGACTTTCGCGTACTTCTTATTTGATCGTCATATTCCTTGTACTTTGATCGTCATATTCCTTGTACTTTGATCGTCATATTCCTTGTACTTTTTAACCTTCACAAACTTAATATCATTATTCATTTTCTTACACCTCTTGCCACTTTCTCTGCCTCTGCCATCATTCAAACTCATAATAGTTCCTTTCCATCATAATTTCCAAGCTTTGTCTTCTTGCATTTCTTATAATGTATCTTCATCCCTTGTATCTATGGCATCCACCATCAACCTTTCTCTTCTTTGTTCGTCTTTTTTATATTTTGCTTCCACTCCTCCTTTTAATGACTCTTTCCTGTAACTCTCCACATCAACCTCATAACATTTTTGTCCTTCAATCCGAGTCTCCCTTTATAATTACAACACCACTAGGATGAGGAAACTTAATACACTGATGATAAGTCGATGCTACACCCATAATTTCATGTAACCATGGTACGCCCGATCAATGCATTATAAGCGGGATTCCATATCGAGCTATCTGAGAACAAAATTTTAGTTGATAATCCTTGCAATGGTATTCTCATATGAATTTTTCCTTTAGGTTTGTTGGTTGTACCATTGAAACCATATATCTTATATGTTGAAGGTATCAAATCTTCATCTTCCCTCCCATAGTCTTGTAAGTATGATAAAAAGGAGGATGTTGAAAGCTAGATTATCGATTAAGATTCTATTGATTTTGGGAATTTTACGCTTCACCATCTTCATCATCATGGGTTTTGGATTAATTTGCAATCTTACAACCAATGGGCTATCATGCATCTCCTTTGCCTTTACCTCTTACGCGGTGAAAGAAATAATCGCATTTGCCATTCCTTTAATGGTGAAGTATTGCGATGTTTATTACTTCTTTATTATCGGCATCTCTTGCAAAAACCTACGAGAACATTATCATGAAAATCTTGATTATTTTGTACGAATGTACAATGGAGTTACAAAACAAATTTTTGGCCTTAGCTCCAACTTCTATTACAAATGTTTCTTTCCCTTTTCTTGAGTTTGTCTGTGCATTTCTGGTGGTGGTGGTAACAGTTGAGTTTTCTCTTCACTTTTTAGGAAATGATTCAACTTTCCTTGGTCAATCATTCTGAGGATGATTCTTTTTATATTTCTACATTAATTTGTTAGTTGTCCATGAAAGCGGTGGTAAGAACAAAATTCATGACTTCGATCACACAGTGGCGGTTCTACGCATTCCCAGGTGCGGGTATGTTTTCATCAAAGTATAGATTCCCATATTTTTCCACACTAGTATTTAGTGGCGGCATTTTGATTTCTTCCCATACTACTGCGCTGACCCATTTGCCCTCATGATGATTACGCAGCCGGCGGCGGTAGACGCATTTATGTGTCTAAATTATCCCTAAATGTTTCGTATTGTTAGTACTCATTTTTGTCCTTATTATGGTATTTTGTGTATTTGTAGGTATTTTTGGAAATAAAGATTTTTGGAAAATTCGCTCGAAAAGTTGGGAACACCGGAGGACATTTCTAATCGGACTCCAACTTTGGATAAGGGGTAACTTGATTACTAAGGGCACCCCCGAAAGGCCAACACTATTCGCACCCCGGTTTGGTTAGGGAAGGACACTTCTTCTCCATTTCAAAAAATCAGTTTTGGCGGGAACTTTTTGCAAACACCTTTGGCCCAGTTAGGAATCGACTTTGGAGGAGATTTAAGGAGATTCAATAGCTAAAATTTCGTAGGATGAATTGTGGAGCTAAGAGGCTTAGTTTGAGTCTTTGGCTCGTCTAAAATTAGCTAGATATCTCGTGAGGTAAAAAAGGGTCCACAAGAATATCGGGTTTTCAATCTTTGTTTTCCGTGTTTATTGTGATATATACGGTGGATGAATTTGGTAGAACGTGAAAATAGCATGTTGGGGTGTGTCGAGCATCAGCGAGACACTTGAAGAAGGAATAAAATCTTCATAGTGAAGGAAATTATCGCGTGGAGAATAAAAACAATAATGAAGAAGATACGGAATTAAACTCGAGTTATGTTGATCACAGTATAAATAGGGTGGGCAGAGGTTGAGAGAAGAAGGATGGAGAGCTTTGGGAGAGTTTAGAGCGTCAAAGAGGAGAAAATCAAGTTGCGAGAGAACACCATTGTTGCTCCCTTGCACCTCAAGAACATGAAGAGCAGAACAGCCAAAGGACCGCGTTCTTCAGTGATTTAGACTCAGATTTGTGGGTCATAGTTTACGGGGGCAGTCTTAATTCGACGGTGTCCCGGGTCTCGTGGGTCGTAGTTAGGAGGTAGTCTTTGGTTAACGTAACGGTGTTTGCTTGATTATAAACGTTGCAAACTTTTCGATTACCATCATTTTCTCCATTTCATCATTTGTAAGCACCTTTGAGCAATAAAATCATATTTTGAGCGTGTTTCCAACATGATGAGCTAGACTCCAACAACCCAGGACGACGGAGGAAGGCGAATTTCATACATGGGTAAAATTATTTAATTCTTTTTTAAGACTTTGCATTAATTTTAATTGAAATATGATTTGAATTAATTGGTTGTCATTTAATTTGATGAGGTATGCTTAACCAAATGTTTTGATACATCATGCTTAGGATTTACAACCAATCTTTTGAGAATCTACCTTGGCAAAATCGAGTCCGTGTTAGTTTTATTTATTGAGCTTTAATTGTTGAGAATAAATAATTGAACCCTATGTTATGAATTAACGAAATCCTAGTCCCGGTAACACTCTTCATCTGTGACAATATTTGTATATATTTTTCTTTTATTTTTCTTTTATTAATTCTTAAAATCAATCTTGTCAAGTCCGAGTGAACGACAACCTTACTACCACTTTCTACAACATCATTGAAAATATCCATCAATTTTTGGCACCGCCGACGCGGACTTGTGTATAGATTTGTTTTTAGGTTTTATTATTTTATTTTATTTTTTTATTATTTGTTCCTTTACGCGTTTTGGTTTTTTTCTATTTGCTTTCGGACTTGGTGCGGAGCTTATATAAAAAGAAAGTGTTGAAAAGTAAAGTGAAGCCAAAAAAGAAAGAAAGAAAATCCAAAGGAGTGAAGAGGAAAATTTTGTATATAGTGTAATTAATTATTTTTTATTTTATTTTTAGAAGCTGTAATTAGGTAATTATCTTTGTAATTTTTATTTTTAATTTTTTGGACTTTATTTTTGGACTGTTGGACATTTCTTTTAAACCCTAAGGAAGGGTTATTTAATTATAAAGCGCACGAGGGGAAGGACGACGATTACGATATCGTCTCGGCCCCTCGGGTTCGTACACGACATAGGAGTCGTGGCCGGAGTGACTTAACCCAGTTCATCCCCCATCCGGAGGGGGAGGTAAGAATTCTAAACACCCTTGAATCTCTGCCCGGGGTTTCTTTGGATGATTTCGTGTGAATATATGTCGAGAAGCCGAATCCATTTGCTTTTTAATTTCTAGTAAAGGAAAGGACTGGCCATACAAGATAAGGGTTCGGATTTCATCACAGTTCTCTTCTTGCCCGCCTTAGGAAAACAAAACCAAAGCGAACCTAAGCTTAAAATACTGACTAAACGAGACCGGTAGGGTAACGAGCTTAATAGGAAAGTCATTGAAAAATATTGGTTACTCTTAAAGCATACTTGAAGTTCATGATGGTTTAAATGAGTTGAATGCGTGGCTACGCCGCCTTGTAATGCGGTGAGGCCTTGGGTATCAAAGCTCTGTGACTTCCCTCGCCTCTATTTGACTTACTTAAACCGGATTGATTCCGAGAGGTTTGCTTAAATTGTAATTCCCTTTCGAAGGATTAGAAGGCTAGTCTAGAAACAATCTAAGTGGAGCCATCATGCTTTTTGTTTGCTAGAAATCGGTTAGGTTTGTTTTGGTCGAGTCGGCCTTGTTTGTGTTTGTGTAGAATTCCCTTGCGGTTAGGATGTCAACTGGTATTATAATAGCCATCACAATGAATATGAATATCCAAGCTGAACATTATGGACATCACTCTTTTTATGACCATAGTGTGAATAGTGGTTGGGAATGCCAACCTTTGGAAGGTTATGGGTCATACCATGGTGAGCCCAATTACTATCCACATGTGCATCGGTCATTCGAGCAAGAAGATTATAGTAATAGTTCTTCGTCTCTAGAGGACACAATCAAACTTTTGAAAAGTAGTCCTTATTATGATCCTTACATTTCCTCTTCCTTCTCTAGAAGAGTCCTGGGGGTTTAGCTCGGTCGACACAAAGTTAGTTGAATCAACATGTAAGTTAGGCTGAGGTAAATAACGTAGTTATGAAAGGACTGCAACAACGGCCTGAATCTTTAGAAGATATCCTCAATAGATTAACTCAAAACTTAGATCCAACACTAAGGGAACTTTCTTTGGAGGAGACCCTTGAGAGGTTATTTAAGTCGACACGTAGACTTGAGTTAGAGGCAGATGAAAGTATTGCTGAAATAACTTGAATTTCCAATATAGTGTATCTAATAATACCTTTGAGAATGAAGATAGTTATTCACATTATCAAGATGGTGAGGTTAGAATTGGTAACACTACTTGTTTAGATGAGGTTCAACCATTTTCATGTTATTATAATAATGATTATGATGAGGATAGTGTTGATGAAGATTTGGAAACAAATAGGCATAGTGATCGGGAATTTGCTACTCAATTGAGCTTTATAATAATAGAGTTATTTACGGTTGGATCTAATAATTTTAACAATTATTCACCTATTCAAAAGGACGAGGATTTGACTAGAATCTTGTTTTAGATGATGTAGTATTTCCTGTTTACGAAGTCGATAATGGTTTAGAGGAATGGGTTTATCCTGAGAATACTCTTTTAGAGTCAGGATTTAGAAACAATAGTCTTAGACGAAGAAGATGAACTCGTAGAGCTTTTAAATATGAGTGAGGATGCATCACACGAGTATAATCTACATGAAGCAATTGACCATTTTCGGGATTTTGTGATTTAGAAATTAGGGAAATTGTAGCTAGTCTATCTAGAGACACCCAAAATTCTAAGTTTGGGGGTGATTACCATTCTCCTTGTGCCTTACCTTTAGCTCTTCGAGAGATCCCTCACTTGGGACTTGATATACGTGCCTCAACCATTGTGCAAGATTACCTTCATGCTAGCTCTCCGAACCTAATAATGTCCCGGGAAGAAGTTCGAGTTGTTAGAAACCCATCCTATGGTTGATGTAGTTAACTTGAGGCTATGATACCACGATTGACTTTGTTTTCCCACCAAAAACCTTCCTTCCAATTGTGGGAACATATAAGTTTCAGATGTGTCAATTATTAAGTTTTAAGACTAAACCTAATTACTTTAGGATATTAGGGTTGACACATTTGCTTAGAGAAAACCACCAATCTTATTGTGGTCAATTGTGTAAGTCAAAGCGATTGACTTAGAGGATCCTCAATTATTCGAGGTTACTATTATGTGCTTCTAAGTTTTTATTTGAGTTTTTCAGGACTCTAGAACACGAACATTTGGATCTTAGCTACGAGGAAATACAACCCATGAGAATATTTTATTTGGACCCTTTTATAGAGCACTGAACCCGAACCACAACTAGATTTAGTTGTCTTAAACAAAAATAATAGATAAGGGTGTGTTGGATATCTTCTTGTGCATGTGTAGTCTCCTCTTCTTGTGGTTAGCACTTTTTGATCCAGATGATTGCATGATTATTCCATTGATATATGATTCTTGAGGTGACTAATCCTTTCAATATCATTTGAAGACTTTAAACTTAGCACTTCTTGGGAGGTAACCCATGCTCATGCAACACGGTAATATCTTTCCTTAACTCTTTTGCTTCAAATGGTATGATTTCTCCTTGTTCATGTTTTTAATTTCATCTTTAGAACATTGAGGACAATGTTAGATTTAAGTTTGGGGGTATGGGAGAAACTTTTTAGTTGCATAAATAAACTCCGAGACTAGAAATTTATGCTTATTAAGGTTGGCACTAACTAATCTAAGTGGATGGGAACATCTTGGTTGTAGGAGTTGAGGAACCAATCGATTAGATGGAAACATCTAAAGAGTCTATTCATAAAAGCACTGAGCTCGGGTGTTAGAAATAACATGATAGTTTCACCAAATCTCGTTGAGTCCTTTTCTTACGTTTTATTTTATTTTGTTTTTAAACTATGTTCGTATAAGTGTGTAGGTGGGGCCCACGAATCAAGTTGTTACCGATGCTAGGGTGAATTAGAGTGATTGAGATACCAAAAAAAAAAAAAAAAAAAAAAAAGTTGAAAAAAAGTTGAAAAAAGTTGAAAAAAAAAAAAAATGAGACCAGACCATCAGACCAACCGGAATAAATTCAATAAAGTCGACCTTTGGAACCCTTGTATATGCCGGTTGTGTTGACCTAGAGTTAGGATTATCGACCACTTTGGTTCCCTTGTATATGCCGGTGTGTTGATATTAGTCCAGAACTAGTATCTCGGTCCATTAGGATAGGTTCGTTTTGGCGGAGAGGCCTTGACAGAGATATGGGAAACACCATTCACTTAGTAAACATCAAAACCATCTATATTTTCTCTATTTCCATCTTCTTGATCTATCCATGTGATTAGTTTTGACTCAGGGTATTGATGTCCATAGTGCAACTATCGAGTAGAGCTTTGTGACATATATATGAATTTTAGTATGTGAGTGCAAACTCGTGTACATCAATTGGAATTTCGCATCAGGTACTTCCTCCCTGTAATCAATAAGTATGCCAACCCAGGAGATTCTTTAGTGCCTTTCAAGATTTTGCGTAGATAGCTAAGTGCGGAGTAAAGGTTTTGTGGGTACACCTCTGGTAAACCCTCAGGAGACAACACTCATACTAAGGCCACCTAGGGGTTCAAATGAATTTTATTTTCTAGAATATATTTGCTCGAGGACTAGCAAATAATAAGTTTGGGGGTATTTGATAGACGCATTTATGTGTCTAAATTGTCCAAAATGTTTCGTATTGTTAGTACTCGTTTTTGTCCTTATTATGGTATTTTGTGTATTTGTAGGTATTTTTTGGAAATAAAGATTTTTGGAAAATTCGGAAGAAAAGTTGTCCGGAACACCGGAGGACATTTACTATTCGGACTCCCACTTTGGATAAGGGGTAACCCAATTACTAAGGGGCACCCCGGGAGCCAACTTCTATTCGCACCCCGGTTTGGTTAGGGGACACCTTCTTCTCCATTTCAAAAATCGGTTTGAAGCGGGAACTTTTGCAAACACACTTGGTGATTAGGAATCGGATTTTGGAGGAGATTTAAGGAGATTCAATGGCTAAAATTTCGTGGGATGAATTGACTAGGCCTACTTGGGCTTAGTTTGAGTCTTTGGCTCGTCTAAAATTGGCTAGATATCTCGGCGTGAGGTAAAACGGGGTCCACAAGAATATCGGGTTTTCAATCTTTGTTTTCCGTGTTTATTGTGATATATACGGTGGATGGGTGAGTAGAACGTGAAAATAGCATGTTGGGTGTGTGTCGACATCAGCGGACACTTGAAGAAGGAATAAAATCTTCACGGTGAAGGAAATTATCGAGTGGAGAATAAAAACAATAATGAAGAAGATACGGGAATTAAACTCGAGTTATGTTGATCCTGTGAGTATAAATAGGGTGGCTGAGGTTCAGAGAAGAGGATGGAGAGCTTGGGGAGAGTTTAGAGCGTCCAAAGAAGGAGAAAATCAGGATTGCGAGAGAAGTTTTGCTCTCTCAGAAGAACACGAAGAGCAGAGACGGCCAAGGACCGTCGTTCTTCAACAGTTTCAGCGACAGAGATTTGTGGGTCATAGTACAGGGACAGTCTTAATTCAACAGTGTCAACGACTGAGTCTCGTGGTTAAATGTTTCAAACTTTCGCCAACTCTTTGTTTTAGCCCAAATACATCTTGATACCCGATGCGAGGAGTTGTTACTTATATATGCCCTAAGAATATAGCTTGTAAATGGTTGAATGACGTGATTGTGTTTCTTGGTAAACCCTCAAACCATTTCAGTGCTTCTCTAGTCAAACTCGATGCAAAGTATTTGCACAATATGGCATCATGATTTTCCCATTGTAACATACATCTCACATAAGCTTTAATGTCTTTGTATTGCACAAGTTGTTCCATCAAAAATGCTTTGGTTACGCAGTAAATTGCACTTTGGGGTATTCCTCTAATCGCACTTCTAGTGTAAAGGTTTTCCCATGACCTCTTGATGGCCTCATCAATTGTCTTCTTCCTCCTCCCCTTCTCTTTGTTGACATTCCTCTCATCTCTTGTAACTCTCTCAAGATTTGTTCATTTGCATCAGAATTGAACCTATTGGTCTTTTTAGTTCTGCCTCTCTCCTTCTGCGTTAATGTATGTTTTGATTTTCTTGTTCATCACTCTCTTCTCTTCTTTCCCTGCGACTTTCTCCTTCATCTCTTTCACGAATTCGCACACCGTTATATTTATCCTTTTCTCTTCTTGGTTGTCTATCTGTTCTCCTTTGTATTCTTTCATATTCTTCATTGATATTTCCATTGTTGCGATTTTGTTCTCGCCTTCTTTCTCGATTGTCATGATTGTTTTGGCGAATTGCTTCTTCCAATTTCCGTTCTTCCATTTCTGCTCTTAATCTTTCCCTTTCGCAAGCTAAACGTGCTTGTTCGATATAATGTTTTTCAATTTCCTCTTCAATCTCCTTTTGTTTCCTCCTTGTTTCTCTCCCATGCAGTATTCTTCTTCCTTCTTCCTGATTTTCTTCATCAACTGGATTATTCTGCCCTTGACGCTGCCTATTTCCTTGATTTCCATCATTTTGGCCATTCTGTAGAATCTCAGGATGTGGGATATAACAATCTTCTATCACTTATCTTCTTTCGCAATGTCCTTCACCGATATTTGGCTCTCTTTCTAGATTTTCTTCATTAACATTTTCTACAGGCAATGTTTTCCTTATTTCTTCTCTAACCGATCTTGATCTTGACCTTGTATTACTTCTCGATCTTCTATTTTGCAATCTCATATTTTCCATTCTTAACTCATGGTTTTGCCTTGTTAAATTCGCGCGTTCTTCCGCTTCTAACAGCCTTTCTTCATGTATTGTTTACCTTAACACCTCTAATGCTGCGATTTCTTCATTTCCATGAATTGTTCCTCCATTCTCTTCTCGGTTTCTCTCTTCTTGTCCATTGTTTACCAATTGTTGTTCTTCTTCACTTTCCTCCATAAAATCTGACCTCCATGTATATACGCTCACTCTATCATAATCTATAACTCTGTTCGGTACTGGTTGAATTGGTGATTGAATTTGACCTTCTTCATCATTTCTTGCATTTACTCTTGAGGGTTCACCTACTTCATTTCTCTTTTCCTGACTAATCTCCTGCTTCTTCTAACGGTTGTTGGTTGTTCTGATGCATTCCTTCTTCTAGCCATTTCTCAATCTCAGTAGGTTGTTAAAAATTATATGAAATTCCTTTCTTGTTACTCCTGATTCTTTCAATTCACAAGGTTGATCTTCACTCAATCCTTGTTTCTAGCGCCATTATGTAGTCTACACTACATCCCTCACTAGAATTCACACAACTAATCCATTTGAAGATGAATAACTATGAATTTTATTGATTATTTTCTTGAAATGTTTACAAGAGAAAATAGAACAGAACCAAAGAAATTACAATCACTACAAATTTTCTCTCTCCCAATGACTTGCTTGACAATTCAAAAAGAACTCTCTATTCAATCGGCCTGATCAACTCTTTATATAGGGTATTACATAATGGATGACAGCTAAGCTGTCCTTTATTTTCGGGAATGACTTGCGAAATATCGCAAGTGTACATGTATATAATCTCGCGACACTCCTAAATCTCGCTAAGTCTTCACACCTTTCTCATGTTCTGGCTGTCATCATCCATTGCGTCATTAATATTACTTCCCTGCGATGCCTTCGCAATGCTGTCGTTTATTAATCTCGCGAGGTATTGATATTGCGATATTCTGATCCTACAATAATCGTAACAATCGAAACTTTGCTTTTCATATGTGAAAATGCGAGGGTCAACAACCTCACCCAATATTTCGATTAGCAATCTGTATGGACTAACTCTAATATACTTTTAAGAGAATCAACTAGACAGTCAGACTCAATCTTAATAAAAAATTTATCAAGGAGTTAATATCTCTATCTCTCGATTTGATCTATACTCAAACAAATAGAAATCTGTGAGTCTTTATCAAATAAAAGAGATATAAACTTGGATGGTACCAAAGACCAATATCCAAGGATCAATCAATTTCCAATCAACAACCAAAGGTTGGATTTCACAATTGATCGATACAACGTACAACCTGTGATATTTCAATTATATAAAAAAATATAATGCGGAATAGAAATAACACAGACACCAGAAGTTTTGTTAACGAGGAAACCGTAAATGCATAAAAATCCTGGGACCTAGTCCAGAGTGAACACCACACTGTATTAAGCCGCTCTGAGACACTAGCCTACTACAAACTAACCCGATCTGGATTGTAGTTGAACCCTAATCAATCTCACACGATTCAAGGCAGTTCGCTCCTTATGTCTCGATCAGCGAGGATACTACGCACTTGATTCCCTTAGTTGATCTCACCCACAACTAAGAGTTGCTACGACCCAAAGTGTCAAAGACTTTAATATACAAATCTGTATCACACAAAAAAGTCTACGATAATAGATAAATATGTCTCCCACAGATAAATCTAAGAGTTTGTTCCGTATTTTGATAGAAATCAAGGTGAACAGGAACTAATTGATTACCCGGACTTATATTCCCGAAGAACAACCTAGAATTATCAATCACCTCACAATAATCTTAATCGTATGGTAGTGAAACAAGATATTGCGGAATTACAAACGATGAGACAAAGATGTTTGTGATTTCTTTTTATCTTGGCCTATCGGATATATAATCTCAAGTGAATTATTCAATTGAACTCATACGATAGAAAATGGCAAGATCAGATCGCTCAACTACAAGACAAGTAGTTTCGTCTGGCTTCACAATCCCAATGAAGTCTTTTAGTCGTTAACCTACAGGGTCTCGAGAAGAAACCTAAGGTTAAAGGAGAATCGACTCTAGCAAAACCAACTAGTATCATACAGGAAGTGTGGGGATTAGTTTTTCCAGTTGCTAGAGTTCCCCTTGTATAGTTTTCAAATCAGGGTTTGCAATCTATGTTAGCTTAGTAACAAAGCATTCAATATTCACCGTTAGATGAAAAACTGATTAGATACAAGCTAATATCTTTCAACCGTTAGATCGAAACTTAGCTTGTCACACACAAATGAAATGTATTTCATTTAGGTTTGAGTAACCGTACCTAAACGTGTACACTTAGTTGGTTCACAAATAGTTAACCAATGGTTAGCCATATGAGCACTTCCATATTAACCGTATTCATCTTTCTCATAACTAGTTCAAAAGACTCATAAGAACTAGTTGAAGAGTTGTTCAATTGCTTAGGTCTTTATTAATAGACACAATTGAAACAAAATCGGTTTGATCCATTTGAATCAATTTATGAACAATATAGCCACGGTTTGCAAAGATTGCGTTCCTTATAATTTATTGTTTTAAGTTCATGAACTACCGATTTGAGAAATAACCATCTTGGGTATGCGTATTGGTATGCGTACATTAGCTACCAAATTTAATTTGGCTTTGGTTTTCAAACTCAGCAGAATTTTTCGGGTAGAAAAGTTCCGCCAGTACGCATACCCGTATGCGTACATAAGGTGACTGGTTTATGAGTTCGTAAACTCCAAACTCAGCAGAATTTTCCGGGAGGAAAAGTTCCGCCAGTACGCATACGCAACCTGTCTCCTTAACTAATACCGTATGCACACATATGCACACACTTAGTTTTCGGTACATGGATTTATACACTAATGTGCGAACACACTATATATGCTTATATCCGTAGATGGTAATCTCAACTCTACATTTTAATCATTGAATCATCCTTCTATAATGTTATAATAGTCGTTATTCACAACTATAGTCATCAAAGCCATTTTCAAGATTGAAACGTCACCATGACTTTCGTCACGGGTAAAGATGAAAAATGGTTAAAGCGAAATCTTACCAACACATATTTCGAGAGAAAAAATAGGTGATAGCAAATGTGTATGTATGAAAACTATCATACTTATACGACTTTTGTCTCAAGAGTAGGAGATAGAGTAGACTTTTGAGTGATAGATAAGTTCAAGTCTCCACATACCTTTAGTCGGATGAAGTTCCACTGTTTCCTTGAGTAGTTCTTCGTCTTCGTAAGCTGATTGCCATGGAGTCTTGAGCTTAACTACACTTAACTATCCTAGACCAAGACTTAGCCATAAGTAGACTAGAAATCAAGACATATAGTTTTGCCAACTAAATTTGACAAACAAGCTTGAGATAGCAACGCTTGCGAGTTCGACCGATCACTGCTCTAACAATATGATTTGTTGATGTTAAGTTTCTTATTTATGATTTTTATTTGTTTCTCTTTTGTAGATAAGAATGCCACACGTCTTTTTAGACGCCAATCTTCATATGTAAAAATGTCAAAATGGCCGCTAGAAGGTGAATGTGTAAGAGTGAGAGAGATTGTTGAAAAGTCTGGTTTGTATGCTGCGGTTGAGAACTCCGTCATTACGTATGACAAGGTCGCAGTATCATGTTTTTGTGAGAGGTTTTATGGTGAAACCGATACATTCTTATTTCCTTTTGGCGAGATGGGAGTGACTCCAGACGATGTAGAACATATTTTAGGGTTGCAATTCGAAGGAAAATCCACCGGTGACAAGTTCAAGAAAAACCTACCCTGGAATGAAATTTATGCACTCACCTTGAAGTTGTTTGGTTGGGATGAAGCGACGACGAAAGCGCAATTCATCCAGGGAAATAAGTACCCAAAGAAAGAATTCAAGCTTAAGCCCCTTAGAAACATATATCTTTGGTTCACTTAAGAAAGACAGAGACAATAATCTCCTCTCTGATTTGGAAGTTCGTGCTACGGAGGACGCATATTTTTTGCACGTCCTTGGTTCTGTTATATTTCCAGTAACAAAGGAATTAGAGTCAGCGTCAACCTTCTTCAGATTTTGGATCCATTGGACGAGGTGAGTAGGTACTCGTGGGGGACTGCCATAGTGGCACATTTGAATGCACAACTAGCAAAGGCATCCCGAGAAAAAACTTCTCAAATTAACGGGAATTTGGCTCTACTTCAGGTAATTGGAGCGAGTGATTAAAATTGTTGGGTGTGTGTATTATTTTTTGTCCCGTATTTTTAGATTTATTGTTTTGGTGTTATTTTAGGTGTGGATTTACGAGCATTTCCCTTCATTGATCAAAGACGATGAAGACGTCGAATTGGAGTCAACATGGGACAATATTAAACCAAGAGGAACCCGATACAAGTTCAGTTGGTCTCAGGATAAGGAGGAATCACAAAAGGAAGACTTGATAGCCATGCGCCATAAATTGGACAACTGACAGCCGAAGAGGTAAACTTTGATCCGTATAAGGAATATAGAGATGGAGGAATCCAAGATCTCGTATATTTTCCATGGCCATTTGTTTTACCCTTACGGATATTCAATGTATAATCCAAATAGAATAATACGTCAGCTTGGGTATATTCAAGATTCACCAGATGACGATTATGTACCACCGTTCAAACATAAATTAGACAAATGCAAGGCGTACGGAAAAACGATGAATGTTGTTTATGAACCTAAGCCTGAGGACAAGCACTGGAATGATAGGAATAAGGGTAAGAGCGGGGGTAGACATATATTTTTGGGAGAATGTGAATGAAGGTCACGAGGTAAGTGAAGATTACATGCCATGGTACGAAGGCTTCTCTCACCCCCGTGTGATAAGGATAGATACTACTACCGATAAGAGGAGCAAAAAAGCATCCTCCTAGGATTCTACATCCGACACTAGAGATGATTCTACCATTCTTAAGCTTGTGGTAAGAATTTTTTTCTTTGTAATTTTTTTATTCACATACCCTCAAATATAAGTTTGTTAATATGAATTGGATTTTGAATGCAAATAGAGGGAGCAGTGATGAAGATTCTTATCAAGGAATTTTTGCTTGGCCGACAAAGGAGAAGTGATAGAATTTGAGCGACATCGTAAGAAATGCCGATTTCTGCAAACACATTAAAAATCCACAAGCGAAGAAAATTTTGTGCTGATCGCTAAGAAAAGTAAGAGGACCGGAAAATAGATAGCCGGCTAAGACAAGAACGTCTTTGAACAGGGGTGAAAGAAAGTGAAGATGATGATGAACAAGCTATCGGAGAAGAAGGTGGTTCTCCAAGGGGCATCCCAACACAAGGTCCTTCTAAGAGAAGCAAGTCATCATCAACACAAGAAAGTCAGAGAGGTGGAGGCGGAGGTCGAGGTGGTAGTCGTGTGTGATGTGATGTTTTATAGTATTAATGGATGAACTTCGTTTTTTTTTCTTTTAGGATTGTCGACTTGAACTCATGTTTCTTAGATACAACTATTTTTTGTGGTATGTACTATGTGTTTGGTTTGGATGGTTTTATAAAACACTTTTGATTTCTTAAGAATTTAGAAGGATGTTTAGAAGTTTTTGTTTTTAAATGATTGTAGAAATGATGACGAGTTTCACATTGAAAAGTTATTAATCATTGTCAATGTGTTGGAGTCGTCCCAAACATACTTAAACGAATAAAGAACTTATTGCTAAAATGTTCCCAAAAATTTCCCAGTGTAACAGTCGTCATCATTAAACTGAGCAGGTTGACGACCCCAATACTTACAAATTGATATAACTTGGTGGATATACATAGTATTCAATGGAATATTTTACAGATTAACGACTCTAACCATATATAAAGAGTCTTGATTGGATTAAAATTGTAAACTAACGACTCCTTGAAACCAGGAGATCAACAAGAAAATGCCCTCTTAGAGTTGTCAATATTTTTCTTATACAAATAACGACCCTTTAAGGGAGAATCGTCATTCGTTAATCTGGCGGATTAAGATAGAGTCGTTATTAGGTATATTCTATAAGTGGACGACCCAGTTTAGCAACTTTAAATTGGAACGAGAATAGACTTTGATTTCATTAATAAAATAACATTACATCAATCTCACATTACATAAGAGTTAATATGGGTATTCTAGAATCTGACACATCAAATGTTCGTCGATGAACCTCCTAGCACGTCGGTACAACGTGGTATATTCTTTGTGGTGAATGAACTTAGTTTCCCCATTACGAATTCTCCATAGCCCATTGAAACGTTCCAGCTGAAATTCAATGAATTCTTAAACTTTAGTATGCTAACTTTTAAAGATGAATATCATCGGATTACTTACTTTTTCCCTAAGAGGAGCTTTTGGATGATGTCCGTACACCATATTCCTAACTTTAACATACTCTCGCATTGAAATTTTCATGTAGTTGAATCGAAAATCCAAGTCTCTCCATTTGCGGTTAATGGGATTCCTGGTTCGCGCGTTAAAGAACTATTTAACTCTCTTCCAAAACATGGAATAGATTTCATTCGGACGTTCACGAAACGTATAAGAAAAGATTTAACGAGACACCAATCTTCATACGGTTCTCATTCCGCCATTGCCACTAAAAGTTTAAGTATTTTGGTAGAAAATGGAATGTTTTGGGCCATTTTCTACAAAGAAGGGGGTTGTATTTTATAGAAGGAAACCCCAACGGTCGGATTTTTTGAAATCCACAACAAGGGTCGTTAGGATAGAAATAAACATATTGATGACTCTAGAGTCGTCAATATGCTACTTCTAAATGGCTAACAACCCTTAATCAGAATAAAAAGAAACTCCATTTATTCAGAATAAATGTAAACTTCATTTAGTTGAAACTACAATACATCAAGTCTAATATAAATCCTACTCAACAAATTACATGTTACTCATTTTCCTGGTGCGAGATTTAACTCCCATTGCGGCTTTGATGTGATAAAACGTCTCTCCTATCCATTTGGTATATACATCCTGGGCCTCACGCCTATCCCCTTTGTGCCTCGCGAGAAACTCGTTGTACTTGGTTCACAATTTCATAACGTGAATCGTCCTATCACGAATGTGGGACGGTTCATAATCATAGCGTAGTTTCTTGTTGTAATTAACGAAAGGACTCCAACTAACTTGAATCCAAAATATACTCATGTTGATGTTCTTCGAGAAGATCTTTGATGATGTAATAATTTTTAACGCATTCGGTCTCTTCCTCGACTTGCTTGAATACTTCCCGGAGGTGGGATTGTTCTTCGCCTCATTTTTTGGCCTCGCGCATCTCTTCTTCTTCCTTCGTAGGACATGAGGATGGAGTGAATGGTTTTTTAGTAGACCGCATGCTTCTTTTTCGTATCTCTTCTTCGATTCCCAATATTGATTTGGTTGGTCGCTTGCATCTTCTAAGTATGTTTTCAATTGAATTGCTAGTTGATGATGGACTTGCCATTGCAAAAATGACTTACCTTGATTATTTTCGGCTGATTTTGGCAGGGGATGATGGAAGCTTTATATAGAAAATATCCCAACGACTATTTTCTTGGAAACAGGGTATTCAGAAAGAGCCATTGAAGACATATCATGTAAGGGTCGTTAATATACCAATAACGACTCTAAGCGCAAAAAACATCCAGGAGATAAACAATTTTTGGTATGGAAGAGTCGTCATGCATATGCATACCCTAATTGACGACTCTAAGGAGATTAAAGAGTAGTTACTATATATGTTTATACCAATAACGACTCTAAGCGACATAAATATCTAGGAGATCAACAATTTTTTGTTTTAGAGTGGTGAAGTATCGGCATACCCTAATTAACAACTCTAATAGGACAAATAGAGTCGTTAGGTTATACGTTAATACCAATAACGACTCTAAGTGACAAAAACATCCAGGAGATCAACAATTTTTTGTTTTAGAGTTGTCAGTGTTTAGAGCATTGCTCGGTCGAACTCGCATGCGTTGCTATCTCAAGCATGTTTGTCAATGTTAGTGATCAAAACTATAAGTCTTGATTTCTATCCTACTATAGCTAAAGGTCTCGGACTAGGATAGAAAGTGTAGTTGATATCAAGAACTCCATGGCAATCATCATATAAGACGAAGGACTACTCAAGGAACTGGTGAAACTTCATCGACTAAAAGGTATGTGGAGACTTGAACTTATCTGTCACTCAAAAGTCTATTTACCCTATCTCCTATTCTTGAGACAAAAGTCGTTTTGACATATAAACTTTTATTATACACATTTGCTATTTCGAGCCGAGTTTTTCTCGCCTGTCTATTTCTCGAAATATGTGTTTGTAAGCTTTCGCTTTAGCCAAATTCATCTTTACCTAGTGACGAATGTCATGTTATGTTTCATTCACTTTGAAAATTGCTCTGAAGAAAAATGGTCTGTGAATAACGGCTATATAACGTTCTCTGAGAATGCTTCAATGATTGAAATGAGAGTTTAGATTACATAAACATTGGTAGGATATAAGCATTATTGTGGAAACACATATATGTATAAGTCCTTATTACTTGAACCAAAGTTTGCGAACCTTGTTGATCAAGAAAAACGGAATGTGGCGTGAGCCAAGTCCGCAATCGGCGGAAGTTCTCGACCAGAGAATTTCTCACTGAGTTTGTGAACTCCTTCCATGATCTTAAGTCCGCGAACCCATTCCGCAAACTTGAGTAGGTTATATCTAAAACCGGTTCTTGAACTCATGTTTATATAAACTACGGAATGCTTTTGCAAACCGTGTCTATAAAGTTCATGAACCGATTCGAGTGAATCAAACCGTTTTTGCTTCGATTGTGTCTTGTGTAGTTACATAAGATCTAAGCAATTGAACAACTCTAACTAGTTCACTTGAGTCATTTGAACTAGTTATGGTGAAGAATATGGTTGATATGAGTGATCATATGGCTAACCATTTGGTTAACTATTGTTGAACCAACAAATGTTAATGTTTGAGAATGGTTACATAAACCCAAAATCGGACATTTTACTTGTGTGTAACAAGCTAAGGTTTCGATCCAACGGTTGAGAAATATTAGCTTGAATCTGATCAGGTTTTGATCAAACGGCGAATATTAAATGCTTTGTTACCAAGCTAACATTGATTGCAAAACTGATTTGAAAGAGTATATAAGGAGAACTCTAGCAATCGGGAAACCTAATCCCCACACCTTACATGTGATACTAGTTGCATAATATAGAGTTGTTTCTCCTTTAACCTTGGGTTTTCTTCTCTAAACCGGGTTAACGACTTAAAGACTTCATTGGGATTGTGAAGTTGGACCGATACTACTTTTCTTGTAGTTGTGTAATCTGATCTTGTTGTTTCTATAAATTTGAGTACAATTGTAATAATTGGATTGAGATTTATATCTCCGATAGGCAAGATAAAAATAAGTCACAAACATCTTCGTCTTATCGTTTGTGATTCCACAATATCTTTTTTTCGTTGCGTCGATTAAGATTATTGTGAGGTGATTGATAATACTAAGCTGATCTTCGGGAATATAAGTTTGGGTTATCAATTGTTTCATGTTCACCTTGATTTATAAAAAGACGGAACAAAAAACTTGTAGGTATTGTTTCATGTTCACCTTGATTTATAAAAAGACGGAACAAAAAACTTGTAGGTATATTCGTGGGAGACGGATTTATCTATTACCGTAGACTTTTCAGTGTGATACAGATTTGTTTATTAAATTCTTCGACATTGGGTCGTAGCAACTCTTAGTAGTGGGTGGGATCAGCTAAGGGATCAAGTACGTAGCATCCTGCTGGGATCAGAGACGTATGAGCATAACTGTACTTTGGATCAGTGTGAGATTGATTGGGGTTCAACTACGGTCCAGGATTGAAGTTAATTTGGAGTAGGCTAGTGTTTGTAGCGGCTTAATACGGTGGGTGTTCAATACGGACTAGGTCCAGGGTTTTTCGCTTTGCGGTTTCCTCGTTAACAAAATTCTAGTGTTTGTGTTATTTCTATTCCGCATTATATTTGTTTATATAATTAAAATATCACAGGTTGTGCGTTGTTCAATCAATTAGAATATCCTACCTTTTGGTTGTTGATTTAAATTGATTGAGACTTGGATATTGATCTTTGGTACCATCCAAGTTATCTATCTTTGATAAAGACTCGCAGATTTATATTTGCTTGAGTATATATCAATTTGAGAGATTGAGATATAAACTCTTTGATATACTTTTTTTCTAGATTGAGTCTGACTGTCTAGTTGATTCTCTAGAAAGTATATTGGAGTTTGTCCATACAGATTGCTAAGCGAAATATTGGGTGTGGTTGTTGTACCCTCGCTTTTATCAATTGGTATCAAAGAAGGCAAACACGCTAAGACTTCATAAGTCTGTGTTTGTAGCGATCTGAATATGGACGAGTCTATTTCTAATAACGTACCAGGTCAGGAATTACCAGATGTTTTTCAAAGCTTGGATTCACCTAAGAGAACTGTCACATTTATGTCAATATCTAAACATTCTCTTAATGTGAAAACTGTTGATAGCTGGGAAACACTCCTAGAAGAACAGTTGGATGAACTTTCTGATAAAGGTGATTCAGATATTGATAGAGAGGTTGATGAGGAAGTCTCAAAGTATGTTAAGGTTTTGAATTCGTTGGAAAAGAAGAAGCTGACAACTTCTCATGTCACACCTCTTCTGACTCCTCTATGTCGAAAAAACAAGCAATTGAGAAGATGTTACGCACGTGTTTATGTTTCGAATCGTTCTAACGAATCGATCCTCAAGGATTATGAGGAAAAACTACGTATGAAGTCACTTGAATGTGATAATCTTTATCAAAAGTACTATTTGTTGGAAGAGAAACTTGCGGAATACGAAGCAAGGTTTAACTCTCAACAAATTAGTTTTGATGATGAGAAAGCGTTTTTAAGCTCGAGAAAAAACGTCTTGAATTTGATTGTTGTTGCTCTTGATAAAATCAAGATGTTGGAAGATGACTTGAAAAAGTTTAATACTAGTTCAAGCAAATTAATCACTATGCTAGGAGCAAGTAAAAATCATCGTGATACACGAGGATTGGGCTATCGAGGAATAGATGCTCCAAGTATTAGCAAAGAGGTAAAATTTGTCAAGGCTAGTGATTCTTCTCAAAAAAAGGTTTCCACTGATGTCAAAAGTGAAATACCTTCACCGCGAGTTAAGGTTCAAAAGAGAAAAGTATATCAACCTCCAAAGTCATCACACACGGATCGAGGTAAGCACATTCCTTATGTTTGCTACTATTGTGGAAATAAAGGTCACTGAAAAGGAGATGTCGTTTTCGTATAAGGAATGAAAACTTTATGATGTTCTTGTTTGGGCATCACAAGAAGTTGTGAAACCAAGATCATATGTTAAGACCACTCCCTTTAACGTTACCGGTTGTAATTGTCCAACCTTTAGGCAAAGGAATCAGTGTTGTGATAATCCTAGTTTTGCCTATAAACGTCATACGAATCCTTTTCACAATCGTAATGGTTATCAAAAGTATAACCTCGTAAAGACGAAGACAAGATCCGATGCTCCCAATTGGAGAAAGACTAACTTGAAAAAGAATAGTCAATCCAATTCTCTTCCGAGAATTCTAGAAGAGAGTAATGGGAAGAAGGTTCCGGTTGTTCCTAAACGCACTCAGAAGTGGATACCAAAGAAAGTCAATGATGTTTTGAGTGTGAAAAGGAATGATCTCCCAGAAAATTCCATGACTATGGAGAAGGTAGTATCCATGATGTTGGAACTTAACAAGTTCTTTGGAAAGATGGATTTGGATGTGTAAGGTTCTAAAAGCGATCTCTTTCATGATAATCCAAAATTCACTTGTGGTGAGCAATATATTGTTCACCTCAACACAACTTGATTGTGTTGTAAGTGCATCCTCACCAGGGAATGCCTCTCTATGTATACGGTGAGGGAAGCACGAGAATTGGGGCGTACAGAATGTTCGGTAAGGCTGTAGAATTCAATTGGATTCTTCTAAAAAGGTATGTCTATAAACTTGAGAAAGATTTGTGTTTTTATTTTCTTAGAATACTTATAATGATCCATGTACCTTGCTTATCGTTCATTTCTACCTAACTTGATCTGTGTTTAAGGTTCTTAAATGGTTAGGTTTGAAAATAATAGTTCGGGATGTTTGGACTTCATGGTACACATACCAAGTATTCTTACCATCATTTAAAATCAAAATCCAGGCATTTAAGTACGCATACCCGTTTTCATACTTCCCTAGGTCATGAAATTCGTTTGAAAACCCGTATGCATACTTGCCTTTAGACGTCGATATTCGGTAAACATGTTTTGGCTGTAACTTCTTTGTTCGAACTCGGAATGACCTCATTCTTTTTGAATTCTCTTCCTATTTGAATTCTTTTTAAAATGGAGATGAGTATTCCTGAATTTGGATGAGTTAAGATTGGTATTTGTCCTGCCTCTTGTTTTTGAGTATTTTGCTCCGTCTCGTCGCACTTGTTCCACTTCTCTTGGACTTGGGCACTTGGATTCTTGGAGTACTACTCTTCTAAGCTCATTTGTAGCTTTTAAAAGTATGTTATTAGTGAATCTCAAAGAAGGGAGTTCAAGAATGGGCAATAGTACGCATTACTATGGAATTCTTGAATGTTCACAATCATTTTATGTGAACTATGGAGCATGGTCGTTAATGACTTTGTATGATCTTCTTTGTTGATAAAATATTTTTATACGCCTTTGGTAGCTATTCTAGTTATAAATCCGGGCGAAAAAGATTGATTCTACCTCTAAGGACAAATCATCTTATATGTGCATTACGAGTTTGTCTTGATGCCTAGGAAACTTCTTATGAGAATTTATTCTTGTTTTTGAGAAGGATTACTAGAGTTTGGAATAGAAATTTTTGTGATTACACATAGCTATGTCCAACGTTTTCATCTTCATGTTTTTAGATTTATTGGTTTAAATTCTAAAATTGTTTGGAAGATGATTTTTTGCAGTATTAATCTTTATGGTTTTATATATTGCAATTTGTTATGGGATATGTGTGTTTGCGTCCGTGAACTATGATTGTCCCATATATTGTCAAAAGTTAAGTCCTTTATATGTCGATATGCATGTGTTGATAAAAGAAGGAATGAACTTTTGACAAATACAAAAGTTAAGCCTATTATGTCAATTTTTGATGGAAGATAGGTTAAAATCTTTTGTTTACAAGGATTATATATATTGTATGTCATTGTGCAAATGGTGATGGAAAATAGAATGAATCCTTGCTTAATCCACGGTATAAGGTCGATCTCTGATCCACAATTTTTATGTATTACTGTGAGGCTCCGTAATGTGTCTTATGTTGAGCACTAAACGACCAAGTTGATTATTTTATGATTAGCTTTGTTGTTGTTCCGTAAGATACTTTATGTTGAGCATAATCAACTAAATTAATCATCTTGTTTGGTTATTTAGTTATAACTCCATAAGTTTTCTTATGTTTGAGCGTTTTTGACTGGATTGATTATTTTCATGATTAACTTAGTCATTGCTCCATAGATTCTCTTATGTCGAGTATGACCAATTAAATTGATTACTTTTGTGATTAGTTTGGTTGTGTATTTTGATTATATTAATTATGGGTTCTCTTGTGATTAATATAATTGAGTATTTCCGAGCCTCCATAAGTTCACTTATGTTGAGCATTATTGGTTAAATTAATCAAGATTTTCTTGTGGTTAATTTAATATTTTGGATTCAAATTCATACTTGTATGTGATTTGTTATGTCCAAAGAAATCCTTCTTTTCCTTCGAAATTAAGGTCGCTCTTGTTGTTCTTTCGGGAATGACATATTATGGAAGAGAGTTCTTTTTGAACCTGTGCTTAATTGCCAATTCTTTGTGGGGAGTGCGGTTTGTGGAATATTTGAGGGGTTGTCTTGTATCTTTAAACTCCTTGATGAAAGCATTTGGCTTCGGCTTTATGATTGCATCTAAATAATATGATATGTTTTTCTTTCTTTTGGTCATGAAATGTCTCTTTTGGAAATTTCATTAGGATCCCGTTCTTGTACCTTTGCCAATTTTATTGACAAAAAGGGGGAGAATTAATATGTAGTTCACACTACAAATACATATGGTTTTCGGATCATTATGTAAGGGGGAGTGGTTTCCATGTGAGATGGAGTATTGACTAAGGGGGAGTGATATATATCACTATAGTATTGTTGTTAAAGTTGTGATACAATTGAACTTTGACGTTATGTAATGATACTATGACACTGTATAACAATGATTGAGAACTATTGTTTTATTGTTGTTATAGCTACGGATTTTCAACAACGATGATGCTAAACTTACAACCTTTGGGATCATTGGATTATTTGGAAGTGACGAAGATTTCGAGTCATGTTGAAGATTAGGCATGTGGAATAGGAGCTACAAAAGTTAATTTATTTATTTTTCGTATTCCATATGTATTAATAGTTTTGTCACTAAAATTTACAAAGGGGGATATTGTTAGAGCATTGCTCGGTCGAACTCGCATGCGTTGCTATCTCAAGCATGTTTGTCAATGTTAGTGATCAAAACTATAAGTCTTGATTTATAGGCTACTATAGCTAAAGGTCTCGGACTAGGATAGAAAGTTTAGTTGAGCTCAAGAACTCCATGGGAATCATCATACAAGACGAAGGACTACTCAAGGAACTGGTGGAACTTCATCGACTAAAAGGTATGTGGAGACTTGAACTTATCTGTCACTCAAAAGTCCATTTACCATATCTTATATTCTTGAGACAAAAGTCGTTTTGACATATAGACTTTCATTATATATGTCATGAAAGTCATGTTATGTTTCAATCACTTTGAAAATTGCTCTGACGAAAAATGGTCTGTGAATAACGGCTATATAACGTTCCCGAGAATGTTTCAATGATTGAAATGAGAGTTTAGATTACATAACCATTGGTAGGATATAAGCATTATTGTGGAAACACATATATGTATAAGTCCTTATTCCTTGAACCAAAGTTTGCGAACTTTGTTGATCAAGAGAAACGGAATGTGGCGTGAGCCAAGTCGCGAACTGGCGGAAGTTCTCGGCCGAGAATTCTGCGGGAGTTTGTGAACTCCTTCCGTGAGCTTAAGTCCACGAACCCATTCCGAGAACTTGAGTAGGTTATATCTAAAACCGGTTGTTCTTGAACTCATGTTTATATAAACTAAGGAATGCTTTTGCAAACCGTGGCTATAAAGTTCATGAACCGATTCGAGTGAATCAAACCGTTTTTGCTTCGATTGTGTCTTATGTAGTTACATAAGATCTAAGCAATTGAACAACTCTCTAACTAGATTATTTGAGTCATTTGAACTAGTTATGGTGAAGAAGAATATGGTTGATATGGTAGTGATAATATGGCTAACCATTTGGTTAACTATTGTTGAACCAACAAATGTTAATGTTTGGGAACGGTTACATAAACCCAAAATTGGACATTTCATTTGTGTGTAACAAGCTAAGGTTTCGATCCAACGGTTGAGAAATATTAGCCTGAATCTAATCAGGTTTTCATCTAACGGTGAATATTCAATGCTTTGTTACCAAGCTAACATTGATTGCAAACCCCGATTTAAAAAACTATATAAGGGAGAACTCTAGCAACTGGGAAACCTAATCCCCACACCTTACGTGTGATACTAGTTGCATAAGCTAGAGTTTTTTCTCCTTTAACCTTGGGTTTTCTTCTCTAAACCAGGTTAATGACTGAAAAACTTCATTGGGTTTGTGAAGCCAGACCGATAATAGTTTTCTTGTAGTTGTGTGATCTGATCTTGCTGTTTCTATCGTACGAGTACAATTGTAATAATTGGCTTGAGATTTATATCTCCGATAGGCAAGATAAAAAGAAGTCACAAACATCTTCGTCTTATCGTTTGTAATTCCACAATATCTTTTTTCGCTGCGTCGATTAAGATTATTGTGAGGTGATTGATAATACTAGGTTGTTCTTCGAGAATATAAGTCCGGGTTATCAATTGGTTCCTGTTCACCTTGATTTATCAAAATACGGAACAAAAAACTTGTAGGTATATTCGTGGGAGACGGTTTATCTATTACAAGTAGACTTTTCGGTGTGATCTGATTTGTTTATTAAAGTCTTCGACTTTGGGTCGTAGCAACTCTTAGTTGTGGGTGAGATCAGCTAAAGGGAATCAAGTACGTAGCATCCTGCATTGGGATCAAAGACGTAGGAGCATAATTGTACCTTGGATCAGTGTAAGATTGATTGGGGTTCAACTACAGTCCAAACCAAAGTTAATTTGGAGTAGGATAGTGTTTGTAGCGGCTTAATACAGTGTGTGTTTAATCTGGACTAGGTCCCGGGATTTTTCTGCATTTGCGGTTTCCTCGTTAACAAAGTTCTGGTGTCTGTGTTATTTCTATTTCGCATTATATTTGTTTATATAATTGAAATATCAAAGGTTGTGCGTTGTTCAATCAATTATAATATACGACCTTTTGGTTGTCGATTTAAATTGATTGAGACTTGGATATTGGTCTTTGGTACCATCCAAGTTATCTCTCTTTGATAAAGACTCGCAGATTTATATTTGCTTGAGTATATACCAAATTGAGAGATTGAGATATAAACTCTTTGATATATACTTTTTGTCTAGATTGAGTCTGACTGTCTAGTTAATTCTTTAGAAAGTATATTGGAGTTTGTCCATACAGATTGCTAAGCGAAATATTGGATGTGGTTGTTGTACCCCCACTTTTATCAGTCAGGTATCGGATTATCCAAATTAACGACTCTAGTAGAACAAAAAGAGTCGTTAGGTTAACATTAATACCAATAACGACCCAAATCGACAAAAACATCTAGGAGATCAACACATATGGAAGTTTAAAGTCTTACAAATATATGGATATCGACTCTAAGTGACAAACTAATGGCGAGGTTTGAGTCGTTAGTGAAGAATTTGTAAACCCTAACGACTCTGGTTCAATAGTAAATAAATAATTAATAACAAACTAATGATAACAAACTAAGGGCAGGTTTAAGCATTAGTGATAATACAAATATCTAGGTTCGAGATAGAACCATCTTCCAAGAGTATGCTTCAAAATACAAAGTTCAAAATGAACAATTCCTCTCACAATTATTCACCCATGTCAAAGTAACTCGGCATTGGGTCCATAACATTCCACAAGATCATGCCGTACTCATACTGGTTTGTCCACTCCTTGGAGAACTCTCCCCAGTCATCATAGCTCACCCGTGGTAATCTTCAAACCTATGTAATGGTTCATGTTGACATGTGCCATTACAATTCTTCTCTTCTTTAACGCCGGCTCACACCTATTTCTTGATGGTACGTACGTACAAGAGCCTCTGGGAACCCTTTGTTGAATACATGAACAACACAAGTGAATGTGTCCGCTAAGTTTTTTCCACCAAATGGCATTTGCATCCAAAATTTATAACCGGCCGTCTTCGACCACTTTCGCCATTTCGGGTTAGAAACCAGCTCCTTGAACTTCATTTCTCTCTCTTTTGGATCTCCTTCCATGATCATTGTCAAATAAAGTTGCTTGTCCTCAACGAGTTTAGTGGCCATTATTTTTCTTGCATATTCGATTTGGGTGAGTTTAAGTTGTTCGGCTTCATCGAAATTCCCTAATTGTTCCGTAGCAACATGATAACCACAATTTCCATCCCCGTCAACGTCGTCGGTGGATATAAGGTGATCTAAGATGACGTAAGGAAGTTGTTGGGTGTACTCTTCATATAAAGTGTAAGAAACACGATGTGGTCTTCCTTGGGAATCCTTAGGAGTGCGCGGACTACCCTTTTTTTACTTTTATCGTCACCATTCCACTCGTTTGGCTTTGCTGGGTACCGACCGCGTAATCAAGAACATCAATATCTTCAGTTTTCTTTTTTGACCGACCCTTTTTCTTGGGAATTAAACTTCTCTCGTACTCCTTATATTCCGCATGGACATGCTCATGACCCGATAGGTCTCTTGCGCAACTATTGTCATCATTCAAAGTTTCTCTAAATGACATTTTAGTTGTTGGTCTTCCTAGTGGATTTTGTTTGATTAAATCTTCTTCTACCCCCAAACTTTTATGTGCCACCGGCCACAAGTGAGAAACCAATTTTTGTCTTCCTGCACAATTCATTTTTCGGTATTTTTTATTGATGTACTTGCCAATCTCCAAGTCTCCAAATTCTTCATCAGCTAAACATGTGGGCTTCAGTGTAAATGAAAGTTGCTGCCAGAATGGATCGATATCTTCAAGAGGAATGATATGTTGGTACTGTTTATGAGTGAAAACTATTTCTGCCGGTTTTGGTAATTTGGGGTGTGTGGATGAGAAATGAGTCTAAACCTTAAACAAATGCACTGCACGGGAGTGCTTGTAGATTCGAGAAATCAATCTGTGCAAATCCGGCCTAAACCAAGAAATGGCCGTTCCATACTTGTTTCGATCACAAAGTGAAGGAGATGGGGTTGATCTTAGGGAGGGAAGCGAAGAAGGTGTTGAGATTGTGAAGGTGTTGGCTATGTATGACTTGTATCAGAAAGATGAACTGGCTTGCAGGATGTAAGCTATCAGTTCGGTGTTTGAATACGATGGTATCAACACTTGCCTCTGTTGTCCGGACTTGCTCTTTGTCTGGACTTGCTCTTTTTTTTTTGTAAATAGGGAGGAGAACCTATTTATACAAGTCATTTGATCCTTATTCACGTCTCTTGTGGGAAGTGGAGGAAGTGGAGTGATGGAGTAGTGGAGTTGTGTGTTAGTGTTACACGACCCGGTCTTGCCCACTTCTCCTGTCATCTATAACCGTCCATGACTTCGACACGTTCTTGTGATGGCGCGTTGCATGCCGCACGTCGTAAACCGAGACCAATACCCCGGTATGTATCCCCCGTTTGTGACATGATTGATATCTCGAGTGTGTGGATCGTGCGACCCACAGAGAGTAACATGTAATGCTAGATTAAATAACTAAGTTATTTAAGAAGTCGATACTTGTGAAGTACTGTGTGTATTCTATGCAGGTACTGCATCATGGTGTGGTAAAGTGGCGGGTGGTGATCACCATGACGCCTCACTGACTAATTAACTCCTGAACAGGGTTGTATAACCAAGCCGGGTGAAGTTGGAATGACGAGATGATCTTTGAGACACTCATCTGCGACCGTTGGTGAAATTAGGGTTTTGAAGAGGTGCGCAAGCATCACTCTTCGCCTTGGTCGAATCCAAGCTTGGGATACAGTTTTGGCAGGGCCGATTGTGCATGTGTGTAAACGACATGACGGTATAGGCGCCCATACCTCATTGTCTCGTGAAAGTGTGAGCTGGGCCACTCAATTTGTCCAGCGAAGTTGAGTGGTCGAGATCAATTTGCAAATGCAAACGGTGCCGCAAAGCCGTGCATCATGCCAACCGGGCGCGCATTTCAAGACGACCAAGCCTGGTCGGTCTTGGTGATCGATGTGGCGTACATACGGTGGGATGGTGTACATGCTCGTATTTCATTGTCCCATAAAAACGTGATCTAAGCCACTCAATTTGTCCGGCAAATTTGAGTGGTCGAGATTAGTTTGCAATCGGGAGGTGCGACCATGCCTAGTTCGGGCATGGGAATCGAGGTGTACAGCCAAGTTTGGTCTAGGCCGATCGGGTGTGGAGATAGGTGGGCCCGTAGTGATCGTGTTGTTACTTACCGGGCCTGCTTAGTCTATTCCCGGACCCTTCATTCGTGCAAGAAAAAATGGACGCTCGTGATTGTTCAAACCCTAATTAGGGTTTGTCCGGCCGTGCGTCATGCCTTGTTTGGGCGCACGAACTGAAACGACCAACTATAGTTAGTCCTGATCGATCGGTCATTTATGTAGGCGGGCCCACGGTGTTTGTGTTGACATGGTTTGGGCCCTTTGAATCTACATCTACACCCTCCATCTATGCCTGCGAAGATGGATGGTTGAGACTGTTTTGCGATACATGTAATGTGCCGCAAACCCTAATTTAGGTTTTTCGTCCATATTGCTTTGGCTTGGACGGTTTGGCAAAGCTATGCCACCTTTTGGGGAGACCGACCATGTGGGGCACGCGTTGGGTCGGTAGTGAATATTCCAATACCGCTTGGGGTCATGGATTCAATCTAAGCCATCCAATCATCTTTGGTGAAGTTGGATGGTTGTGATCGTTTTTGAGATCGATATGGACAGTCGGGTTCAAACATGCTCAATCGGGCTAGTATAACACACCGAGAGATGTATGCTCAATCGGACTAATATAACACACCGAGAGTTGTATGCTCAATCGGGCTAGTATAACACACCGAGAGTTGCATCCTGTACGGGTATTTCGTACATGCTTCATTATTAATACTTGGAGGTTCGTGTTGCTCTGCTGAGAACAACACTCGCCCGTCATGCCGCACCTATAATGAGTACGAAATATAAGGCTGGTCATGCATTAATTAATAATGATGTAAATTCACGGGGTATATGGGATTGTTGCCACATGCTCCAACCTGGATGAATTTCGTGTATTTAGTTCACGAGTCTTTGGGATTGTTGCCACATGCTCTATTCTAGGTGAATTAGTAAAGTGAAGAAGTATTCATCACTTATCGGCGGCTTTATCCTTTGCGGGATGTCGGCGCGTCAATTTGGTTTTACAATTTTATCCCTAAACTAAAATCCACCATCAACATTAAGTCCCCTGCCTAGCACATAATGGTTACACTATTGTGGGGTAGGCATTAGATGGTGACATATATAAATAAAACTTATGAGACAAAGTTAGATGTTACCAGGAGAGACGAGTCGTCCTGTCCTTGGAGCATGTCACGTTCAAGAGGCGTTCGAGGCGAGCGTTCCCCTCGTATGATGTCGGTCTTGCACGCTTCGATCGACCTTGCTATGCCTCGCTTGGTCGAGGGCCCCGCTTCCGTGCTTGCTCTGTTCGAATGTCGGTCTTGCAAGATCGACCTTGTTATGCCTGATTAGGTCGAGGGGCTATTGCTCCTGCTTCGCTCGATCGTGGGGTTGTGCCTAATCGACGGACTGCTGCACCTGCTTCGTTCATGGGAAAACTCTAGGTGTGACGACGACCTTGGTGGGACCGGTTTCCTCTTTCGGGTATTTGAGCCAGGAAGAGAATAGAACTTGTATCTTCTCTTCCCATAGAAAACCGTGCATATAACCTCGAACGGATGTGGACCCCACCATGTGTATGCTTCGACCAAACGTCACCCTGTTGCACCTGTTTGATAGGCATGTGGGCCCGCCTACTTCGCTTAACCGTGGGACTCATCATGCGCCTGCTTGATCGAACATGGGCTTGTTGTGTCTGCTTCGGTTGAACGTGGGTCCACTATGTACATGCTTCAAAAGTCGGCCCTGAGCTTCGACTGAAACCGGCCCTGCTGTGTGCGCCTATTATACCGGCCTTATGTCCTGATTAACACCAGCCTTTGCGACTTGAGAAATACCAACCTTGTGACTTGATCAATACCAGCCTTGTGACTTGAGCAATACTAGCCTTGTGACTTGATCAATACCGGACTTGAAACTTGAGCAATACCGGACTTTTCACTTGAGCAATACCGGACTTGTGACTTGAGCAATACCGGACTTGAAACTTGAGCAATACCGAACTTGTCACTTGAGAAATACCGGACTTGTCTGACTTGAAACTTGAGCAATACCGTACTTGTCACTTGAGCAATACCGGACTTGTGACTTGAGCAATACCACCTTGTGACTTGATCAATACCAGTTTTGCTTTCTTTGCCCGTATAGTTTATGTGCTTGATTAATATGGGACCAAGAGCGTGCCTTCTTTGCTTGGGGCCTAGGCTATGCCCTTTGACCGGACACCAAACATGTTGCCTCACCCAACACCAGCTTGCCCCTTGACCAATACCTGGCCTTGCTACGTGACCAACACCATTCTTCTTCGACTAACACCGGTCTTCCCTTTTCTCGAACGTGGGACCCAGACGTGCTTGACTTTCCCAAATGTGAACCTTATATGTTCGAACGTGGTGTGGGTCCCATTGAAAGCGTTGAGGCGGCTTTCGGAAAGAGCGGGTTGAATAAGTTCTTGGTTGGCGAAGGAACTTCATGCCGAGCCTCGGTCCCCAAGCGTGGCCTACGTGGATCTACCTTGTATGCCCGATGGGTTGTACTAATGTTCATTGATATGGTGAAGCTATGGATGGCATCAATCAAAGGGCAACAACAAGTTCTTAAAAGTGAGTTATGATCGAAGAGGCGCGGGGAGAGGCGTGATAACTACGGGCACGAACTTAGCGGTCTTCATATAGTGGTAGAGCTCGTCTCATTGTTAGAGGGATAAACTGAAACCAATGGCTTACTTGATGTTTCTTCATGAAATAGAGAAGAGGGAGACAGTCCCTTGCCCACGAGTATCCAGAGCTTTCGACTTGATAGGTGTTGTCGCGCTAGGTTCATGAGGCTATCTTTGAGATGGGCAGTGCTAAGCAGTCCCAGTCATACTCCTTTGGTAACGCAACTACTTCTTCTACGGGATAGCGTCCCTCATTGATGTAGTTACCATCGATCCAGATATGGAATATATTGGACGTTGTTTCAGCATTACGGCAGTCGTGCATACGGTACTGGAGTTGGAGTTGGGACTCCCAGGATGTTGTATCTCGGTGGATTTCCTCTTGCTGCTTCAGCGAAACTGGTTCTTTCTAGCAGGGCAGATGATGTTGTAGATGAGCGTTCAACAGCTTCAAGAAGTCCAGAGGGTGACCAAAAGCGCAGATTATCCAACATAGCACGATAGACATGCACGTGATAGAGTGATTCGCCCGGATCTTGATAAACATGACGCGCGGACATCGTTATCTTCTTGAGGCTGCTCCCTTGAGGTGTCGGCTTCAGTGGATCTGAAGATGTCCCATGCTCTCTCTTGTCTGGGATGACATAATGGGCGAACCCTTTGTGATGATTCATAGATGACAATATTTGTTGAATCCTCTGAAACGCTTCCTGTTGTAGTGTGATCCAGACGAAACTTGATCCTTTCTTCAAAGGGCTGAATGAAGCAAAAGTTCACCTTGCCCATGAAGTTTTGGAGCTCCTTCACGAGTTCACGGCAAATGACATTATGAGGATAGCTTGAGTCTTGGATTTGACTACTATATCATCCACGTAGTCTTCGACTTGCTTATGCATCATGTCGTGGAAGATTGCCTTCATAGCGCGTTGATACGTTGCACCGGCATTCTTTAAACCAAAAGGCATAACAGTATAGTAAAAATTCCCAAGAGGAGTTCGAAAGGCTGTCTTACTTGCATCATGCTCATACATCCTTATCTCGATTATAGCCACTGTAACCATCCATGAAGGAGAACATGCCGTGTCCGCTGGTGGCGTCTACTAACATGTCGATGTTAGGCGAGAGGAAAGTCATCCTTGGGGCAATTCGTTCAAGTCTCTGGAATCCATGCAACACCTGATCTCGCGCTGAATTGCCTCGGAGATTGTTTAACCGGTTTGGATCGGAGATTGTATGAATGCTTACACAAGGTCAAGCTGATGGAGATAGGCCTAGGAGATTCCTCATCGCCGAGCTCATCAGTTGTGGAGTTGGTACCATCTTGCAGCTGTTGTGGAGCGTCTAGCACTTCCTCTTGTGGCTCGTCGCTGTTGTAGCATTCCGTTGGGCGGAGAGAAGAATTGAGACGCCTTGTCAGCAAGGATGCATTATGGGGCCTATCCTTCGATGATGCAAGTCGGTCCTCTTCCTGGATTGATGCCCATGTGGGGAGTGGGATGCAATGGACTTTGTCTATTCCTTCTCGCGGAGCTTCCCTCGGTTTGAACAGTTCCATTCCGCATATTCGTGCGTAAGGAGACAATGATGCAGGAATACGAATGACTTCTTTATTCAACATAGTCTTCAGGCATTGGTGATACGCTGAAGGTACGATCACGTATGTGCTGGTCTGGTTTCCTCCAAAGTCTATCATTGTGGTAGGATGCCATACGATCTTGCCTGAGCGAACCTTGGCCGTCCTGAGAGTCTTGAGAGTAATCACATTTAAAAGACACTCCCGTGTCGATGAGGGACCTCTTGGACTCTGAATCCTCGATGTGTGCAGTGGCATGTAGGTCCCGGTTGTGCCCTTATTCTCGGTTGATTGCAGCAAAACGTCTCTGTCCGCTGATTCTTCAAGAGGTGTAAAAGTTCGCATAAACTTTCCACTAGAGAAACCGCTTCCTGATCCACCGGCTTCTAGCTCATAGTGAGACTATTGACTTGAGGAGGATCGTTGTGAGGATCAGTCCCAGTGTAGGAATCTCCATGATGAGACCGTTCATATCTAATGTCGCTTCTTTGATCGGGTCCATGTAGGTCCGCGCGCTGAAATACCTTCTCCGAGTGCGTTAAATGCGTTCCTTGTTGGCTCCAGGGACGTCGCGGCTCTTGTGGAAATCGATCAGTTAAAGTTTTGAGGAAAATGAGTACCTCTTTTCGAGTTGCGGCCATATCCGTTTGATTCTTAGCAAGAACTTCCAGCTTCTTCATCAAGTTTGCAATGGTAATGGACGGTGGTCCTCCTCTCGTGCCTCCGGCTCCTCGTCCTGATGAATGAGTGAAAGTTGTTGCTCAGTGACCACCGGAGGCGTTACACTTGAGGAGATGCCGGGATTCGCGGTACGCTCCTGGATCTGGTGATGGGAGGCGTTACACCTCTTGGAATGTCTCTGCTCGCTAGCGTTGGTGATAGAAGTGACGGCTCCACGAGATGTATTGACCATGGTAGCCCCACCGACAGTACATCGACAGGAGTGTTATCCACACTAGCTCCATCGAATTGATTGCCGATCCGGACACGAGTTCCACCATCTTGAAATGAATTGTTGATCTGAATTGGTTCTAAGATCTACCCTTTTTGAAATTGATGAAATTGAATCGGATTTGAAGAAATTGACTTTAATAAAGGAGAGATTAACCTCCCACCGTGGTCGCCAATTGTTTATGAGTGAAAACTATTTGCGGTTTTGGTAATTTGGGGTTTGTGGATGAGAAATGAGTCTAAACCTTAAACAAATGCACCTTGCATGGGAGTGCTTGTAGATTCGAGAAATCACCGTGCAAATCCGGCCTAAACCAATAAATGGTCATTCCGGGACTTGTTTCGGTCACAAAGTGAAGGAGATGGGGTTGATCTTATGGAGGAAGCGAAGAAGGTGTTGAGATTGTGAAGGTGTTGGCTATGTATGACGTGTATCGAAAGTCGAACCGGTTTGCGGGATGTAAGCTATCCGGTTCCGGTATTTGAATACGATGGTATCAACACTTGCCTCTGTTGTCTGGACTTGCTCTTTATCTGGACTTGCTTTTTTTTTTGGAAATAGGGAGGAGAACCTATTTATACAAGTCATTTGAGCCTTATTCACGTCTCTCGTGGGAAGTGGAGGAAGTGGAGTGATGGAGTAGTGGAGTTGTGTGTTAGCAGCACGACCCGGTCTTGCCCACTTCTCCTGTCATCTCTAATCGTCCATGACATCCCGACATGTTCTTGTGATGGCGCGTTGCACGCCGCACGCCGTAAACCGCTGCACAAGACCCAGTATGTATCCCCTGGGTTTGTGACATGATTGATATCTCGATTTGTGTGGATCGTGGGACCCACATAGAGTAGCATGTAATGCTAGATTAAATAACTAAGTTATTTAGGAAGTCGATACATGTGAAGTATCGTGTGTATTCTATGCAGTGCGCATCATGGTGTGGTAAAGTGACGGGTGGTGATCACCATGACGCCTCACTAACTAATTAACTCCTGAATAGGGTTGTATAACCAAGCCGGTGAAGTTGGACGGACGAGATGATCTTTGAGACACTCATCTGCGACCGTTGGTGAAATTAGGGTTTTTGAAGAGGTGCGCAAGCATCACTCTTCAGCTTGGTCGAATCCAAGCTTGGGATACAATTTTGGCAGGGCCGATTGTGCATGTGTGTAGACGACATGACAGTGTAGGCGCCCATACATCATTGTCTCGTGAAAGTGTGATCTGGGCCACTCAATTTGTCCGGCGAAGTTGAGTGGTTGAGATCAATTTTCAACAATGCGGTGCCGCAAAGCCGCGCATCATGCCAACTTTGGGCGCGCATTTCAAGACGACCAAGCCTGGTCGGTCTTGGCCGATCAGTCCGGCGTGCATACGGTGGGATGGTGTACACACCTGTATTTCATTGTCCCATATAAACGTGATCTAAGCCACTCAATTTGTCCGGAAAATTTGAGTGGTCGAGATTAGTTTGCAACCGGGAGGTGCGACCATGCCTAGTTCGGGCATGCGAATCGAGGTGTACTGCAAAGTTTGGTCTTGGCTGATCAGGTGTGGAGATAGGTGGGCCCGCAGTGATCGTGTTGATACTTACCGGACCTGCTTAGTCTATTCCCTGACCCTTCATTCGTGCAGGAGAAAATGGACGCTCGTGATTGTTCAAACCCTAATTAGGGTTTCTCCGTGCGTGCGTCATGCCTTGTTTGGGCGCACGATTGGAACGACCAACTATAGTTGGTCCGATCGATCGGTCTTGTATGTAGGCGGGTCCACGGTGTTTGTGTTGACATGCTCGGGCCCTTTGAATCTACATCTACACCCTCCATCTATGCCTGCGAAGATGGATGGTTGAGATCATTTTGCGATACATGTAATGCCCCGCAAACCCTAATTTAGGGTTTTTCGTCCATATTGCTTTGGCTTGGACGGTTTGGCAAGCTATGCCACCCTGGGAGGAGACCATGCGGGGCCGCGTTGGGTCGGTAGTGAATATTCCAATACCCGCTTGGGGTCATGGATTCAATCTAAGCCATCCAATCATGCCTTGGTGAAGTTGGATGATTGTGATCTTTCCGATACCGATATGGACAGTCCAGTTGTTCAAACATGCTCAATCGGGCTAGTATAACACACCGAGAGATGTATGCTCAATCGGGCTAGTATAACACACCGAGAGTTGTATGCTCGATCGGGCTAGTATAACACACCAAGAGTGGCATCCTGTACGGGTATTTCATACATGCTTCATTATTAGTACTTGGAGGTTCGTGTTGCTCTGCTGAGAACAACACTCAGTCGTCATGCCGCACCAATAATGAGTACAGGAAATACAAGGCTGATCATGCATTAATTAATAATGATGTAAATTCACAGGGTATATGGGATTGTTGCCACATGCTCCATGATAGGTGTCTAAAACACCTAATTTACTATATAGTAGTTACGCTTTCTTTGCTATTTTTCTTGTGAATTATGTACTTTACGCGTGCTTTTGAGTTTATCAGGTACTTTGGAGTCATTTGGAGCGAAATAAGAGAAAACCCTTCATTTGGAGCGAAGCGCAGTATAGAACGAAGTTTGCATTGCTGAGGCTACCAACTCAGGTGGCCCTTATCCAATTAAAGGCGTCTATAGCAGCCTAGTTATATCACCCCACTTGCTTACAATAGTCGCAAGGTAGAGTCAGGTGTCTCGAATCCATTTCCCTAATCTTAATCTACCAACTCAGTTCACAGATTTAGAATATCACAAAAGACCATTCTCATGCCGGTAAAGCTCGGGTTCACCATGGATGGAAGAGAAATCAGTGAAGAGGAAGTGATGAGAGTTGAGACAAATCGGTGATTCATGAGATAGGAAGTTGCTGCCAGTATCGGAATTTGAAGGCAGTATTGATTCAGAGATGAAGAACAAGGGTTTATAGAGTAAAGAAGATGATGATTATCATGGGAAGAGATGGAGAGTGATTCAGAGGTTCATGATGATTTCGAATCCGAGAACGCAAAGAAAGGATGGGTTTAGCTTGAATTGGATGTTGCAGTGGTTACATGCGATTAACAGAGAGTATTTGTGTCGTGTTGGGGTTTGATTGAACGAAATTTGGTGGCACGTAAATTGGTCTGGAGATAGTGAAGAAGAGCAGGTGAACTGCAATCACTTGAATCTGTTGCTGGTGACTGAGAGAACAGATTGATAAGAAGTTAGGGTTTGATGGTGACAGTGATGGAAAAAAAGACAATGGAAGAATAAATGGGGTTCTCTGTGGTGTTGCTGGAATGGGTAATTGAAGTAAGGTACAGTTCAAGGAGGGGATGTTGTTGAGTTTCAGGTGCAGGTAGTTGGGTTTATGAAGATGGTGTTGCTTCAGTTTGGCAGGAGGTTATGGAGTTGTACAGGGGTTGCTTATGAACTAGTGTTGATTGAGCAGGGTCTGAGAAGTTTGAGAGCTGTTGTTGTTGCTTGATTGAGATGCAGTGCCGAAGTGAGCTGCAGCTGGAAATGCTTGTACAGGGACAAGGTGTTGATGCTAGAGTTTGGTATGAAATGCAATGATGCAATGGGATTGGCAGGTGAACCATGTTGTGCAGCTGGTGAAGCTTAAACTGGGATTGAGCTTGAACTACAGTTTGTTGAGAGCTGAATGTGTATTTGGCAATTGGCATAGTGATGACTCGAAATGGTGATGTTTCTTTGGGTTATGTTCATAGGGTTAGCACTCGGAGAAGAAGGAACTGGAAATGGGTTTGTGTTTGAATGCTGATGTTGGATCAAAGAGAGGAAATGGAGAAAGGTTTTGCTGAAGTGTAGAATGCTAGGTGGAGAGTTTTACAACGTTGTTGGTGCAGCTGAGAAGTCAGGGAAGTGGTGATATGAATTGCAGTAGATGGAGTGGTTGGCTGCAGCGAGTTGATGTTGTTCGTGTTGAGCCAGGGAGAGATGCGGAGATTGTGAAACTGGAATTGCAGGACATGGACAGGTCTGAGCAGCAGAATGAAGCGTGAGAGATGGATCTGGTGCTGAGAAGAATGAAGAGCATGGGAACTGGAACTGAGATGAAGGCAGGCTGTGATTATGAAACTGCGGGTTAAGATGTCATATTGTCTTGGGTTTGTGATGCCCAACCGTTGTTCTATTATGAAGGCTAGTGGGATGGTAATGCAGAGATGGAGTAGGTTCTGCAGTTGAGAATGAAGGTTGTGATGAGTGCGCTGCAAGGGGAAGTGTTGGCGAGGCTGTGAAGAGCAAAGAATGAGCTGAATTTGCAGGGAAGCGGCTGCTGCAGGATTGAGAAGTTGTTGCAGTGATGAAGCTACAACAGAGAAGAACAGTGAATGTAAAGGGTATGATGCAGCTGTTGCAGGTGCAGGTGCAAGTACACGGTAGAGGAATTGAGCTGCAAACCAAGAAAAAATGGGCTCTAGTGATTTTGAGATGGAAATGGACGATGAAATGTGCATTACGGGGATATGGTGATTGTAGAGAAAGAATGAGTTGGTTATGTGACTAGACCGGATGGCAGTGGCTAGGAATGTGTGTGTAAGAAGCAGCCATTATGGCTGGAAGTGCACTGGTGATGCACAATGATAGTGCAGCACAGCTCTGGCCTGTGCAATGGTCTGACAAGTAGGCCAATTTAGCTGGTTAGACACCTTAACTCAGACCTGACTCGTCTGACTAGACGATCTAACCCGATTTGACCCGAGTTGACTCGTTGACTGGTGACCGGGTGGACTTTGCCGGTCACCTGAGATATTTTTCGGTGCCGGATTCCGGCCAAATTCCGGCCACAATACCAGTTTTCCGGCGACCGTTTATGGGCAGAGTTTTCACATGGGTTTTTCTCATACATGGGCTTGGTGGATTTCTTTCTTTTGGACCTTTGAAGATTAGACCTAATTTTGGAAACAAGAGAGCTATTTAAAGGAAAGACTTCTACAACTTTTGGGAACATATTTTTCTTGGAACTTGGGAGAGCCGCTTTTGTTTAAGCTTCTAGGGTTTGCTTTTGTTCATCTTCTTCTTTTCAATTAATATTTTTATGATGAACTCCATAGCTATGAGTAGCTAAACATATTATTGGTTATGGGATAAAAGATGATTTCCAACATATTATTTGATTCAATGAATTAGTTTTGTCTCTATTTTATTGTTTGTGATTCACAATTAATAGTGTTATATGATTTGATAGTTTGTTTGGTTGAGTCCGGAATCAATCCTTACATTCATCTCTAGAGCTATATTAGGGTTTTCAATACGAAAAAGTTGTTTATCCCTGATTCTAAGTAGCATAATTGTGGGTAGTGCTTGTAGTGATATATCCTACTAGTCACAAGTGAATCATAACTTTTGTTAAAACGATTAGTGCTTTTACACATTCGTTTGCATTGATTAGTCTTATTCCATAAAACTTATTGCTTTTAGGGAGTTAAACTTAATTGTGCTTTTACACTTTAGGTTGCTTTCTAGGAAGAACTCATATATGCATCTTTTAATGTGGTTGTGATGAAATCAGGGAATTAACGGGTTATACTTGCGATCAAGGTATCCTAGGACTTTTAGTAAAGAAGAGATTAAATTACCAATTTTAATCGTTGATGAAAATACATGTTTGGGAATGATACTATTCCATGACCAATATCTTCTCCTTATTGATTATTCGAACCATTCACTTTGCTTTCAATTACTTTTATTTCTTAGATAAAACAAACATCCCCCCTTGACAACCGATCACTCCAACTTGGATGAATTTCGTGTATTTAATTCACAGATTGTTGGGATTGTTGCCACATGCTCCATTCTAGTTGAATTAGTAAAGTGAAGAAGTATTCATCACTTATCAGCAGCTTTATCCTTTGCAGGATGTCAGCGCATAAATTTGGTTTTATAATTTTAGCCCTAAACTAAAATCCACCATCAACAGGTACCCACCAAGTTTATGTTTACACGGGAGGCCGAGCCACGTCTCGGTTGTACAATTAAATCTCATCACCTTTTCATTGGCCACAGTGTCTCTAAATTTGATAAGTTCAACCATCATATGGTTTATTGCCCACCATGATATTTGGTTTCCTACCCCCCGTAGCAAATATTTGTCTTCTATGTATGGCATCATAAAACGGTCTTTACTTATCTCCATCTGAGTCACTATTTTTGTTAGATCATTTTCCGTGTGCTCGTGAATAGCTTCATGTACCGTAACCACCCCACCCTTATTATCTTCCAATTTTTTTTCAAACGTCCGTGAGACTGCTCTGCAAGACTTGTAGACTCATTTTTGAAGTGCTTGTATATATTGGTCCATGCATAAACAAACTTCTCCTTCCAAGGATTCAACCATGTATTCAAGAAATACTCGACAACCTTCTTATGATTCGTGCTCCAATCATCAATAAACTTCTGCAAGTTAGCATAATACTTAACCTCGGTCTTCGAATGAGACAAATGGTCCCAATCTTTGCAAAAAGCTTTCCATAGATCCCCCTCTTCATCGTATTTTTATTTTTCTTTCCTTTTATCTTCTGCTTGCTTCTTTTTGGAAAGTTGAAAATGACGACTCTCAGTTTTTTTTAAAATTTTAGGTTGAGTCGTTACTTTTGGAGAACCACCTATTAACGGCCCTAAAAGTTACATAAGATAGTTTGGTACTGGACTCGTCAGGACATAAACATGAAGGATAACGACTTGTTTGTGTTGAAGAGTCTTTACTTTGTACATATGCCACAAAACGACTCTAGATGAAGTTATTGCAAATCTTGAATTCAACCAATGTGGTTGAGTCAACAACGGAAAAAAAATTCAAAAAATTGGTCGTTGGGTCGTTAATTTCTATAAATAGAATGTTGCGTTTCCACAACAAGATTGGATCGGGACTTTGATGAGAACATAGTAACCACTTGATTCCACTGAACCAAAGCCTAATCGATTAAAAGTGACTCTTTTGATTATATTTTTCATATATAGCATTCTCTCTACAGACACACTGGCTTATAAAGCCTCACTACTTGACCTACGATCTACGAACATAAATCTCCCAGATGGTTACATCACAACCATCTGTTACAATGATAATTAACCACGAATTAAACTAACTAATCTATAATTAATTACTACTAACCGCTATTTAACACAAATGGCTAATGACAGGCCGAGACTGGATATGATCACCCTCCCTTTAGGTTGGGGATATGACAATACCTACCCCTTTAAACATCCTTGTCCTCAAGGATGAAAGATGCAGTCCAAAGTTGCCATGTAGCACGGTGAGGAAGATTCATGTATCAGCTTTATATATGAAGCATTTCTGCAAGGTTTGACCCACTGTAACTCAGCTAGACGGATGGTCGGCTGTTTGAAGTATAAAAAAAACTCCACCATTGGGACTAAATTATCCTGCTTCATTTCCTCATTGTAGTAAAACCCAATAGCAATCAAAGAGCTTAACTCCTTTCTGTTAACTGCCCAAGGATAATCAAGCCCACCCTCTTCATAACTCACATCTCTGTATGCGCTTGTGGAAGTCCCCATTGGGATCCCAGCCTTAACTTTAGATAAATTTAGATAATTCAGCTTTGCAGCACTGTCTTTAGCTCTCACTAGTTGATAGTTAAGGGAGTACTCAGCATAAACTACAAACTGGGTACATCCACTCGTTGGTTGATACCCCCGACACATCTGCTCTTCACAATAAAAGGGTTTGAGTTTAGCAAAATACCAGTAGTAAAGATCAGCCAAAACAGATTCTTCATCTTCATGGGAGAGATTATTGCCTTCACCCCTGTACAAATCCCACATGAAAACCTCGAGCATGATATCCAACAACATAATCACCTTCTCAGTAATCCACATTTGAGAAGCAGTTATATCTTTTACGAGAAATTTGGCTGTCCCCAGTGCTTCATTCCCGGGATTCCATCATTCTCCCTCTCACAAACAACCGGCGATGACTACTGATGTAGCTAGGATTTCCAAGTAGCTTGCTGGAAAGGCACATCGTACCATTATTCTTTTCGCTGCTCCATAATATTGTTAAGAACAGGTTCCTGAAAACCATATAAACTTCTTCGTTGTACTCTTGATTCATCACAACAACATAAACCAAGTCATTCCTCGATTCAGCCACTCAACCGCAAATTTCGCTAGCACATGCAAGTAAAAACCTACCTTCCTTGGAATAGTTTCATTCACTTCTTTGTTAGCTGCTATAAAGGGAAAAGCATCCTTCGTATCCCTCTCACGGTAGCATCGGGTTCTCATTTTCTACACTCCACCAACCTGTAGGAACTAGCTTGAATTTCCAGTGTAAGTAATCAAGCCAGCTCAACACCTTGAGGAGTTTAATCACCATGAGTAAGGCTAGAGTTACCGTCAGCCACACAAAAATGAAATGGTCTGACTCATAATTCCAACAGTCCTTCCACCTATAGAGCACAATTGGTATTTCCATGACCGAAACGCCACCAACATCAGTATATTGGTAACTTGAATCTTAACTAGCAAGAACCGAATTCTCACTCTGTTTACAAGACCATAACCAATAGAGCTATAATTCTCATCATTTGGAGATACCAAACCCCGCATATAGCTGTAACCCAGTTGAGAATACTGGCATTCATAAACACTCATCGGTTTGCAATACCAATTTGTCATTGGAACTTTCTCATGAACTGACAATCCCTCCCAGCTGTTTGGGAGTGAGCAGACGCAAGTGCAAGAAGAACTCCACTGCTAAGGGATGAAATTGGGTCCTAACAACTTTGGGAACTGGAGTTCTAGATACTAAAAGAAATTTAAACTCATTCTTTCAGGACAAATTGCTCCTATAAGTCCCTTTCTTGTCACGGCTCAAAACTGTGCATTGAACTTCCATATCGATACTTCTCAACCTCCCTGCAAACACATAATCAACACATCAAGAATTCTTCTCTGTTTGCATATACTTGTATCAAGGACAAGAATACTGACAAGAAACACCTTCATATACACCTATCAGTTTAGGATGCCACTCTGCTATTAAAACTTTCTCATGAATTGAAAAACTCTCGCAGTTTTCAGATGTGAGCAGTTGAAGGTGTAATAAGAAGCCACTTATTGGGAGATAAAATTTAATTTTAGAATTACTAGGAACTGGAGTTATAAGCATTATCAAAAAATTAAACTCCTTCAAAGTAATCTGCGACAAATCACCTTCTTCTCCACCATTCAAACTCCATAACCCAGTGGAAGACAATTTGAATTTCCACCTCAAGTATTCAATCCATATCAAAGATTTTAGTTGAGCTATATGTTGTATTCTCGAGAAACAAAAGTAACTTCTCACAATTTTGTAAACTGAAAGAAGTATCAGAAAAAAATCAAACTCCTTCAAAGTTATTGGCAACATCTTCTCATGACAATGTGCAATTGCACCGACATTCAATAGTTCACCAAGTAAGGGAATCGCAAAACCTTGACTTTTATGAAAATTGTGGCTACCAGGATCAAACAACTTGCAAGTGACGCAACCTTTACTCTCCTTGGTAAGTAAAATCGCAATCGAATTTGCCATAACCATCAACTTTGCTATCTTAGCAATGAATGTGTTACAACATTCATGATATCTTCGAGGAGTAGTTTCAAAAAATTTATCTGCAACCTTTACACTACTATCTGCAACCATGTGGACCATCATATAAGCAATTCCTAGTGACCTTCCTCGATCAAATACCCTCCCATTACAATCTAGGCCACAAGATATACATTCTCCACTACAGACCCTCGCATTGCGAGACTCATTTCCTTTGTCTCATGAAGGATCATTTTTAGCTGATGAACACTAAATTCTTGTAATATTTCACTAAGTAACGGAAATCATCATGAGTATCACCAACTTTAATAATTTCATGTAAATTCGGGTGCTCCAATAACGAATATAAAGGGTACTCAACTTCTATATTTAGCTTACAAACAGATTTGACATCACAAGTATTCATGAAATTTAACCCATTAAGAACAACCAAACTAAAAAAAGTAAACCGAAACTGAAATCAGAACTGCTTGGATTGTGATAAGAATACCTTCTAACACATTGAAACAACTTCCCTTGATCAAACGTCCTACGAGCCGCGACGATGATAAGGAAGACACATTCATCGACTATTAAGTTGTAACTCGCCTTACCCAGTTAAAGCTGTAAGAGAAATACATCTCCAGCACCACTCAGATTACAAGCTGCACTCTCAGGCATTTTATCAAACAGCTTGCCAGAAGCATGCCTGTCTATGTTTTTAACAAACCAAAACACCATTGAATCCTCAAAACCACTCCAATTTAGAGCATCTCCAATGCTAGAGGTCAAGGTCATCCTATGTGGATGTCTTATTTATACCTTTTGGTTGTGGGTCATTTATTATAGGACAAAAACTAACTAAAAATAACACTCTTTACCTAAAATCCATCTCCAATCCCCAAGGTCATATCTTACACTTTTTGTCTAAATCTAGACACAAAAGATGATGTGGACTTGTGACCCAAGGTCATGAAGAAAGTCTTATTTACACTTTCTCCTTTACCCCAACTTTAGCCATGTCATCTTACCTATGACCCTCACCTTTGCATTGGAGATGAAACTTTGGTGAAAAAAGTATTAAATCCTATGTGTCATGCTAATTTAAGACCTCTACCCCTTGCATTGGAGATGCTCTTATACCCATATTTTAGAACATTCCCATAAACAGATTTCCAATCAAATTTATCCACCGGAATTGAACACATATTGGGTACCAAAGAACCAGGATTATTCGTAATAGAACAGAACTTACAATTCCCAGCAATATCATAAAAATCCTTCATAATTTCAATCTCTCTGCCACGATCAAATAGAATACAAGAAGAATTGACCACAATGTAAAAACCATCACAATTTAGCAGGTTGTGGGTAGTGGTTTGAGTTACCTGTAAGCTCACAATCTCCCAATCATTAACCTCATCCATTTTAACCTGATCCCTCTTGGTATATTTCTTCACATCAGTTTCTGCAACTTCTTTAAGTTGTAAACCCACACCCTTGGTCGAATCATTCTTGTCTTCAACTCCAGCAGAAATTATTTCAACTTCTTCTAATGGAGACCTCACAACATTAGGCAAATCGAATTTCTCCTCTTCAACAACAGGAGGGATTGATTTGACTTCCTGAATTTCAGTAACATCTTCTTCAACTAACTGTTCCTCAGGTAGTGGTTGAGTAAGTATTGAAGAAGCTTTTTCCTCAACTCTTCTACACATCCATACACACGTCATGGAATAGAACATCAATTGTACCGAAATTTTGTTAAGCAAAAGCAAAATATGTATGAAATAAAATCAGGTTTTTCTTAGACAGGAAAACAATTAACTAACAACATTGTTACCTCAAATTGTGCATCCACTTCTCCAATATGTTTGCTTCTTCTTCCAGGGAGAATTGATATCGAAATATCATTATGTTGTCATCCTTATGCAAAACAAAAGAATAACAACAACCAACCTTTACCAGAGAAAGGTTGAAAAACGGTTTTAACAATTGCAAGCAAAAGTTGAAAACCGTCGAAACACATATGCTTTTATGTTAAACCAACACCGATTCAACATATTGTGACTTTTTCACATATTGTTTCTACCAGAACCCCTCATGATCCTTTGATAAAGCCTACCAACATGGGCTAGAACTTAATCCTGCTAAATCAAAAAGTCACCCAAACCATAAGGGTTTACAACATTATGAGATCGAATATCAAGGTAATAAAACCGAAATCAAACATCCCATAAACATCCATAGCAATAATAAAGCATTCAAGCACAGGCTATGTAAATCAAAAACCATCACAAGAAAAATTATAAATCAAATAATTTTATTCATAATAGACTTAATACAATCATTGAAAAAAATCAAAAATTGATGTTTATTTCTCTTGATTAAGTATTACAGCTAACAACTTAATCTTTAGTGATGCTCTTATTGTTAACTGAAGTTTCATCAGTATTCAATCTATTAAAGTATGTCTCAAGGATTTTGTTGGCAACCACTTTCTGTTGTCCAAGATTTTCAATTTGAAGCTTCAAATCGGCTAGCTCACTTTTTGCTTTATCCATTCTATCTTTCAGACTGTCTCGATCTTGTATTAAAGAAAAGAGATTTCTTATGAGTTCTTAAAACCCATGTATAGCATCATGCATACCATATGTGGAAACCACTTGATATAATCTGAAATATCGATCGCAAAGAGACTTACTTCATCTTGGGATCTATCAGAGTTGTGATCAGAAATGATTCTTGAGACAATTTTCCTGGTTCTTTGTTTTGAGAGAAAACCTGGACAACTTCTAACAATTCGAGCTTCCCTTTTATTACTCCTGGTAACACTTCGAGTTATAGGGGACATGATTTAGTTCAAGACCTTTTAGGGAAGATCTAATACTTAAGAGAAGATTTTTCTTATAAGATAAGAATATATTCGGTTTACGAAAACAAGGTTTTCGCCAATAGTCTATTTTACAAAACTTTTTTTTTATTTGAGGACAATATCCCTTATTACCAATCAAACAAATTAGTACATACTTGTGCTCTAGATTTTTATGTGTTTTTCTCATCCAGGGTTACGAGCACAAAACAGATGAGTTCACACTCTCCTTTCAGCTATGTTGAAAAGGAGTAAGCCTTTTCTGGCTTACATAGAATATCAAAAACATAGTTTACGTTTCTCCTTGAGAATTTCTGCCTAAAATATTTTCTCCCAAGACGATGATCTTTTCTAACTCTAGAGATATGATCATGTGGAGAAACTGTACTAACGTGAGAATTTTCGGAGATAAATAAATCTCTTTTAATTCTTTCAATGAGATTTTCATAAGATTTTCTCATTCTAAGTACTTCCTTATGATTCACATCAGTGTGATTATCAGAAACAATTATCGAAAACTCGTGATTGTTTTTTTTTGGCAGAGATTCTCTCTTTCCCTTTCTTCTGGAGTCGTCCTTCATCAAAACAAGGATTGTTTCGATAAGGATGGGGAGGAATTTTTTTCCAGAAGCGATTATCAACTCTTTCCTCTAATTTTTTTGAGTTGATCTTATCGGGTAGTGGTATAATCTGTCTTTCTACTGAGGAATGGTCTTTCAGTTTTTTAAGACAAGAAACTTCCTTCAATATTTTTACCACCGTATGTTGAAGAAGTATAATTTTCATGTCAAGTGACTAAAAATTTTATTCCTTAAGATCACTTTCACAGAATCGGTTCAAAGTTTCCTTTGTACAAGATTTCGTTTGATCATCAGTAGATCTAGAAGCTGGTTTTTCATCTTCTTCTGACTTGATGTAGTTAGGCAGACTACCATCATCTTGATATGTTTCAGATGTGACTAAACCGGTTTTATCACAGTCTGTAAAAGTCGAGCAAGGACTTTTAGTTTCCTCAGCATCAGAAGAAATCACAACAAAATCATTCGTCAGAGTCATATGATGTGTCTCTTTAACAGTAAGAGACTTACCAAGAGCTTCTAGTTTGACTGTGAGATCCATATTAACTTTGGCCAGACAATTCAGTTGAATGTCTTTATCTCTAATCTCCCGTTTAAGAATATTTTTCTCTGTCTTTAATAACACCACTTTAGAAGATGGAGATTTTATAGGCTTTAGGAGTTTTACCAACTCTTTATCATCATCTTCCTTTCCATCAATATGGACATATATGTTTTCGCAACTCCTGGATCATGAGTCAACGAAGTAGTACCATCTTCAACTTTTGAGTATTCAAACTCTTGCATAACATTAACTGAATCAGACATAGATTCAATTGATTCAATTTCTTATAGGTTGGATCGCACCAACCACAGATTGTTAGATCTTTTCGTGTTTGCCTTCTCTTATACCAAATGAAAAGGTGAGGGTACCCAAATATACCTCAAGCTAAAACTTTTCCTACCTATAAGTCCTTTCTCTGAAAGTGATTGTCTATGGACTGAGTCGAGACAATACAACTAATCGGTTCACACTTCGTGTGATCATTTATGGATACGAGATCGAGACAATACAACAATGAAGTATGTTTACTTGATAAAAAGGTTCGGACTTAACCAAACACAATAGGATTGCTTATCAAGTAAATATGAATCAACGATTGTGTAATTTACTTTAATTATAATAAAACAATTATAATGCAGAAATATAAAGTAAATGACACGGAAAGATTTTGTTAACGAGGAAACCGCAAATGCAGAAAAACCCCGGGACCTTGTCCAAAATTGAATACTCTCATGATTAAGCCGCTACACAAAATTAAACCTAACTTCGTATAGTTGAGACCAAGCAACTAAACCTATAGTTCACCTAGTTAAAGTCCGTATTCTCACACCTCCAACTTATGAATAAGTCACGTACTTGGAACAATTCCTTTGGTTCGTATTCCAAACAGTAAAGGAACAACAAATATGTTTAGTATCAACTCTTTTCAACCAAGTGATGTGAGTTCGACAAAGGCTCTTCTGTTTATCTCAATAAACTCCTTCGTCAGGTTCTTAGATTTATCTTATTCTCAACTACCGAATTAGTTGTTAAGATTTTGCAATCAATACTTTTAATCACAAAGAATTATATTGATGACGATCTACACAACTAATCAATCCAATCTACCACAAGGATAAACTGATTATAGTTGGATCCTCTTATACCGAAACAAGTATTGTGAACGACACCAAAGATTATGAACCCCAAATCAGAAATCTTCAATATCTTATTTGTCTTCGAATCTTCTTAGATCTTCAATAAACACCTACACACAACAACTTGAATCTCTTGTGATCAATCACGCACAGAATGGAGTCTGTTAACAATGGATTATCACAAGATCGTCTTTAGCACTAACAACAGTCTGAAGATCCATTTCGAAACTTCGATCTAGTTTGAGTGAATCTTATATCAGTAGAGAAGATTCTCAAGCATAAACAAACTAGGTGCAATCAAAGTTCAACCACTGTTATTTAATCAAATCAATCGAAAACACGAGATAAACCACAATTATCTAGTTTCCCACCAACGGTACTCGTAGAGCTTCTCAATCCCAAAGAAGACTTTAAACTGAGCGGCCGTAAGAGATTTCGCCTAATTAGGTTACTCTCCTCTCCGAATAGGCGGCTACACCAGTAACAACATAACCGAGGAAGTTTGTTGTCACGAACGATTAGTTTGCTAGAAATGCAAACTTCAAGTATTTATAGACAAGGAATTTTGGACACCAAGGAATTTCCAAAACCGGAAATATTCTCAAAGATATTCAATATATTCCAAATTCGTTTCCATAATTCCTGGAAATGCTCTGTCCAAAAAATGATCGAAAATCGCTTTGGAAAATCTCAACTAGTAAATGCACATTACTAATTCTTATTTTCCTAAAATAAAATTAACAACCTTAAATAAAAGATTCTTAACTTATTTATATTTTGATCCTGGGATTTTCTTCCTGTAGTTATTAAGGAATAACTTTGAACAATAAAAGATAAACATTGCTGCACGTGTTCAAAGTATGCTGACATCCTTACTTTGTAATTCCTCTTTCATACTTACAACCTTGAAACAGATTTTCCACACTTCCAAACAAGTTTAGAATTGGTTTATCTGACTTTCAAGAACTATGTGATTGATTAAGAAACAGTCAATCATAAATCATGGGATTAACGGTTCTACCAAAACAAGTTTCGGTTCTACCTCCATGCGAGTAATGTGCATAATCACACTAGCTTTCCAAAATTCGGTTGACTAGGTACTAGGATCGGTTCCCCACATATATATGGTATCTAACTTATATGTGTTGCACATGTTCATAGGATCGGTTCCCCTTTGCCTAAAAACGTGTTGCACATATTCATAGGATCGGTTCCCCTTTCTGCTATAAACCTTGTTACACCTCATACAAGGATCGATTCCCCTTTGTGATGTGTTGCACCTCTTCATAGGATCGGTTCCTCTTTACCCAGATTCGGTTCAACAAAATACAAACTCGATCATACCATCTCGGGTGATTACTTAAGATCGGTTTCACTAATAAAAGTCATACCAATACATAAGTCAGGCCTTTGTGAATAGTTTTACCAAGAACACAAACAAGTCGTGAGCGGTTATACTAAATCACACATATTGAATGTTCACAAGATATGCAATGAATAATAATCCCAATAACGCCTGGCGATTTCCTTTTCGATTCATAAACAAGTTTATGAACTTACTTCCTTAAAACACATGTAAAACATTATTTCCTATGATGAAATCCTCACCTCATACCCATACATAATCACAACAGCATTTAAACGATTATGTCGATGTTTTATCTACAAAGTTTAATGGCTCTTCAATGCTGCTAAAGAAAAAGTTTGGTGCAAATATCACTTTGAAAAACAACCCAGGAAATTTTTTCCAGAGTGTTTTACGGTCGATCATAATGCTGAGATGTGTGATGAGCGCGCGTTGAATATTTTCATCTTTGGTATGACAGAAGCTACTTTTGAAGAGTATTATACCAATCATGTACATATGGTTAAAGAAATGCAAAACAATGCGTTCGATAATACAGGAGGTGATGGTTCGGATAATTTGGTTAACGAGCTTGATGGGTCGGGCGTGGAAGATTCTGATTCCAGGAAGTATAAAAAAAAACAGAGATTCAGGTTTAGAGGATAATTACGTTATGCTCGAGATTAACTCCCAAATCCCTAACCCTAGCTTTGAAGACTCTTCAACTGTGATGATCAATAGCAGAGGCGATGAATCAGAGTTCGAGAATTCTGGTCATGGAGGTTTTGATTTGAACATGGTTGATGTAGAGAATGGAGATAGAGAATCAAATCCCTTGTTGCACCAGATCCCCACTATTGGAATGAATGGAAGAGCAACAAATCAGGATTTTTCATTATCCTTTCTCTTTTTTAAACTCTATTGCAAATCAGACTGCCTGTTTCCATTTGATTATCATCTTATCTTCTTTTTTTCTTTTGATTATATTCGATTGTCTAGGTTTGGTTTAATATTAGGGGGAAATTACCATTGATCTGTTAATTTCATCATCCACATAACTAGTGATTTCCTTCTCTCCCAGTATTATAATTTAACCGTTGCTACTCACTATATCCTACCAAAGACTCATATAAGAAGAGTTAAATTTTTCTCTGTTGCTTGTGATTAGAATTATTGTATTCCTCTTTGTTACAAAAATTGATTCGAATTTGTTGTCTGGTTTTTAAATTACTAGTTCTAGTTGTAATTTTAAGCTTTATATAACTTGTTCCCATCTTTTAAAAATGAGAATTTTGTCGTGGAATGTTCAGGGCTTCGGCAACCCTACAACTAGAAATTCACTTTGGAATTTGATCAGGAGTCAAAACCCTGACATGATTTTTCTATGTGAAACTAAGAATGATTATTCTAAGATGAACCAATATCTTAGGAGATTCAATTTTCTAAATTCTTGGATTTTTCCTTCTAATAGAATGTCTGGTGGTATTTCTTTAGTGTGGAAATCTGGTTTTCAATGTCAAATTGTTCAAAACACTGATAAAATGATTAACGTATTGATTTCTGATGACCCAAGTAAACCTGAGTTTTTAGTTACTTTTCTCTATGCATGGTTCTGTATACCATGATGAGAAAATGGAACAATGGAAATACATTGAAGAAATTGGATCTAGAGCCAATCTTCCATGGGTAATCATTGGTGATCTTAATATCACTATGCATGCCCATGAAAGATCTACCTATTCTTCCCCTACAACTAGTGAGTATCCTGAAATTCAGACTATCATAGATGGGGCTGACCTCTCTGATTTAGGATACTCTGGTAATAAGTTTACTTGGAGTAATAGGCAGTCTGGTGATGATTGTATTTATGCTAGGTTAGATAGGGCTCTATGTAATGGTTACTGTCTCAATATATATGGCTCTTCAAAAGTACACATTATTGATACTATAGGCAGTGACCATATACCCATTATCTTGGAAACTAACCCCACGTCTTACCAAGGTAGTAAGCCTTATAGATATTTCAAATGTTGGAGTAGTGACCCATCTGTTAGAGAGGTTATTTCCAATACCTACTCTAAGGAGGTCAGGGGTTCTTCCCCCATTTCAACTCACCAACAAACTAAGGTTTGTAAAGCATGATCTTAGACTCTGGAATACGCAGCATTTTTGGTAATATAGATAATAAAGTTAGAACTCTTAGCAGCCAACTCAATGATCTTGCTAATCTTCCTCACTACCTTAAGAATATGAATCTGATTAAACAAGTAGAGTTTGACCTAGATCATTGGCAAAAAGTCCAAGAAGACTTTTATGCTCAAAAATCTAGACAAGAGTTGTTTAGATCTTTTGATAGAAATACTGGTTATTATCATAATTATGCCAACAGAAGAAAACACTTTAATCACATAAGTGCTCTGGGCGGTGGGTTAATGAGAGATTTGATCTTGAAACACTTTTGATAAACCATTTCAGCTCTATAGGAACCTTTAATCCTTATAGGAATATTGAACTCCTTAATTGCATTGACCCATGCATTTCTGATATTGACAATCTTAACTTGCTTAGACCTGTTACTAAACAGGAAATTATTGATACTATAAACCAAATGACTCCCTGGACTCCTCCACGGACATATGGTTTTCCACATGGGTTTTATAAGGAGAATATTGATCTCTTAATTAATGATTTATGGAAAACTGTCTATAGTTTTTTTGAATCAAAACATTTGTTGAAAGAGATGAATCATCCTTCCCTATATATTTAATTCCAAAAACTGATAACCCATCTAGCTCCTCTGAATTCAGACCAATTTCTTTATGTAATTCCAATTACAAAATAATTTCTAAGATTGTTGTAAACAGAATGAAACCATTATTAGGAAAAATGATAAGCCCTTTCCAGGCTGCATATGTTCCTAATAGGAACATCCATGATAATGTCATAATTTCTCATGAACTGGTTCATACTATGAAAAGAAAAACGAAAAAGGACAAGTGGGGTGTCATGGGTCTTAAACTTGACATGTATAAGGCCTTTGACAGAGTTGAATGGGTTTTTCTCAAAGATATCCTTAAGGCTTTTGGTTTCTCAGATCATTGGTGTGATCTAATACACCAATGCATTAGTACCACAAGTATATCCATCATGTTAAATGGTTGATAGACACATTTTTTGTGTCTGAATTGTCCTCAGTGTTGGTATTGTTGGAACTCGATTTTTGTACAAATATTGTGTTTTTATGTATTTTTAGGTATTTTGGAAATAAATATTTTTTGGAAAATTCGGCTCGAAAAGTTAATAACACCCCGGAGGACATTTGATATTCGGACTCCCACTTTGGATAAGGGGGTAACCCAATTACTAAGGGCACCTTGATTGATATTCGCACCCCAGTTTGTTGGATAAGGGGTGACCTTCTTCTCCATTTCAAAAACGAAAATTGGCGGGAAAAATAGTTTTTCTTGGTAGAATTAGGTTGCAATTTTGGGAGGGATTAAAAGGAGACTAAAGGTTTGAAATTGATTGGTATCTTCCTCTCAGCCTACTAGTGAAAGGTGGTGTGGGTCGACCGGTCGTCTAAATTTACCTGGAATTGTCGAGAAGAAAAACAGAGAGCACACGCGGAAAAAAAAAACACGGATTACGGCGTGATTCGACGAGTTTTGCTCGTGTTTGGTCACTTCAAAAACGTGTAGGAGTTAAGTAAGGAAGCAACACGTATTTCTGACATCAGAAGCCGTGTAGAAGTAAAAAGGGAAACAAAATATTTTCTTTAAAAAACCGAGTAATGGGAAGATATTCGGGAGTAACGAGGAGTAATCTTTGCTCCTGTCAAGTATATATAAGTTGCTGAGGTCGAGTAGAAGAGTTACGGAGAGATTGGGAGGTGTTAGAACGCAAGAAAAGCCAAAAAATCGAAGTTGCAGAGACTACCTTTTCTGCTGCTGCTTCTCTGAAGAACACGAAAAACAGACCAACAGAAGCAGTCGTTCTTCTACGGTGTCTACGACACATAGACGAGGGTCGTAATACGGAGGGGGAAGACTTACAAGACAGAAGCACTTATTCTCTATCGTAGTTTGTAACAGTGTTTGCAACATCTATAACTGTTGCAAACCCGGTTTTTATCATTTCTCCTTTTGTGCATCATTTGTAAACCTCTTTTGAGCAATAAAAATGGATTTTGAGCGTGTTTCCAACATGATGAGCTAGAACCCATCAACGGGACGACGGAGGAAGACGAACTTCATACATGGGTAATTTTAATTAATTCTTTTTATGACTTTTTGCCTTCGATTAAAAATTGAATTATGATTTGATAAAATTAGTTATTATTTTATTAGATGGGTCATGCTTGCTTAAATGTTTGATGTCCCATGCTTACGATTTATAACTAATATTTTGAGAATCAACTTTGGCAAAAATAAGAGTCCATGTTTTTATTTGTTGAGCTATAATTGTTAAAAGAATTAATATTTGAACCTTTTGTTATGAGTTTGGCGGAATCCTGAATCCCAGTAACTCTCTCCGTCTTGTGACATAAATTGTATATATTCTGTATTTTTATTACTTTTCTTTATTAAATCCTAAGATCGATTTCATCAAGTCCGAGTGAACGACAACCTTACTACCACTTTCTACAACATTATTGAGTCACATCAATTTTTGGCGCCGCCGACGCGGACTTGTGTATAGATTTGTTTTTAGGTTTTATTTTTATTTTTTATTATTTTTGTTCCTTTTACGCGTTTTGGTATTTTCTATTTGCTTTGATTTGGTGCGAAGCTTATGAGAAAAGAAAAAGTTTTGAAAAATAAAGCGAAGCCAAAGAAGGAAAAGAGAGAAAATCAAAGGAGTAAAGAAGAAAATTTTGTATATAGTGTAATTAATTTTTTTTTTATTTTTTTTTTAGAAACTGTAATTATTTTCTCCAAAAATAATAAAGAAGTACTGGAGCATTAAAAAAAAAGTAATTAGGTAATTATCTTTGTAATTTTTATTTTTATTTTTTTGGACTTCTTAATTTTGGACTTTATTTTTGGACTTTTGGACATTTTTTTTAAAACCCTAAGGAAGGGTTATTTAAATATAAACTGCACAGGGAAGGACGACGATTACGATATCGTCTTGGCCCCTCGGGTTCGTACATGACATAGGAGTCGTGGCCCGAGTCGACCTCAACGGTTCATCCCCCGTCTGGAACGGGAGGTAAGAATTCTAAACACCCGTGAATCCCTGTCGGCGGGTTTCTTGGATGATTTCGTGTGCATATATGTTGAGGTATTGAAAACAGGCTGCTTTAAATTCCTATTAAAGGGCAAGGGTGGCCATGCAAGATAAGGGTTCGGATTTCATCACCGTTCTCTTCTTGCCCGCCTTAGGAAAACGAAACCAAACACGAACCTAAGCCTAAAATTTTGACTAGAACGAGACCTATAGGGTAACGAGCTTAATAGGAAAGTCGTTCGAAAAATATTGGTTACTCTTTTGAGCATACTTCGAAGTTCATGATGGTTTAAGTAAGTTGAATGGGTAATGCGGTGAGGCCTTGGGTATCAAAGCTCCACGCAGCTTCCCTCGCCTCTATTCAACTTACTTAAACTCGGATTGATTCCAGAGGGGTTTGCTCAGATTGTAACGAATTCCCTTTCGAAGGATTAGAAGCTGGTCTAGAAAGCAATCTAAGTGGAGCCATCATGCTTTTTGTTTGCTAGAAATCAGTAGGTTTCTTTGTGGTCGAGTCGGCCTTGTTTGTGTTTGTGTAGAATTCCCTTGCGAGTTAGGATGTCAAACGGTATAGCCAATACGACGAATATCCAGCGAAGAATATGGACATTACTCTTTTATGACCATAGTGTGAATAGTGGTTGGGAACGCCCAATCTTTTGAAGGTTATGGGTCATACCATGGTGAGCCCAATTACTATCCACACGTGCATCGGTCTTACGAGCAAAACGATGCTCCAATTTCTTTAGAAGAGTCTCTCAAGAGTTTCAATGAGTCAACACAGAAGTTTCACTTATTTATGAAAGAGACTTATAATATTCCGCTTCCAGAAGAGTCCATAGAGCAGTCAACTAAGATTTCTCTAGAAGAGTCCCTCAAGCAATTTATTGAGAGTACAAATAGGATTGTGGAAAAATTTGCTCAAGATAGTATTAAATTCCAATATAGTGTTCCCATTACCACCTTTGAAAATAAGGACAGTTATTTACATAATCAAGATGACGAGGATAAAATTGGTAACACTACTTGTCTAGATGAGGTTCAACCATTTTCATATTATTATAATGATGATTATGATGAGGATAGTGTTGATGAAGAATTTGAAATCGGTAGGCATAGTGATCGGGAATTTGTTACTCAATTGAGCTTAATGATGATAATATTTCTAGTTCAAATCCAAATAATTTTAATAATTATTCACCTATTCAAAAGGATGAGGATTTGACTAGAGATACCCCGTTTTAGACGATGTAGTATTTCCTTTTGATTACGAAGCCAATGATGGTTTAGAGGAGCAGTATATTTTGAGTCTAGCGATTTAGAAACAATGGACTTAGAAAAAAGAAAATGAACTCGTAGAGATGAGTGAGGATGTACCGATTTAGAAGAATCAATTGACCATTTTTAGGAATCGAGATGACCTTGAAATTAGGGAAGTTGTGACTAGTCTTTCTAGAGACCGAAAACTCTAAGTTTGGGGTGATGATCATTCTCCATGTGCTTTAACTCTTAGAAAAGTCCCTAACTTGGGACTTGACATATGTGCCTCAACCATTTTAAAAGATTATCTTCATACACTTTTTCCCGAACCTAGTTGTGTCCATAAAGAAGTTGGTTGTTAAGAACCCATCCTCTGGTTGATGTGGTTAACCAGGCTATGATACCACGATTGATTTGTTTTCCCACCAAATATTTTTCGACCAATTGTGGGAACGTATAAGTTTCAGGATGTGTCAATTATTAAGTTTTGAGGCTAAACCTAATTATTTTAGGAGATTAGGGTCGACACATTTGCTTAAGGAAGACCACCAATCTTATTGTGGTCCATTTTGTGTAAGTCAAAACTGATTGACTTAGAGGATCCTCAATTATTCGAGTTATTGTTATGTGCTTTTAAGTTCTTAACTTTGAGTATTTCCGAGACTCTACAACCTGATCTTAAGAATCCTTCTTTTAAGGAAACGCAACCCATGAAAATATGTTATCTAGACCCTTTTATAGAGCTGAACTTGAACCACAACTAGAGGTAGTTGTCTTAAACAAAAAAAGATAGATAAGGGTGTGTTGGATATCTTCACAGTGCAATGGTGATTTCCTCTTCTTGTGGTTAGCACTTTTTGATCCGGATGACCATGATTATGCATTTGTTGCTATATGATTCTCAGAGGTGACTAATCCTTTCCAATGTCTTTGAAGACTTTAAACTTAGCACTTCTTGGAGGTAACCCATGCTCTTGCAACACGGTAATATCTTTCCTTACTCTTCAAGTGGTGACAGTTTCTCATTGTTCATGCTTTTAATTTCATCTTTAGATCATTGAGGACAATGTTAGATAAGTTTGGGGGTATGGGAGAAACTTTTTAGTTGCCATAAATAAACTCGAGCCTAGAAATTTATGTTTATTAAGGTCGGCACTAACCAATCTAAGTGGATGGAAGCATTTTGGTTGTAGGAGTTGAGGAACCAATCGATTAGATGGCAACATCTAAAGAGTCTATTCATAAAGCACGAGCTCGAAGTGTTAGAAATAACATGATAGTTTCACCATATCTCGTTGAGTCCTTTTCATACTTGTTTCTATTTTGTTCTTTGTAAACTATGTTTCTCTAAGTGATTAGGTGGGGCCCACGAATCAAGTTGTTACCAATGCTAGGGTGAATTAGAGTGATTGAGATACCTAAAAAAAAAAATAAAAGTGAAAAAAAAAAAAGTGAAAAAAAAATAAAAAAAAATAAGACCAGACCATCAGACCAACCGGAATAAATTCAATAAAGTCGACCACTTTGGAACCCTTGTATATGCCAGTTGTGTTGACTAGAGTTAGGATTATCGACCCTTTGGTTCCCTTGTATATGCCGGTGTGTTGATATTAGTCGAACTAGTATCTCGGTCCATTAGGATAGGTTCATTTTGGCGGAGGCCTTGAGACGGATATGGGAAACACCAATCACTTAGTAAACATCAAAACCATCTATGTTTTCTCCATATCCATCTTCTTGATCTATCCATGTGATTAGTTTTGACTCGGGTATTGATGTCCATAGTGCGACTATACGAGTAGAGCTATGTCACTTTATATGAATTTTAGTATGCTTGAGTGCAAACTCGTGTAATGCACAATTGGAATTTCGCATCGGGGTACTTCCTCCTGTAGTCAATAAGTATGCCAACCAAGGAGATTCTTTAGTGCCTTCCAGGTTACGTAGCAGATAGCTAAGTGCGGGTAAAGGTTTTGTGGGTACACCTACGGTAAACCCTCCGGAGACAACACTCCGCCTCTAGGGCCACCTAGGGGTTCAAATGATTTTTATTTTCTAGAATAAATTTGCTCGAGGACTAGCAAATAATAAGTTTGGGGGTATTTGATAGACACATTTTTTGTGTCTGAATTGTCCTCAGTGTTGGTATTGTTGGAACTCGATTTTTTTGTACTAATATTGTGTTTTTATGTATTTTTAGGTATTTTGGAAATAAATATTTTTGGAAAATTCGGCTCGAAAAGTTGCGCGGAACACCCCCGGAGGACATTTGATATTCGGACTCCCACTTTGGATAAGGGGTAACCCAATTACTAAGGGGCACCCAACTGATATTCGCACTTTTGGCTGTTGGATAAGGGGTGACCTTCTTCTCCATTTCAAAAACGAAAATTGGCGGGAAAAATAGTTTTCTTTGGTAGAATTAGGGTTGCAATTTTGGGAGGGATTAAAGGAGACTAAAGGGCTGAAATTGATTGGGTATCTTCCTCTAGGCCTAACAGGGCTGGTGTGGGTCGACTGGTCATCTAAATTTGGCTGGAATTGTCGCGAGAAGAAAAACAGAGAGCACACGCCGGGGAAAGAAAGAAAAAACACGGATTACGGCGTGATTCGCGAGTTTTGCTCGTGTTTGGTCACTTCAAAAACGTGTAGGAGTTAAGTAAGGAAGCTTCAACACGTATTTCTGACATCGAAGCCGTGTAGAAAGTAAAAAGGAAACAAAATATTTTCTTTAAAAAACCGAGTAATGGGAAGATATTCGGGAGTAACGAGGAGTAATCTTTTCTCTGTCAAGTATATATAAGTTCTTTGAGGTCGAGTAGAAGAGTTACGGAGAGATTGGGAGGTGTTAGAACGCAAGAAAAGCCAAAAAATCGAAGTTGCAGAGACTACCTTTTCTGCTGCTGCTTCTCTGAAGAACACGAAAAACAGACCAACAGAAGCAGTCGTTCTTCTCCGGTGTCTCGACACATAGGCGAGGGTCGTAATACGGAGGGGAAGACTTACAAGACGAGAAGCACTTATTCTCTATCGTAGTTTGTACTTGAGTGTTTGCAACATCTATAAGCTCATTGCAAACCGGTTTTTATCATTTCTCCTTTTGTGCATCATTTGTAAACCTCTTTTGAGCAATAAAAATGGATTTTGAGCGTGTTTCCAACATGATGAGCTAGAACCCATCAAGGACGACGGAGGAAGACGAACTTCATACATGGGTAATTTTAATTAATTCTTTTTATGACTTTTGTGATTAAAAATTGAATTATGATTTGATAAAATTAGTTATTATTTTATTAGATGGGTCATGCTTGCTTAAATGTTTGATGTCCCATGCTTACGATTTATAACTAATATTTTGAGAATCAACTTTGGCAAAAATAAGAGTCCATGTTTTTATTTGTTGAGCTATAATTGTTAAAAGAATTAATATTTGAACCTTTTGTTATGAGTTTGGCGGAATCCTGAATCCCGGTAACTCTCTCCGTCTTGTGACATAAATTGTATATATTCTGTATTTTTATTATTTTTCTTTATTAAATCCTAAGATCGATTTCATCAAGTCCGAGTGAACGACAACCTTACTACCACTTTCTACAACATTATTGAGTCACATCAATGGTTCACCATGCAAATCTTACAGACCAACAAGGGGTCTGAGACAAGGTGATCCCTTGTCTCCATACCTGTTTATCATTTGTATGGAATCTTCATCTAGGTATCTCATACATGCTGAAAGGAACAACCTTATGCATGGCCTTAAGGTTTGCAAAGATGCTCCAAGTATCAATCACCTGTTTTTTGCAGATGTCTGTCTCATATTTGCAAAAGTTTCACATAATGAAGCTGCTAATTTATTGAGCTTGATCAAAGATTTAAATTTGGCCTCTGGCCAAGTTATAAATCTCCAAAAAACTGGATGTTTTTTTAGTAATAATGTTCACCCTGCTCAAGCTTTGTCACTTATCAATGATCTTAAAGTTAAGAAAATAGCTTTAAATGAGAAATATCTAGGCATTCCCCTCTTCATTACTAGGTCTAGAACATATTCCTTTAATTATCTAAATGATCACTTTGATAAGAGAGTTTCTAAGTGGAAATATAAGCATTTTAATCATGCAGGTAGATCTGCTATGGTCCAAAAATGTGTTAAAGTCTTCTCATATCTATCACATGAACACTTTGACTATCCTAGATAACATTATCAACAGTATGGAATCCTCCAAAAGAGATTTTTGGTGGGGTAAGTCTAGATCAGGAGGTATCTAGTTTAGAGCGTGGCCAAGGATTTGTACACATAAATACCAAAGAGGTTTAGGGTTTTGAAACCTCAAGTACATGAATCTGTCACTTTTATCTAGAACTGCTTGGAAATTGATTCATAATCCTAATGCTTTGTGGGTGATCATTCTAAGATATAAGTATTTTAAAAGTGTTCACCCTCTTCATCATCCCAAAAAAGTTGATTGTTCTTGGGCTTGGAGAAGTATAAGTAGAGGACTTGATTTTATTGCTCAAAATGTTGTTTGGGAAGTAAAGAATGTATTTCTGCTTTTGAAGATATGTGGTTTCCTAATCCTGTTGAGCCAATTTTTGAAGCTAGGGCTAATCCTAACCTCACTGTTTCTGCTCTTATTGATGAAGACACTAAAAGTTGGATCCCTGACCTTGTTAGTGCATTCTTCACCCCTCAAAATGCTAAGAATATTATTGAATCTAGGATACCCTTTTCAGGGGATGATAAACTCATCGACCATATTTTAAAAATGGTCAATTTTCTGTCAAGTATGCTTATAAAAATTTATTTCTGGGGAGATTAATTATATGAGTAATAATCAAGGAAGTAACCCTTTCTATAAGGCTCTTTGGAAACTATCTATCCTTCCAAAAATTGAATTGTTTATCTGGAAGTGTCATGAAAATATCCTTCCTGCTAAATTAGTTATTGCTAGGTACAATAATATTCATGACTCTTTCTGCAGCATGTGTAATTCTGGTCAGATAGAAACCCCTGAACATATTGTCCTTCCTTTGTTTGTTTGTTAAGTCGGTTTGGGCTCTAACACCTTATGCGATTTAATTGAACAAGATAGTGATTCTTCTATCAGTATTCAAGATTGGATTTTCAAGTGGACTACTGATAACACTTTGAAAGACAGGGCAGGTGCTGCTTTTACAATTACTTGGAGTATATGGAAAGATAGATGTTTCCATATATTTCAGGGGAAATCTCTTAATCATCATTTCACTGCTAGAATGGCTCTTAACTAGTTATAAATACTTAGACATACTTAAGAAATGATATCACTCATACTTTCCATTCCCATGAATCTGTAGAAGAAATTTTTTTTTTTTTATCTTTTGTTGTTTCTTTATCACAATATTGTGTTATTGTACTTAGTGATGCAACTTTTGATAAGGATACTAAAATTTCTAGAATTGGTTTGATCTTGACTAATATCTCAGGTAGCTTCATTGGATGCAAACTTAAGGCAAGGTCAGTAAGGAATGCTGAATAAGCAAAAAGTCTGGCTTTATTGGAGGCAGTTCAATGGGAAAAAGAGAAAAGTTTGGAGAAAGTGTGCTTTATTAGTGATGCTAAATTAGTGGTTGAGTCTTTGAACTTAAATTCTAACCAGTTATACTGGTATAACAAAACAGTCATAGATGACTGTAAAAGTTTTATTTCTAGTTTTCAATTTGCACAATTTAATTTCTTATGACGAAATCACATTATTCTAGCTGATCAAGGAACCAAGTTTAGCAAGAGGTCTAGAACCTCAGGGGAATGGTGGGGAAATGTCTCAGAGTTCCTTAATCTTTCAGTGTAATAGTTCCTCTTAGTAATAAAAAAAAATTCTTAGCAAAAAAAAAAGAGTTTCATTGTGAACGAGTTTCCGTTTTTTTTTTTTATTTTTTCCCAAATTTTATTTTCACATGTTTAGATAATTATTTATGGGTAAAAAAATTTGGAGAGAAAAAAATGGAAATATAATACGAAATAAAGAGCTTTAGTAGAAATAAAAGAGTAAAAGAGTATCCGATTTAGTTTCCGTAAAGTAGGTTTTACATAGAAACTCATTTCCCTTCCCTACTAACATCTGATCCACTTTGAGTAGTAGGGAAGGAATATCCCTACTTATGAACGGATATGGGAGGTTTCTCCCTACATCTAAGAGATTGAGAAGGGAAAAGAGTGACCATAGCGCTTGGCCTTCTTTCTTTGGAATTTTCGAGGCGTTCCAAGATTCCGATCTCTATATTGTCGGATTGGATTTCCGATCTTTGAAGTTTTGTACTTGACATAGAAATTAGGAATGCATTTGAGAAGCGAGGTGTGCTTTAATGCCTTTGGCCTTTGTTGGGATGATGCTACGTTGGCCAGGGCATGCATTTTCCGCGTCTGCATAAAAAATTGGGAGCCACTTTGCCTTTCTTTGTCCCGAATTACTAATTATTTTTCTCCATTGTATTCTCACATGAAATCCAATATCTAAAAATAAATTACTTATACTAATTAATATTTTTTTCCCGTTATTCTCACATGAAATCTAATATCTAAAAATAAATAAATTAGATAATTAGTCCTTCCGTTCTTAATTAATAGGCTGGTTTTGTTTTTAGAGGAAATTAAGAGAACTAATCATTGAAAGTGGTTCTCATGACACTTGTCAATAAAAGAAGTGAAGTGAAATGGTCCCATAACACTTGTCAGCAAAATAAGTAAAGTGAAATGGTCCACATGACATCAAAACTCAAAAGAATTTAAGAGAAAAGTGGTCCCAGAAAACTAAAATAACATTTGACTTTCCCAATTAGGAAACCAGTTTATTTTTTTGAAACATCTATTTATAGAAGCTAAAGCAACTGCAGTGGGACGAGTAAAACTAAAGACTTAAAACCAAAAAAAGTTAAAGATATGGTTTTAGTCCGTGGTGAGACACTACGTTGGAGGAGTAAATTTGGTGGAGCGGAGGTAGAATGGTTTGTCTGATATGGGGCGTAGTTGTTAAGTGCGTTTGGGTTGGACGCAACTTTAAGTTACGCCTGATGTTGGGCGGTGTTTAAATTTGCGTTTGGTGTGGAACGTAATCCAGAACTACGCCTGACCAGGCGCAAATACAAACTACGCCTGAATGGGACGCAAATACTATAATTCGCCTGATGGGGCGCAACTTGGAACTACGCCTGATGGGGCGCAACTTGTGTGCTGATGGGGCGCAACTTAGTGACTCCACTTTGATGGGCGTAACTTGTAGTGCGCTGATGGAGCGTAACTCTCAGTGCGCCCCACCACACACTCGTCCCACACGTGGGTAAACCCTTCTCAAATCCTCTTCGTTATCATCGATAGGCAGAATTAAATTGTAAACCCTTCAAGTGTTTTCATCGTTCACATCTTTTGTTTTCCATTCATACCTTCTTCTCTTCCTTGCGTCAATTTCTTCTCTAATGTGTTAATTTCTTCTCTCCTGTTAGATTGATTATCAAGAAAAAGCGTAGAAAGTTTAACTTTAATTTGGCCGTGATGAGGTATGGATCTAAATCTTTTGTTAATTCAATTTGACAAATAAAGATCAAAATAATCAATTATTATGACCTTTTAATCGTATTATTTAAGTGATTATAGATCAACCCAAATCCTTAAATTTTGTATTGGGTTTAGATCGAATTTGAATTTGTATTTGAGATTTTTTTATACCACTGTGTGATTTATTATGTCTAGTTTTAGGATGATTCTTTTGTTTTTGGGTGATTATTGTTTGGGTAATTTGACTATTTTTTGATTATTTTGATAAGGATTATTCTTTGTTTAGGGTGATTATTGTTTGGTTAATTTGACTATTGTTTTGATTATTTTGATAAGAATTATTACTTGTTTTGGGTGATTAAAGTTTGGTTAATTTATTTATTGTTTTGATTGATTCATCTCATGATGCATACTTTTTGTTTATTGCATGTGTACGGATGTCGATTTGAGGTTCAACAATCGCGTAAAGCAGACAAGAAACAAAAATCTTTAGCCAATGATGATTATAATTTAATATCTAGTGGTCAAATTAAGGAGATTGATGTTCCGGGTTAGGGAGGAGGTTTCTGTCGTTGAAGATGATAAACCACACGCCTACGGATATCATAGTTACGGAGACAACATTAACTCTCGGTATACACATCGTGGTAACTTTGCATTCGATCATTACTCACTATAAGGTTATTTCTAGACTTAGTCCTAGAGTCAAATATATTATTGAAAGAGCGGGATGGGATAGACTATTGAACATGGAATTGGGAGAAACCCCCATGCCATGGTCGACTATATTGTGGAGAGGTTTTGGGATACTACGAATACTTTTCACTTCCCTTTTGGTGAGTTGGGGTTCACACCTCTTGATTGGGTCATGTTGACGGGAGTGATTATTGGAGATGGGGTTGATGTTAAGTATGATTCTGAAAGTATCAATTTGAATATGTCCGTGATAATATTTTCCGGATATCCAAGATGACTCGCTTTGTGCAAAGGCGCGTCATGGAAATCTAATTCAATTACATTTGAAAATGATAAAGTCATTCTTTGAAAGAGTACTTATTTGCTTTTTATGTATGTTTTGGGACAATTTTTTTCTCTAATGCAAAGAACTATATTGATGCGGGATGGTTGCTGCTTTTGACGATCTTGATGCGGTTTCCTCCTATGATTAGGTCTTCTTAGCTTTTTCGAGGCCTTTGTATGCGGCACTCCGTATAGGTGGTAGGAAACGGAAGACACTAAGCGGGCCCTTCAAGTATTAGAGGTAAATTCCTTTCATATACTTCTTCCTTTTAATGTTTAATTTATTGGGTTGAGAAAAGAATCAATTTTTTGCTTGCTATTTTGATTTAGTTTTGGGGCTACGAATATTTGGGCATATGTATTTTTAGAGATAGTCGGCCTAATGATGATCAACCAATATGGCCTCGAAGTAGTAGGTGGAAACCAAATAAGAAGGTGGTTGATATTGTTCGTTGTAGAACTTTACTTAATAAGTTGACCGCGGACCAAGTTACATGGCAACCTTGGGAATCATGCAGACAAATACTTGAATCTGAAATTGGAATCAAAACTTCCTTACTCTCAAACACAAGGGTTATATTTTCTTGGAATGGCGTTGTGAGTATCATTTAATGGTTTATGCATACTAATTTATTAGATGGCAATTACACCGTTATGATAATAACATACTAATTTCATGCATACTCCTTACTAATTGCACGGCATAACATGTACCTTGGAGAAAGGTGTTGGAGACAAAACCATCCCACCTATGGTGTTCCCATAAATCTACATACAATAGTTGGGGATATCGATGATAAACAAGGAAAACGCCTAATCGAGGAAGGTTAGGTTTATGCGCGATAGATATTGTGCAAGTTGTTTCGTATGATTTGTATATGCAATATTGGCGAAGGTAACTAACTTTAAAGATTATGTAACATATCCCGATTGGGATGTTCCATTATATGGGTATCTTAGGTGACCTTCATAATCACACGATTTGAAGCCTGCTGAACATATACCTATTCGCATCAACATCAAATATCCCCGTAAGTATACGTTCGGTATTATATGTTTTTATTAAAAATAATATGTGCTCATTTTTTCAAATGGGCGGAAGAATGTTATTCATTTTTTTTATGTGACAGGATGAATGTTATTTATTTTATCAAGAACATGCTGATTTCGGTCATCAATTACGTGATTTTACGTTAAATCTAACGAAGGAGCAATTGTACATGAGGAGGGCGAAAGATGCAGAAATAGAAAGACTCAGCCATCAGAACCACATGTTAGAGGTACAACTCTCTCATTTGCATATGGCACCACATTCCCAACCTCCCCTTGGATTCGGTCACTTTTCCCAAACGATACCTGACAGGTTTGGAATACTATGGGACAAGGATCGGCTTCAACAATTGGACAAGGATCGGCTTCAACAATGTCGTCGAGTTAATCCCCTTTGCCGAGTCATTATGCCTTTTATCCCTCACGTTCGGCATCTTTGGAGGAGAATACGAGATGATATGAATGGTTAATGTGTTCCTAATGAAATAAGATTCACTTTTACGGTGTATAGTCATTTCAAGTAAAGGTTAGACTGATAGTTGATGTCTTGGTTTTTTTTCATTTTACTGTATAGTCAGGAACCAAAAAAAAATTTTGTTAGAGTGACAGTGAGTGGTCAGACAAAAAAACTTTGTTACAGTGAGTTGTCATTTCCATTTTGAGTGTACTGCCAGTCTCACTACGAATCTTTCAGTATGGCTACTTCAAATCAAGAATCTTTTCAATGTCTCTTATCTTATTAAATTTTTTAAATTTAATGTCTTGCCGATCTCTACTCACAAAAACACTTTATGTTTTGTTTATTAATATTTACTCTTGGATTTTCTTTATAAATTAGAGCGCCTCGTCTTCGGTATCTACAAACAAACACACCTATTCAGTAGCAATTATAATGGAAAACTACGAGAACACCTCAAACTATTGTTCGTCGGAGTTCTTCTTCTTCTTCTTCTAATAATAATAGTTTGTATTCCTCCGATGATGATGCAGTAGCAATTCATCAAAATAACATGGATGTTAGTTTGGGTCTCCATGTTACAAATTCGTGCTGGCCTCAAACTCGTATCAAATTATGGAGAAATCGGGATGAGGGAGCTGAACTTCTATGGAAAGACTACTTTTCCCGAACCCGCGCTTTCCACCTAATGTATTTCGTAGAAGATTTAGAATGCGTCGACAATTGTTTAATCGAATAGTTACGAAGTTGCGGGAGTAAATCGTTATTTTGTTAAAAAGCCTAATGCTTGTGGAGTTATGGGATTGAATCCTCATCAAAAGCTGACAACAATCCGAATGTTAGCTTACGGATGTGCGGGCGATGCAATAGGCAGTACTTACGCATTGGAGAAACAAGCTGTTTTGGAAGCTACTCATAGGTTTTGTAAAACTATTGTCCACTTGTATGGGCAAGAATATTTGTGTGAACCAAGCTGCTGGTGATGTTGAAGGCTGCTCCTTAAGCAAAACGAAGCGAGGGGATTTCGAGGGGATCTTTGGGTAGCCTAGATTGCATGCATTGGAAATGGGATAAATGTCCGTCAGCGAGAATCGGGGGCTTACACCGCGTATAAAGGGAGCGAAAGTATTGTCTTTGGGCAGTGGTGTCGTATGATCTCTGGTTTTGGCATGCATTTTTGGTATGCCGGCTCAAACAATGATATTAATGTGATGAATCGTTCGTATGTTTTCCAAAGTCTTGTCACGGGGAAAAGCACCACCGGTGAACTTTGTGGTAAACGGACATTCATATATGATATGCCGTATTATCTCGGTGATGGCATATACCAAGAGATTGCTACTATTATTATGTCCATTAAACATCGAGGAGGGAAAAAAAATTCTCAGGGATGCAAGAGGGTGCACGGAAAGATGTAGATCGAGGATTTGGTGTTCTGCAACAACAATTTGGAATCATCAAACAACCTGCAAGAATGTGGGATCCGGATGTGCTTGCCTATATCATGAAAAACTGTATTGTTTTACATAATATGATAGTAGAGGATGAGCGTCTACCCGGTGACTGGCCACATATATATGAACAGCGCAGGAACCCATCACCAGTTGCTATATCAAGAGAAAATAATGAAGCACTTTCCCAAATTAGAGCTCAACAACGTGGTCGTGCAATGCGTAACAAACAAACGCATATTAACTTGCGTGATGACTTGACCGAACACATATGGTCAGAATACGAGGATAGTTAAATAATTGGGCACAAGGATAGGTATAACTATTTTATTTTTTATTTAAATGTATTGTCTCTTCTCTATGTATTCATCGTCATATTTTAATTAATTCTTGATGAGCATTATTAAAGGGTTTTAAAAGTTAATTCAATCGACGAAAATAATATTAAAATCCATAAATTACATAATAAACTGGCAAGAATAAAAATTAATATTTAAACACAATTAAACTACTAAACCTATTAGACATAATACGCCTTTGCTCAAGATTGGTTTCTCTTATTCCGCACAATGTCCGCCTTTAGAAGTTCGAAATACTCTCTTTGTAAGGGATCCAATTTATCGAGATCTGCATTATGATGCGTAAGTCGGCATCTGTTGCCTTGCCTTGTTTTGCCGCTAACTCGGCTTGTTTTTCATGAGCTCGGCTGCTCTTTGTTCCATCTTGAATTTTGATTGTGCTTCGTAGTGCGCATTAAAATGTTGTTGTTCTTGAATAAGTTGTCGCATCATTTCCTCTTGGGCTGTTGATTTTCTCGCCCTGTTTTCTTTAGTCGTTTCGCTTCTTTCTTTCCCAAATACTTAAAGGGTTGTCTCTTCTCTATGTCTCCTATCTCACCGTCATTAACGTGGTCGGATGGAGTTCCTTGATCATGTTCTTCCCCATCCTCTTCGTCATTCTCATAATTTTCCTCATCGTGCGTTGTGTCAAACACAAATGTTGAGCGTCGATTATATTTTATATTTTCCAACATATATGGGTAGCACTCTTCGTGCTTAAATGGCTTCCCATCATTACAATCCTTGAACCGCAGACCTTGCTTCTTCAAGCTATTATTGTTTTCGATAATGTGATTTAGTTTATGTGCAAGTAAACAATACAAAATAAGTGTTACAAAAATTGTAGAAAACTTACCAGCCCTTTCGAGGACCCCATCGGTATGATGTTCACGTTCTATTTCTCCCTCTTTGCGAGAGAACAAAGCCATATCTTTGCTTATTCCTGAAATCGTTTTTGTCCACGACGTCAAGGCGCTTCGGCTTCTTAGGTAATAGTTGTTCAATATCATGTTTGATGCGACTCCATAATTCCACTTCGGATTGATCGGTTCCAACAGGGATCTTGAGATATTGATAAATGAATTTTACACATCGTTAAATCTTCGATTGTTGAAAAATTAGGACCTCGAGGAATTCGTCTTTGCCATTAACCTGAGTTCAATGAAAAAACTCGGAAACTAAATTGAAAGACAATGGAATGAGTTAAATGAAAAAACTATTAAATTTGGTTTCAAAGACAATACAATGACTCTGTTCTTGTTGGGAAACATAGTTGAATAACTCGAATCCGTATTTATAGATATACGGGGCTGCGATTTTAGTTTCCAACGGCCTTAAATATCCAACGTTCTAAAATTTCCAACGTTACAAATTTCCCAACGGTATTACAAATAATTTGAAATTTTGAAAATACCTGAAAATGGTGGTTGAAATTTCGAAAATATATGATAGACGGTGAAGGATGGGCGTAGATATAAATTACGCCCCATGTAGTGAGCCCCGGTACTTATAAATACGCCCCATGCATTCAACGGGCGTAACTTATAATTGCGCCCGACATTCAATGAGGCGTAACTTATAATTGCTTGACATTCAACATGCGGTACTAGTAATTGCGCCTGACTACAGGCGGACTTTAAAATCACGCCCGGTCAGACGTAACTTGTGACTACACTTGAATGAGGCGCAATATTATGGTGCCGCTTGGTATCAGGCGCAAATGTTAATTACGTCCCACCGGGCGGAGTCTAAAGTTGCGTTTCAATCGGGCGGAGTCTAAAGTTACGTCTCATTAACAAACGCAAATTACAGCTATGCCCCAATAAGGCGTAGTGTCAAATTACGCCAGACTATAACTAAACCAAAGACCAAATTTGGTTTGGTTTTTAGTTTTAGTCTAGGATTTAGTCTTTACTCCACTCGATAGTGTCTGTGTTTTCAACCAAATTTTTAGTTTTGGTCGATGACTGTGAATGCTCTAAGAGCGACTGCAGTGGTGCGAGTATAACCAAAGACCAAAGAGGGAAAAAAAGACCAAAATTTGGGTTTAGTCTGGTGTGTGACGCTACGGGTGGAAGACTAAATTTGGTGGAGCATAGAGTATACGTTACTTTGGTGTGGGGCGTGAAGTATACGTTCGCCTGGTAGTGGGGCGTGGATTATACGTTCGCTTTGGGGTGTGGGGAGATTTCGAAAATTCAAAGAAAAAAAAAAAAAAAACAATGGGGCGGAGGTAAACTCAACGCCCCATTCAAAAATTTTAAAAATCTTCATGGGGCGGTGGTATAAACCACGCCCCATTCAAAATCAAAAAAAAAAAAAGAAAAGAAAAGAAGGGCGGAGGTATAAACCACGCTTTGGTGTGGGCGTTGAGTATACGTTCGCTGGTGTGGGCGTACATTATAAACCCGCTTGGTTTTGGGCGAACATTATATCACGCTCGACTATATTTGGGTTTAGTCTTTGATCCCCGACCAAATATAATCGCCCCTTTGTTGATTTAGTGCTGGGATTTGGTCGATGGTCGGAGTCATTACGCTTTGGTTCGAGAGACCAAATAAATGGGTTTAGTCGCCCCCTGCAGTTGCTCTAAACGGACCATTTTGGGCGTGGGACTATTTTCTTGTATGTCAGTTTGGGTTTCCAAAGTTAAACTGAATCTGGGAGTTCTAGTAAGAAATAGAACAAGATTTAGAACAGGGATCAATGAGGATGATTAGTTAGTTTTGTTAGTGGAAGAATTTGGGGCAAATTAATTTTCAATTACAAGTTTACAAATTGCAAAGGTTAGGTCGGTTCATTAATCCTCGCAAGCAATTTTACTGGGAGTGTGATTCAAATCTCAACTAATGCCATCCTCTTTTGCTTGTGCAATTAAGATGCAAACTATGTTTTCCCAACTGTTTCGGAAAAGTAAGGACTACCGGTGAACTGTGTTGGTTTCTATCGCCAGTCAAGGCTTGGCTCATAAATAAAAATAAAATAAAATGCTCATCTAGCAGCTTCACACTCCCAGTAAAATTATCCTTATGTAAACTTAATGATATTTAATTAAAATAGTGGTTCTATATGAACCGCTCAAAAAAACCAGTTTAAAACCGCTTAGAGATAGGAATGGTGGGCCCCTCCCCCTGGAGAAGGGCAGGGGTCACTTTTGGGCCCCACAGTTTTAAGATGTGTGAGAGAAGCGGTTTATATGTGGTTTTTTTAACGGTTCATTGAGAATTTTTGTAATTAAAATTTGAACTAATCAATTATGTAAATTATTAAATTTAATTAGTACTAATCTATTTAGAAAGGAAAGTAAAATTAAATTTAAAACAACTCCATCAACATCTTGCTCGAGTAGTATGTGTACTTTTTAACATCACATACAGGTTATCAAAAACTCCTTAAAGGATCGCGTAATGAGCTTCGTAAAAAAAATTTGTTCTTTTCTATCTTCCCCATTCTTGAGCTCGTAATATAACTTCAACATTGGTTTCACCTCTAAGTCGATATCGATTGACAACCCGAACTAAATCTATAAATTCCTTAATCTTTCAATGTAATAGTTCCTCTTAGTAATAAAAAAAATTTCTTAGCAAAAAAAAAAAAAAAGTTTCGTTGTGAACGAGTTTCCGTTTTTTTTTTTTTTTTTCCCAAATTTTATTTTCACAGGTTTAGATAATTATTTATGGGTAAAAAAATTTGGAGAGAAAAAAATGGAAATATAATACGAAATAAAGAGTTTTAGTAGAAATAAAAGAGTAAAAGAGTATCTGATTTAAACTTTACAGAAACTCATTTCCCTTCCCTACTAACATCCGATCCACTTTGAGCAGTAGAGAAGGGATATCCCTACTTATGAACGGATATGGGAGGTTTCTCCCTACATCTAAGAGATTAAGAAGGGAAAATAGTGACCATAGTGCTTGGCCTTACTGCTGGAATTTTCAGCGTTCCAAGATTTCAGCCTCTATATTGTCGGATTGGATTTCCAGTACTGAATTTTTGTTCTTGACATAAAAATTAGGAATGCATTTGAGGAAGCGATGTGTGCTTTAATGCCTTTGGCCTTTGTTGGGATGATGCTACGTTGACCGGGCGTGCATTTTCCGCGTCTCATAAAAAATTGGGAGCCACAGGCCCCACGGGGGAACAAGGGTAGGGTATTTTGTGAGACACGGCATTATTGCCTTTGTTGTCCCCGAATTACTAATTATTTTTCTCTCCGATATCTAAAAATAAATTACTAATTATTTTTCCCGTTATTCTCACATGAAATCCAATATCTAAAAATAAATAAATTAGATAATTAATAATTTAGCTAACGGGCCATTACGACCCTGTG
>JAJJWW010012709.1:271599-314293 GCA_023531295.1 Papaver armeniacum
TCACCAAATAGTTATAGCTTCAAATGCAATCTTCATTTTGTTTTTGTAGAAAAAAAGAATGATGTCACCATGTCATCGCATCCTGCCCCAAAATTAAAACTGCTTTGAGATTAGCTTATAAACAGTTTAGTGTGACAAGCTAATTAAAGTTTTTCAACAATGCTAATGATAAAGCAAGAAAATGCTAACGGGGGGTGTACATATCATGCCAAACATGGGTATTTGCACGGAGTCGAATATTGCCCACTTGAACCCTCCTCGTATGGTAAAATCTGTACCTTAACTTCTTTTTTCCATCTAGTCATCTACTTTTTTTGGTTTGAGAAACCTCCCTTTTACTGTTGAACATCGAGAAAGAGTGGCCACCATGATCCTAAACTTGTTAGGAACTTAGGGCCAAGGCACCCAAAGCTTTATGCCACATATTTAAAGGGGCCACTTATGCGCTGGGACTTTTGGTTACAAATGTTTCTAAAAAAAAACAGAAAAAGTAAGTGTTTGGTGGGCCACCACAAATATTAAACCTAAATGTCAGACTCAGAGTACTGGCACTTGTACTGATATTTCTATTTGTTCGTTTGGACTTTGGCGCACAGTGGTCTTGAAAAGTCTTCAAAGTCAAACCAACTCCAGGCTTCCAGTCCAGCATTCCACTGCTAAGATTTGCTCCATGGATTTCTTACAATTCCTTGTCTACATTTCATCTCAGAAACTTATAACAGTGTTGGATCATGGCTGCTGGCTGCACATTCAAATGTTGTACATCCGAAGGACTAGGCGACAGCCTCCAACCTTTACTGCTACTAGCAGTATACCAAGGTAATTTATTTTCCACCGCTTTTTGACACGTTGGCGGCGGCAAATTCCATCTATCCACCTGACATGGTTGCTGGCATTGCTGCACAACAAAATGCTTATCCCATCCAGTTTTTTGCTGCTCATCTGAATGCTTATCCAACCCACTTGACTGCTGCACAACCAAAGGACTAGGCCACGGGCTTTAGCCTCCGCTGCATAGTCCCTTGTCAGGTTGCTGCACAGTCATCTAAGTTTGATAGAACCAGATTAGTGTTAATCCTAATCAGGCATGTTTAAGGTTTAGATCTGCCAAAACAATTCTGGTTGGAGGGGATGGTATATACAAGCAAAGTGCTTCAAGTTTTATCCATAAAGTGCCATCTTAGTTGAACTATAAAGGCAAGGGTGTGTCTCCAACTAATATTGTCGAATGGAAGATACAGGTCTACGAAGTAATAGGTCGATTCTCTTCTAGTCAGGTATACTGTATCTTATTTATCTCCTTGCTTATCAAATATCTTGTTGTAGAAATATTAAGATCCCAAGTGTGCAGTAATTATCAGCATGTTTAAGCTGTAGTTTTCCTGATTAGGTGCCAATTCTAACAATGTATACATGAATAAAAGAAACTGAAGATAACTAATCCACTGTGTCACCTTACAAGTTTCCATTTAGGAAGGTGCTAAAGCAAAAACTGATATCTTTATATGGTACAAGCTGGTGAAACTGAAGATCACTAATCCACTACAACAAAAAATGGGATTATGGCCGGGTTTCATTTTTGTTCATTTGAAAATGAAGCTTACATGAACTATTTCTAAAGAATAAAAAGATCAAAAAAAAAAAAATGAACTATTACTATGAGGCAGTTGCTTCTTTTTCACATCTCTCGGCTTCAAAAGATGTTGCTTTTTGCTCAAAATCTGGAGCCTTTGGTGTCAGCCCTAAAACCTTGAACATCATCTGATCTGCATCGTAATCATTGTTTGGAGTAGTCAAGAGCTTCTCCCCCGTGAAGATCGAATTGGCACCAGCGAGGAAGCAGAGTGCTTGCTCGGACATAGAAAATCGAACACGCCCCGCTGATAGCCTCACCATTGCTTTCGGCATCACTATCCGAGCAGTAGCAATCATGCGGATCATCTCCCAGATTTCAACTGGCTAAAGAAAAGAAAAGGCTGCAATGAGACCTCAATTGCTGAAGGTACAGACACATTTTTGCAGTTTCCTTATTTGTTCTCTAACCAACATAGATTCTCTCATGTTACCCTTTGCCGACCCAAAACTAATATACAAACCTCAAATCTAACTTACAGACTTTCTATATATCCTTATTAAAATTATTGAATTGTTAACTATGGTAGTACAATGGCGGTTTAGCATTATATTAATCCTAACCTTAGACCAGATCTTAAAACCGTTACATCTTTAATTGTTCCCTTCTAACCATAAGGTATGTCTGGTCAAGGAAGTTGCACATCTATTAGAGGAACCACTATTTTCATTTTTGTTGGAAAATAGACGTGGGCCAGCAGCCCACATACTCAATTATATATTATCAACTCAGAAAATTGAAAAAAAAAAATACCTTTTGATCCTCGAGAGGTGTTCCTTTCACTGCAAGCAATGCATTTATTGGAACACTTTCTGGGTGCTCGGGCAGTGTTGCTAGAGTGTGCAACAGACCAACTCGATCTTCTTCAGCTTCGCCAAGCCCAATAATTCCTCCTGAAGACAGAGAGAGAGAAAATAGGCATGAACGGAAAATGTATATCCTGTTTACAAACAACAGAATCACTTAAAAAAGGAAACAGTATATAGTTTTCACTTCCGACAAATCAAATGAAGTTTCTCTTGGTTTCCCGCTGCAGCTTGTCATCAAGGAAATCCCACATTAAATTGTCAATTAAACTAGTTCTGCTTATTAGTTACCATCTGGGTGCGTCGGGAATTATTCATGAGATTTTTATTGTGAAATAAAAATCTAAGACCTTAAAGAAGCTCTGGAAAAGTACCTGAGCAGACATTGATCCCTGCTTCCCGGACGAACTTTAGAGTTTCCAAACGCTCATCATAAGATCTAGTTGTGATGATGTTAGGGTAATACTCTCTAGAAGTGTCGAGATTGTGATTGTAAGCAGTAAGTCCTGCCTCCTTCAGCTCCATAGCCTGCTGCTTCTCTATCATGCCTAGAGTGCAGCATACCTCCATTCCCATACCCCTAAAAAGTATAATTTCAAGGACGCTTTAGTTCTTTCTGTAAAGCAATTCATTATCGAAAAACTTTTCTAAGACACATACCTGATTTCTTTAACGTATTCTAATATTTGTTTAAAATTTGTCTTTCTGCCTACTGTGTCTCTCCAGGCAGCTCCCATGCAGAAACGCGTACTGCCTGCCTCTTTTGCCTGGGTAATCAAAAGATAAGTCAACACTTAACTAGAGAAAGCCAAACAAATTTAATTGAGATAATGCATAAGTAATAGGTGACCAACATTTTATTTAAATAAAGCGTTGGAAGTGTTAGCATGTTATGAAAAGACGGGTTTGGAAGCAAGTCTGACTATCTAATTACTACTGGCTTTAACATCTCACCTGATACATCCATTCAATCCATAAACCTACGTGATCTTTTCAACTAATTTGACTCATACAAGAAAACCAACTTGGAACCTACAAATTCGTTGTGATACAGATAGTTTCAACACCATGACTGATATCACCTTACTCAGTGTCAATCAATCTATTCTTACTGATCAAGCGATCAAGTAACTTCTCCTCATACTTACATATTAGCTGCAAGATGTGCATCTTGCACATGAGCTTACTACTGAAAAAATCCTTACGGATTGTCACCGTATAGATCAACTATAACTCTTAAGAAAATCTTCTTATTATTTCCAAAAGCTAAAGATTGGCGTTTGGAGGATTACTTCCTTTACACGAGTTCACAGAGAAAGTTTTATGACAAGACACTATATGAAAACAAGACATACCAACAGAGGGCAGAGCGCTACTGCAAACTTCTGACTAACAAATACTGAGCATGATTCTACACTAGTTTAGCTCTCGAACTAGAAAAATGCAAACTAAAGTAGCAAATGAAAACAACACTGCACCTTTTCTGCTGCCTCCAGAACAGCATCCTTATTCATCATCTTTTGGGCTTTCAGCCCAGTGTTATACCTTGAAGATTGTGGACAATACGAACAATCCTCACTACACCCGCCTGTTTTAACAGAGAGAAGAGTGCATTGCTGCACTTCCCTAAAATTATGAGCATGTCGATGTACTTGTGCCTACAAAAAGCCATAATGTGTTAAAATAGAACGCATTCTACATACAAAATGACCTAAAAGCAAACAAGAGATTCAGTAGTCACATAAATAGCTTTATCACAGAAACTATCTGTTATAACTTATTTGGTTGAGGCTTAAATTGCAATTTGCTTCTGAAATCAACACTTAAGCCCACAAGACATGTTGCGACACATATTACTACAGTTTGGCACAGGACAATCACAGTGTACTGCGCACGTATTGCCCTTTCCTCGCTGTAAATTATACCTCTAACCTCTCTATTGCTTACCAATTTTAAAATTTTCATCTGTTTTCCTACATTTAGGGCTTGGGTCTCTACTACTCCCTCCTCTCTACCACATTTTATCAAACATTTACTTACACCCTTTTTTCATCATCTCAATTAGTATAATAACCATCAATAACAACCTCAGAATCAGATCATGAAAAAAAAATTGCTCAAAATCTCAAATTAAGGTTAAAAATTCACAGAATCCAAACAAGTTAAAAAAAAAATCAAAAAAATTAGCATAAAATGTAAAGAAAATGAAGGAGAAGAAGAAATTACTCCATGGTAGAGAAGATCGAGAACAGGAGAGTCATAAACATGTTTAATTTCATCTTTAGTCCAATTATTTCTTGGACCTTCTTTAATTGTTCTATCTGCTTGTAGAGCTGCGGCTGAAGAAGAAGATAAAGTTGAAAATGAAGATATGTACAGTGATGGATGAACACGAAGTCTCAATGATCTAATCATCATCATTTTTTCTAAAATTCTAAAACTCTAAAAACCCTAGAAATTACAGAGTGAAAACCACACTCTCTTCTTGGAGTTAACGGAGGAGGAGAGGAGAGAGATGTAATAATAAAAAAAAAAATACTTCTTCAGTGATTTTGAGTTGTGAGTGAATTTAGGAAATTTTCATTTTATAATGGAGGAGTATTAAAAGATGGCCACTAGAAGATTGACACGTTTGAGATAGGTTGGGTCCTGACGGTCATTATTGTGGTACTAGTTTGGTTCAACGGCCCAGCTACTTTCCCATGGGTACAGCACAATCTGTTTTACTCCCACTCCTGTCAATCAATTCACCACCAGCATGTCCAGCGCATAGTTCCATAGTTCCATAAGACTATCATTAAAATGGTAAAGTTATCGATGGATGATATTAACGACATGAGCCTAAATTCGAAATTCGTCCGTATCGAAACGAAGACAAAAAAGGGACCAACCAAAACATACAAATGAAAAAAAGTCTGACTTTTATCATATGAGATACATATAAAAAAAAAGCTTTGGCGAACAAGATATCGCGGAAAAAAAATTCCGACTTTCGTGAACAAATTATTATGGTCTGAGGTTAGTGGATCAAAACAATAGAGAATAATTATATCCCTAATCCAAAATGTCAAACTGTCACAGTTTCGTAACTCCTCAAATACTTGTTGTTGATCTGATAAATTCAGTCGATTTAAAGTTTAAGTCCTTGTATGACAAGCTAAACTCCTCGGATTTTGGCTCGGTGAACTTAAATCCAAACGATAATTTCTAGAAAGGTTTATGGATACATAAGATAACATAAAGTGAATTGAACCAATTATGCTAATGTAGTAATCAGGGAAAAATAATGGGTAAAGACATAAAATTTTAAGCACCCGTCCATAACAAAATAGGTACATGATTCACCTTTGCAAATTCTATCCATATAGTAAAAATCAACCAAAAAAAATGTTTTACTTTAATAAAAAATTCTTACATATCATTTACAAGGCTCATTTGAAGTAAGAATTAGCAGGACAATACCAGAAAACACCATAGAAAAATCTTACAAATCACCTTTTTAAACTATTAGTCAAACCATCCTCTTATCATATGTTTTGAGTGAAATAAAATAAGCATCCTCTTGTCTTCTCTTCCTTGCCTTCTTATCATGTGTATTTCTGAGTTTGGTACACAAGTGGATATTCTTTCGTTAGATTGCTTCAAAAAAATTGAGATATCGTTCGCTACAATTATTATAGGACCAAACGTTTTCACTCAAGGCAAACTTAGATATATTACGAGCAATCATATCGACAGTTCTAGGAACCGTAAGTAAAGTAGACCTCGTCGAACCAGTTTGATATGTCGTGTGAAACCAATTTGGTATTGCTTTTATCAATCAAAGGCGCATTCTAAACAATGTAATCTCCCAAAATTCTTACTCAAGTTTTGAGGCTGGCAAGAAACAAGCGAAAAAAAAAAGAAAATCAATTTGTTTGCATTAATAAAAGTGAAATATATGTTTTACATTGGGGCGAAGTTTTTAATTTATTTATCATGTTTATCAATGTGAAGCGTATGATGATAGATGGTATCATGTTTTATACCATTGGACAAAAATAAACACAAAAATAATCTAGTAAGCACGTAACATACATTTTGATCGGATGACCAGGATACTGTAGAACACATCCACTTATAAAGAAAATTTAGATGTACTCATAATTGTATTGAGGCATTCTCTTTGTGCACTATAACTTTTTCATGCTACCGCTGGTAATTGGCGATGCTCCATAATTCTACATATTTAAGATATGTTTTAGGGATATTTGAGAAAACTAAAGTGAACTGAATTGCTCTCCATTACGGCAACAAAGTCATTTTGGTAAAGACAACAGTGAGTAAAACTGGTTACACATTCTTCAAACAACTTATACATGCAGAGTTAAGACAATATATATTCACTAAACTAATAATGTGATCGTAGATAGCTAGTTTTTTAAGTGATAATAACGACAGTATTTTATTCACTCCAACTATTCACAGATTCATACATGGAGACTTCACCAGATATCTCAAATGATACTGTTAGAGCACTGCTCGGTCGAACTCGCATGCGTTGCTATCTCAAGCATGTTTGTCAATGTTAGTGATCAAAACTATAAGTCTTGATTTCTAGTCTACTTAGAGCATCTGCAGTGGTGCGACTAAAACTAAAGAGTAAAGAGTAAAAAAAAAGACTAAATTTGGGTTTAGTCCGTTGAGTGACGCAGTTGGAGGAAGACTAAATTTTGGTGGAGCGTAAACTATACCAACGCCTCGGTGTGGGGCGTGAAGTATACGTCACGCTTGATGTGGGGCGGAGGGTATACGTTAAATACCGTAGAAAAAGTAAAAAAAAAAAAAAAAAAAAAAAACAACAACAAAACAATGGGCGTTGGTATAATCCACGCCCATATAAACTATCAAATTTTTGAGTGTGGCGGAGGTATAAACCACGCCCCACAATAAATTAGAAAAAAAAAATATATATGGGGCGGGGTATAAACCACGCCTGCTGTGGGGCGTAGACTTTACGTCCGCCTGGTGTGGGGCGAATACTATATCAACACCTGGTGTGGGGCGAACACTATATCAACGCTCGACTAAAATTTGGTTTGGTTTTTGGTCGCGGACCAAATTTAGTCTGGAAATTTGGTATAGTCTGGTATTTGATCTTTAGTCCGTCCCACTACGGCTCTATCTCTTCCAAAATTTTTGGTCTTGGTCGCCCACTGTGGTTGCTCTTATAGATGTCTCGGACTAGGAAATAGATTGTGTAGTTAAGCCTTAGACATCACGGCGTTCATCATTTGAAGACGAAGAACTACTAAGGAGAGCTTGTGGAACTTCATCAACAAAAGGTATGTGGAGACTGAAACTCATATATCACTTGGAAAGTCTATTTCTACTATATCTCTTATATTGAGACATAAGTCGTACTACGATAGAGTTTTCTATTATACACACTTGAGATTTCGAGCTGAGTTTAGCTCGCTTACATATTTCTCGGGATATGCGTTGGACAATTTTTGCTTCGACCAAGTTCATCTTATATTCTTGACGCAAGTCAAAAAATGATCATGTGAAAATTGCCGAGTAACATCTTACATGGTTTGTGTGATACAATCATATGGTGTAGACTTGGAATGTTTCGTTATGATTATTTCAATAACTTGAAAATTGCTTTGATGTTAATAGTGTGTGGAAACGGCTATTGTCATCCTCTAAGAAAGCTTCAATGATTGAAATAAGAGTTTAGAACACTTAAACATTATTGGATATGACATGTTGTGCACTCTTGCACATATGTAATCCATGTACGGGAACCATAGTATGCGTACCCATACGCGTACCTGTTGGCTTGAGAAATCCGGGAACCTAAGTATGCGTACCCATTCGCGTACTAGCGTAAGGTTCGTGTCCGAATATTTCTGTTGGTATTGGAAGTATGCATACCCGTTTGCGTACTGGCGAAATCCAATCTTGGCCGGGTATTTCAAGTATGCGTACATGTTTGCATACTTGAAGGTTAAAGTTCTAAAATCGGTTATGTACATGAACTTAAACATTTATATAATAAGGAATGCAATCTTTGCAAGCCGTGGCTATAATGTTCATGAATTGATTCGAGTGAATCAAACCGATTTTGCTTCAATTGTGTTATTGTATACTTCTATGAGAATATAGCAATTGAACAACTCTTTAACTAGTTTCATTTGAGTCATTTGAACTAGTTATGGTTAAGATGAATAGAGTTGATATGAGAGTGATCATATGGCTAACCTCGGTTAACTATTGTTGAGCCAACATGGTGTACACTTTTAGGTACGATTACATAAACCTAAATGAGGGTACATTTCATTTGTGTGTAACAAGCTAAGTTCGATCTAACGGTTGAAAGATATTAGCTTGGTTGAATCAGGTTTTTCATCTAACGGTGAATATTGAATGCTTTGTTACCATGGTAACTTAGATTGCAAACCTTGATTTGAAAACTATATAAAAGAGAACTCTAGCAACTGGGAAATCTAATCCCCACACTTCTGTGTGTTACTAGTTTTATAAGCTAGAGTCGATTCTCCTTTAACCTTAGGTTTCTCACGAGACCCTGTAGGTTAACGACTTGAAGACTTCATTGGGATTGTGAAGCTAGACCCAACTATTTTCTCTGTAGTTGCGTGATCAGATCTTGTTGTTTCTATCGTGTTGAGTACAATTGTAAGAATTGGCTCGAGATTTATATCTCTGATAGGCAAGATAGAAAAGTAATCACAAACACCTTCGTCTCATCATTTGTGATTCCACAATATCTTGTTACATTAATAAATTAAGATTATTGTTAGGTGATTGATAATAATAGGCTATTTTTCGGGAATATAAGACCGGTTTATCAATTGGTTCCTTTTTCACCTTGATTTCTCAAAAGACGGAATAAAAAGTCATATGTATTTCCGTGGGAGACAGATTTATCTATTCCAATACACTTTTCTGTGTGAGACATATTTGTTTATTAAGTCTCCGACTTTGGGTCGTAGCAACTCTTGGTTGTGGGTGAGATCAGCTAAGGGAATCAAGTGCGTATTATCATGTTGGGATCAGAGACGTAAGGAACACAATTGTACCTTGAATCAGTGTGAGATTGATTAGGGTTCAACTACAGTCCAGTCCGAAGTTCATTGGTAGTAGGCTAGTGTCTGTAGCGGCTTAATACAATGTGGTGTTCAAAGATGGACTAGGTCCCGGGGTTTTTCTGTATTTGCGGTTTTCCTCGTTAACAAAATTCTAGTGTCTGTGTTATTTTTTTTCCGCTTTATATTTTGTTATATAATTGAAATATCACAGGTTGTGCATTGTATCGATGAATTAGGAAATCCAAACTTTGGTTGTTGATTGAAATTGATTGATCATTGAACATTAGTTTTTGGTAAAGTTATCATGTGTTCTATCAGTAAAATGGTAAAGTTATCGAGGGATGATATTAACGACATGAGCCTGAATTAGAAACTCCTCAGCATCAAAACGAAGACAAAAAAGGGACCAACCAAAACATACAAATGAAAAAAAGTCCGACTTTTGTCATATGAGATACATATAAAAAAAAAAACTTTCGCGAATAAGATATCGCGGAAAAAAGATTTTGACTTTCGTGAACAAATTATTATGGTCTGAGGTTAGTGGATCAAAACAGTAGAGGATAATTGTATCCCTAATCCAAAATGAAACCATCACAGATTCGTAACTCCTCAAATACTTGTTGTTGATCTGATAAATCCACTCGATTTAAAGTTTAAGTCCTTGTATGACAAGCTAAACTCCTCGGAATTTGGCTCGGTGAACTTAAATCCAAACGATAATTTCTAGAAAGGTTTATGGAAACATAAGATAACATAAAGTGAATTAAACCAATTATGCTAAGGTAGTAATTAGGGAAAAATAATGGGTAAAGACATAAAATTTTAAGCACCCATCCATAACAAAATAGGTACATGATTCACCTTTGTAAATTTTATCCATATAGTAAAAATCAACAAAAAAAAAATGTTTTACTTTAATAAAAATTCTTACATATCATTTACAAGGCTCATTTGAAGTAAGAATTAGCAGGACAATACCAGAAAACACCATAGAAAAATCTTACAAATCACCTTTTTAAACTATTAGTCAAACCATCCTCTTATCATATGTTTTGAGTGAAATAAAATAAGCATCCTCTTGTCTTCTCTTCCTTGCCTTCTTATCATGTGTATTTCTGAGTTTGGTACACAAGTGGATATTTTTTCGTTAGATTGCTTCAACAAAATTGAGATATCGTTCGCTATAATTATTATAGGACCAAACGTTTTCACTCAAGGCAAACTTAGATATATTACGAGTAATCATATCGACATTTCTAGGACCCGTAAGTAAAGTAGACCTCGTCGAACCAGTTTGATATGTCGTGTGAAACTCAATTTGGCATTGCTTTTATCAATCAAAGGCGCATTCTAAATAATGTAATCTCCCAAAATTCTTATTCAAGTTTTGAGGTTGGCAAGAAAAAAGCGAAAAAAAATAAAGAAAATCAATTTCTTTGCATTAATAAAAGTGAAACATATGTTTTACATTGGGGTCGAAGTTTTTAATTTATTTATCATGTTTATCAATGTGAAGCGTATGATGATAGATGGTATCATGTTTTATACCATTAGACGAAAATAAACACAAAAATAATCTAGTAAGCACGTAACATACATTTAGATCGGATGACCAGAATACTGTAGAACACATCCATTTATAAAGAAAATTTAGATGTACTCAAAATTGTATTAAGGCATTCTCTTTGTGCACTATAACTTGTTCATGCTACCGCTGGTAATTGGCGATTCTCCAAACTTCTACATATTTAAGATATGTTTTGGGGATATTTGAGAAAACTAAAGTGAACTGAATTGCTCTCCATTACGGCAGCAAAGTCATTTTGGTAAAGACAACAGTGAGTAAAATTGGTTACACATTCTTCAAACAACTTATACATGCAGAGTTAATACTATATATATTCTCTAAACTAATAATGTGATCGTAGATAGCTAGTTTTTTTAGAGATAATAACGACAATATTTTATTCACTCCAACTATTCACTAATTCATATATGGAGACTTCACCAGATAGCTCAAATGATAATGTTAGAGCACTGCTCGGTCGAACTCGCATGCGTTGCTATCTCAAGCATGTTTGTCAATGTTAGTGATCAAAACTATAAGTCTTAATTTCTAGTCTAATATAGATGTCTCGGACTAGGACATAGATTATGTAGTTGAGCCTTAGACTTCACGGAGTTCATCATTTGAAGACGAAGAACTACTAAGGAGAGCTTGTGGAACTTCATCAACAAAAGATATGTGGAGACTGAAACTCATCTATCACTTGGAAAGTCTATTTCTACTATATCTCTTATATTGAGACATAAGTCGTATTACGATATAGTTTTCTATTATACACACTTGAGATTTCGAGCTAAGTTTATCTCGCTTACATATTTCTCGGGATATGCGTTGGAAAGGTTCATCTTATATTCTTGACGCAAGTCAAAAGATGATCATGTGAAAATTTCCGAGTAACATCTTACATGGTTTGTGTGATATAATCATTTGGTGTAGACTTGGAATGTTTCGTTATGATTATTTCAATAACATGAAAATCGCTTTGATGTTAATAGTGTGTGAAAACGGCTATTGTCATCCTCTAAGAAAGGTTCAATGATTGAAATAAGAGTTTAAAACACTTAAACATTATTGGATATGACATGTTGTGTACTCTTGCACATATGTAATCCATGTACGGGAACCATAGTATGCGTACCCATACGCGTACCTGTTGGCTTGAGAAATCCGGGAACCTAAGTATGCGTACAAGTTCGCGTACTAGCGTAAGGTTCGTGTCCGAATATTTCTGTTGGGATTGGAAGTACGCATACCCGTTTGCATACTGGCGAAACCCAATCTTGGTTCGGGTATTTCAAGTATGCGTACACGTTTGCATACTTGAAGGTTAAAGTTTTAAAATCGGTTATGTACATGAACTTAAATATTTATATAATAAGGAATGCAATCTTTGCAAACCTTGGCTATAATGTTCATGAGTTGATTCAAGTGAATCAAATCGATTTTGCTTCAATTGTGTTCTTGTATACTTCTATGAGAATATAGCAATTGAACAACTCTTTAACTAGTTTCATTTGAGTCATTTGAACTAGTTATGGTTAAGGTGAATAGAGTTGATATGAGAGTGATCATATGGCTATCCTCGGTTAACTATTGTTGACCCAACATGGTGTACACGTTTAGGTACGGTTACATAAACCTAAATGATGGTACATTTCATTTGTGTGTAACAAGCTAAGTTCGATCTAACGGTTGAAAGATATTAGCTTGGTTGAATCAGGTTTTTCATCTAACGGTGAATATTGAATGCTTTGTTACCAAGGTAACTTAGATAGCAAACCCTGAATTGAAAACTATATATAAGAGAACCCTAGCAACTGGGAAATCTAATCCCCACACTTCTGTGTGTTACTAGTTTCATAAGCTAGAGTCGATTCTCCTTTAACCTTATGTTTCTCACGAGACCCCGTAGGTTAACGACTTGAAGACTTCATTGGGATTGTGAAGCCAGAACCAACTATTTTCTCTGTAGTTGCGTGATCTGATCTTGTTGTTTCTATCGTGTTGAGTACAATTGTAAGAATTGACTCGAGATTTATATCTCTAATAGGAAAGATAGAAAAGTAATCACAAATACCTTCCTCTCATCGTTTGTGATTCCACAATATCTTGTTTCATTAATCAATTAAGATTATTGTGAAGTGATTGATAATACTAGGTATTTTTCGGGAATATAAGACCGGTTTATCAATTGGTTCCTGTTCACCTTGATTTCTCAAAAGACGGAATAAAAAGTCATATGTATTTCTGTGGGAGACAGAGTTATCTATTCCAATATACTTTTGTGTGAGAGACAGATTTTTTTATCAAGTCTCCGACTTTGGGTCGTAGCAACTCTTGGTTGTGGGTGAGATCAGCTAAGGGAATCAAATGCGTATTATCATGTTGGGATCAGAGACGTAAGGAACGCAATTGTACCTTGAATCAGTGTGAGATTGATTAGGGTTCAACTACAGTCCAGTCCGAAGTTCATTGGTAGTAGGCTAGTGTCTGTAGCGCCTTAATACAATGTGGTGTTCAAAGATGGACTAGGTCCCAGGGTTTTTCTGTATTTGCGGTTTTCCTCGTTAACAAAATTCTAGTGTCTGTGTTATTTTTTTCCGCTTTATATTTTGTTATATAATTGAAATATCACAGGTTGTGCATTGTATCGATCAATTAGGAAATCCAAACTTTGGTTGTTGATTGAAATTGATTGATCATTGAACATTGGTCTTTGGTAAAGTTACCATGTGTCCTATCAGTAAAATGGTAAAGTTATCGAGGGATGATATTAACGACATGAGCATGAATTCGAAACTCATCAGCATCGAAATGAAGACAAAAAAGGGACCAACCAAAACATACAAATGAAAAAAAATCTGACTTTTGTCATATGAGATACATATAAAAAAAAAAAAGCTTTCGCGAACAAGATATCGCGGAAAAAAGATTCCGACTTTCGTGAACAAATTATTATGGTCTGAGGTTAGTGGATCAAAAACAGTAGAGGATAATTGTATCCCTAATCTAAAATGTCAAACTGTCACAGTTTCGTAACTCCTCAAATACTTGTTGCTGATCTGATAAATCCAGTCGATTTAAAGTTTAAGTCCTTGTATGACAAGCTAAACTCCTCGGATTTTGGCTCGGTGAACTTAAATCTAAACGATAATTTCTAGAAAGGTTTATGGAAACATAAGATAACATAAAGTGAATTGAACCAATTATGCTAAGGTAGTAATCAGGGAAAATAATGGGTAAAGACATAAAGTTTTAAGCACCCATCCATAACAAAATAGGTACATGATTCACCTTTGCAAATTTTATCCATATAGTAAAATCAACCAAAAAAAATGTTTTACTTTAATAAAAAATTCTTACATATCATTTACAAGGCTCATTTGAAGTAAGAATTAGCAGGACAATACCAGAAAACACCATAGAAAAATCTTACAAATCACCTTTTTAAAATATTAGTCAAACCATCCTCTTATCATATGTTTTGAGTGAAATAAAATAAGCATCCTCTTGTCTTCTCTTCCTTGCCTTCTTATCATGTGTATTTCTGAGTTTGGTACACAAGTGGATATTCTTTCGTTAGATTGCTTCAACAAAATTGAGATATCGTTCGCTACAATTATTATAGGACCAAACATTTTCACTCAAGGAAAACTTAGATATATTACTGTTGATGGTGGTATTTAGCTTAGGGGTAAAATCGTAAAATCCTAGTTAGACAATGACGTCACAGAACTTGAGTAATAATGTCCAAACCAAGCACATTTATTGAACCCTTTTAATTTGTCTGCTGAGAAAATTACCAGGTACCTTTTATAATGCTAATTAGGGTTTCGGCTGTGCCAAAGCCCTAATTCTCACACCGCATGTGCCAATGGCTAACCATGCCAGCCACACCTATCGCCCCAAGGAATGCCAACCATGCTAGCCGCACCCCTGTGCCAATGGAAAACCATGCCAGCCACACCTACCGCGCCAAGGCATGCCAACCATGCTAGCGGCACTCTAGTGCCAATGGCAAACCATGCCAGCCACACCTACCGCGCCAAGGTATGCCAACCATGCTAGCCGCACCCCTGTGCCAATGGCAAACCATGACAGCCACACCTACCGCGCCATGCCAAACGCACCTTTCCATGGCCCCATGCCAACCTAGCCGCGCCACCTTGCTGGCCTTCCCTACACGGCTACCAAAACGAAGGCGTGCGACAATCAACGGTCGCCCTTCAATCCCAGGAGCAAATCCTAGCCTTCCGAGGTTACCAAACGACCTTTGGCCCTAAACCCTAGCTTGGTCAAGAACCTAGATTGGTCTCGCCAAACCTTGGCCCCACATGCCAAGCCAAACCGTCCCTAGCCAAGCTAGCCACACCATGCTCCCATGGCAAACCCTTGGCCCCACATGCCAAGCCAAACCTCACCCAGCCAAGCTAGCCACGCCATGCGCCCATGGCAAACCCTTGGCCCCATATGCCAAGCCAAACCACACCTAGCCAAGCTAGCCACGCCATGCGCCCATTGAAAACCCTTGGCCCCACATGCCAAGCCAAACCGCACCTAGCCAAGCTAGCCACGCCATGCGCCCATGGCAAACCCTTGGCCCCACATGCCAAGCCAAAACCGCACCTAGCCAAGCTAGCCATGCCATGCGCCCATTGCAAACCCTTGGCCCCACATGCCAAGCCAAAACCGCACCATGTTCCCATGGCAAACCCTTGGCCCCACTATGCCAAGCCAAACCGCCCCTAGCCAAGCTAGCCACGCCATGCGCCCATGGCAAACCCTTGGCCCCACATGCCAAGCCAAATCGCACCTAGCCAAGCTAGCCACGCCATGCGCCCATGGCAAACCCTTGGCCCCACATTCCAAGCCAAACCACACCTAGCCAAGCTAGCCTCGCCATGCGCCCATGGCAAACCCTTGGCCCCACATGCCAAGCCAAACCGCACCTAGCCAAGCTAGCCACGCCATGCGCCCATGGCAAACCGCACCTAGCCAAGCTAGCCACACCATGCGCCCATGACAAACCCTTGGCCCCACATGCCAAGCCAAACCGCACCTAGCCAAGCTAGCCGCACCATGTGCCCATGGCAAACCCTTGGCCCGGCTATGCCAAGCCAAACCACACCCTGCCTTGGCCCTAGACAACATAGCCGCGCCACCATGCTGGCCTTCCCTACACGGCTACCCAAGTGAAGGCGTGCAACAATCAATGGTTGCCCTTCAATCACAGGAGCAAATCCTAGCCATCCAAGGTTACCAGACAACACATGGTAACATTTGGCCCGAAATCCTAAGTTTGGCCACGCCAAACCATGCCATGCCAACGGCATGCCAACATAACCGCGCCACCATTCTGGACTTCCCTACACGGCTAACCAAGCAAAGGCGTGCAACAATAAATGGTTGCCCTTCAATCCCAGGAGCAAATCCTAGCCATCCAAGGTTACCAGACCACACATGGTAACCTTTGACCCAAAACCCTAGTTTGGTCACACCAAACCACGCCGGGACATGCCGCGCCATAACGTGCCAACCTAGCCGCGCCACCATGCTGGCCTTCCCTACGCGGCTACCAAAACGAAGGCGTGCGACAATTAACGGTCCCCCTTCAATCCCAGGAGAAAATCCTATCCATCCAAGGTTACCAGACAACGCATGGTAACCTTTGGCCCGAAATCTTAAGTTTGGCCACGCCAAACTGATGTGATTTTATGTTGTTGTAGAAAAGTGGTAAGAAAGATGTCGTTCACTCAGACTTGTGAAGGATTTTTAGACTCAAATAAAACTAGAAAACTCAGAATAAATTGTATCAAGATTTTAAAAGCACTGAGACTCAGGATTCCACCAATATCCAATTTTTATGTGATTTAATCTAATCAATATTCATGCAACTCTTTACGTTTAAAGTGATTCTAATATTTTGTATAAGTAGATTTTCAAAATAACAAGTGTATTTCGAAAGCATAGAATATCAAAAACCTAGGTCTAAGCATAATCTATCAAGAGAAATCACAATTGCTTAACAAAATCATTCAATCAATTTTCAATCAAGGCAAATAATCTTAAAAGAGATTGCAAAAATTAATTAAAATAGAAATTACCACACACATCATGGAAAATTGGCTTCCTCCGTCGCCTCAGCAATGGGGTTTAGCTCCTCATATTAATCACATCCTCAAAATAAGTGTTCATAGCTCAAAGGAGTGAAAAACAAGAGAAACAAATAAAGCAGCGAGTTTGCAACGCTGCAATGGCGTTACAAAGAAACTGCTATGTAAGAAATAAGACCGCATCTTAAACGATACTTTTGTGTTGTTTGTTTACGATCGCTCTCGCGATCCAATGTTCTTCGTGATCTTCCAATGTTCCCCAAAAGTCTCCGTGCCCTTTCCTGTGACTCGTACTAACCCTTTTATACAGCACAGAGTAATTAAATCCCGAGAATCTCTATCTTTTCTTCGACCAAAAGATACGGGAAAATATTTCCTTTCATTTGTTTCACGCGCTTCTGTTTTAACTGAAACTCTTCGTATGAGATAGAGTTGAATCTAACAGGGAATATCTTCTCTATAACCTTCCAAAATAATCAAAACACGACCAAGATTATCTTGCATGTTGCCTTAAATAGCTTTTCCTCCATGTTTTAGCTTAAACCGATGACTAAGCCAAGGTTGATCGAATCCAACTCCCATACATTCCCTGTTTAGCTTAATTAAGTCCAGCCCAATGAAATTTTGCGATTGAGTCTCCTTCAAAATCGCTCAAAACCAAACCCTAAATCTGCCGTGAAAACCGAATTTTCCCGCCATTTTTGATATTTGAATTGTTGAAGATGAGGCGCCCCCTATCCAGAGTAGGGGTGCCTATAGCAAGTGCCTTATGGGGTGTCCTGGAGGTGCCCCTTATCCAAACTGTGGGTGCCAATAAAAACTCCTCCGGGTGCATTAGACAACTTTTCGAGCCAATTTTTCCAAAAATGTTTATTGGCCAAAAATACCTACACACACATAAAACACCATAATAAGTACAAAAATGAGCACTATCAATATATAGAAGCGAGACAAATTAGACACAAAAACGTGTCTATCAAATACCCCCAAACCTATTATTTGCTAGTCCTCGAGCAAAAATAAAATAAAATCCTAACTCACTATCGCAGCATCGTCGATTGCATTTAGCGTATGCAACAAGCCTTTAAACCCCTAGGTGGCCCTAGTGGCCGAGTTATAGTCTCGGGAGGGTTTACCAGCAGGTGTACCCACAAAACCTTTCCTCCGCACCCTTAGCTATCTATGCTGGAGTAACCTTGGAAGGCACTAAAAAATCTCCTTGGTTGGCATACTTATTGACTACAGGAGGAAGTACCCCGATGCGAAATTCCAATTGTTGTACACGAGTTTGCACTCAAGCATACTAAAGTTCATATATAAGTCACAGAGCTCTACTCAGATAGTTTCTGGACATCATAACCGGAGTCAACCAATCACATAGATAGATTAAGAAGATGGATGTAGAAAAACATAGATGGTTCTGATGTTGACTAAGGTGAACAATGTTTCTCATATCTGTCTGAAGGCCACTGCCAAAACGAACCTATCCTAATGGACTGAGATATTGGTCTAGACTAATATCAACACACTGGCATATACAAGGGAACCAAGTGGTCGATAATCCTAACTCTAGGTCAACACAACTGGCATATACAAGGGTTCCAGTGGTCGACTTTATTGAATTTATTCCGGTTGGTCAGATGGTCTGGTCTCAAAATTTTTTTTTTTTCATAATAAATTTTTTTTTCTTTTTCTTTTTCACTTTTTCACTTTTTTTTTTTTTTTTTTTTTTTTTTTTTTTGTATCTCAATCACTCTATTTCACCCTAGCAGTGGTAACAACTTGAATCGTGAGCCCCACCTAATCACTTAGACAAACATATTTTGAAGAAAACAAACAAAAATAGAAGTGAAAAGGATTCAACGAGATATGGCGAAACTACCATGTTTTTTCTTTAATTCTAACACCTGAGCTCTGTGCTTTTATGAATAGACTCTTTAGATGTTTCCATCTAATTAGATTGGTTCCTCAACTCCTACAACTAAAATGCTTCCATCCACTTAGATTGGATAGTGCCATCCTTAATAAGGATAAATTTCTAGGCCCAGGAGTTTAACAATGCAACTAAAAAGTTTCTCCCATACCCCCAAACTTAAATCTAACATTGTCCTCAATGTTCTAAAGATAAAATTAAAAACATGAACAAGGAGAAACTGTTACCATTTGAAGTAAAAGAGTTAAGGAAAGATATTACCGTGTCGCATGAATATTGGGTTACCTCCCAAGAAGTGCTAAGTTTAACGTCTTCAGCCAGACATTACGTACCCATAAAATGGCTAATTACCCTTTCAAATCGTATATCAATAATCAAAACAACTGTGGATCATCAAAATCAATTAACACTGCCACAATTATGAGACAACTGCACCAAATCAGAAAAATGAACAGACAGAGCACATCCGCATCCAAGGTTTCCTGCAAGACAACTGGATTTTTCTGTGGTGCCCACTTGGGCTTCATATGAGTGTCTTGATAAACGGATTTACCCAAATAACGAGTCTCAAATAATGGATTTCCTCCTGGATAGTATCAGGAGGATCGGGTTGTGGAGTCGGAAGAGACTCAGGTAATACCTCAGACACACTAGGCTTGAGTCCCAAGTTATGGACTTCAAATAGGGATACTTGACGATTACTATCCCCAAACTTAGAATTTTCCGTGTCTCTAGATAAACTAGTCACAATATTCCTAATTTCTAGACCATTAGGTTCCTGAAAAAGGTTAATTGCTTTCTCTAATTTATAATCAGGTGGTTCATCCTCTAAATGCATCTAAGGTACACAAACTGTATGACTTATATGTTTCATATCCTCTATGGGTAACCCTAAAGTTTCCTCATTGTCTTGAAGTACGGTCACTGGCCTACTCTCATGATCACTATCCAAATCGGAAGTTATAGGCAAAATCTCAGATGGGCCTAAAAATGCATAATTAGGGTCCAACTTAGGAGGATCTCTAGGCTCTTCGAAACAAGGGCTTAAGGTAGATTCAGTAGCTAGTAATGGTTCGAACCTAGCTTTCCATTTATCGGTATCTAACATAGGAAAAGAATCCAACAGAGCATTTACTTGTTCAATGTTGCTATCATCGTCAAAATCCATGCTAAAATGGGCTAGACAACTCTCTAATGGATCTTCCGATAAGGTGTTTGGTAATGACTCCTGAACTAAGGTTCCTATCATGTTCACCTCTTCAATGCATGTGTCATCTAGCTCAGAATGTAGCTTATTGACATTAAAAATATTCAACTCAATAGTCATATTACCAAAAGATAGATTCATAATACCATTTAAACAGTTAATGATCCCATTAGACGTAGCTAAAAATGGGCGACCTAAAATCACAGGTATCTGGTTCTCTCGGGTCGGGACAGGTTGGGTATCTAAGACCACGAAATCCACAGGATAAATAAACTTGTCGATCTCAATAAGAACATCTTCTATCACACCACGAGCAATTTTAATGCACCTATCGCCTAAGCAGTGTTATCTTGGTAGGTTTCAATTCACCAAGTCCTAGTCGTAAGTACACATGGTACGGCAAGTAAGTTCACACTAGCTCCTAAGTCAAGTAAAGCTTTATCTACCCGATGTTTTCCTATCGTGCAAGCAATGGTAGGGGCACGGGTCTTTATATTTAGGATTTGTGTTGTTCTCGAATGATCGAACTTACATGACTAGCTAAAAAGGCTTTTTAGGGACACTAATCTTGCGCTTTCGCGTACACATATCCTTAAGGAATTTGGCATAAGCCGGAAGTTGCCTAATTGCTTCTAGTAACGGAAGGTTTATGGTAACTTTCTTAAAAACCTCCATTATGTCATTAAAGTTGGATTCATTCTTTGTTGGTACTAATAGCTGTGGAAATGGGGCTCTAGGCATAAAATAGGCCTTCTCAGAACCGAATCAAGCATCATCGAGATTTTATCGGTCCCCTCGCCTATGGATGGTCCCGAGGGGTGAACTACAGTATGCTCACTATCGGGCATGGTTACCCGATTGTCTACTACTCGCCACTCCTAAGGGTTCTAATCGAATTCAACCGATGTGATGGTTTTTCGCCTACTCCATGAACTCCTCTAGGGTTTGTTTGTGTTTGACTAGGGAACCTACCTTTTTCTCTCAAGGACTCATTTATCGACTAACCTGCGTTTTTAACTCGGCAATAGCTTGACTATTTTCTTGCCCTATCCTCGTTACTATCTTCTACGCTTTGTGAAAGTGATTGGTGCATCTTTTCGGTGTTTCAAATAAATGAGGCAAGAGTTTCTTCTAGACTTAAAATTTTCTTATCTGGATTTGATTTTGAAACCGAGCTACTCCCCGAAGGATTCTTAATATAGCCAAAACCCGGGGGAGCATTTGAATTACTAAATCGACCTTGATTATGGTCCTTGGACCATGAGAGGTTCGGATGGTTTCTCCAACTAGGATTATAGGTTTCGAATGTGGGTCAAACTTTTGACGGTTATCAAATCTAGTGTTATTATTATAAAGAGCATTGGCTTGCTCTTCAATAGTCTGGCCTTCCCAAAAAGGCTCCACTCTACCACTAGTGTGACCCAATTCTAAAGCTTCTAACCTTTTCGCTATTGCAGCAATTTTGGCATCCGATTCAAAGCCTCCTTCTACCCTATTAACGTTTCCTCTGCCTAGAAGAATTGTTTTCTTGGGTTCCCTACTGTTTTCCCATTGTTGTGTCTTTTCGGCGATTTCATGCAAATATGTCATCGCCTCATCAACTGTTTGGTTTTCAAACCCACCTGTACACATAGATTCTAATGTGGTCGTAGTGGAATAATCTAAACCCTCATAAAGGATCTGAACTAACCTAACCTTTTCTAGACCATGATGAGGACATTGGGATAATAAATCATTGAATCTTTCCAAATACCTATACAAAGATTCTCCCTCCTGTTGAGAAAACGTGCAGATTTGCGTCCTAATAGACGATGTTTTGTGCCTAGGGAAAACTTGTTCAAAGGGCAGATGTAAGTTGTTCATATGTTTCTATTGAACAAGAAGCCAAACTATATAGCCACGATTTGGCTTTATCTTTCAAAGAAAAAGGGAACAACCTGAGTTTCAAAGCATCATCATCAAGGTTTCTAATCTTTAGGGTACTACAAATTTCCTCAAAGTCCCTAACATGAAAATAAGGGTTTTCATTTTCTTTCCCTAAGAAGATTGGGAGCAATTTGTAAGGTCCCAAGTTTAAGTTCATAAGTTGCTTCCGTTTCAGCCTAACCTAATACACGAGGGACGAGTAGCCCTAGTCGGGTTTAACAAGGCTTTCAAAGTTGCCATTTCTGGCACTATCGGAATATTAGGGATTGTATCCCCAAATGGACGTTCAAAAACGGACTCTTCAAAAATCGAACTTTCTAAATTGAGGTAATCGAGACGCTTAGAATTACTAGGTTTCTCTTTAACAAATCTACCTAGGGCGTCTATTTTACGTTCCGGCATGCAAATGAATAAGGAAGGGGATTCTATGCAATCACAAAACAAGGCTGACTCAACCAAATCAAACCTATTAATTTCTAGCAAACAAAAAGCATGATGACTCCACTTAGATTGTTTCTAGACCAACTTATAATCCTTCGAAATGGAATTCGTTACAATTTAAGCAAACCCCTCTGGAATCAATCCGAGTCAAAGTAAGTTGAATAGAGGCGAGGGAAGCTCGGTGGAGCTTTGATACCCAAGGCCTCACCGGAATTACAATGCGGCGCAGTCACGCATTCAACTCACAGAAACCTTCATGAACTTCGAAGTGTGCTTAAAAGAGTAACCAATATTTTTCAAATAGCTTTCCTATTAATCTCGTTACCCTATCGGTCTTGTTCTAGTCAAAATTTTAAGGCTTAGGTTTGCGTAGGTTACGTGTTCCTAAGGCGGGCAAGAAGAGAATGGTGATGAAATCCGAACCCTTATCTTGTATGTCTAGGCCTTGCCCTTTACTAGAAAATTAAAGCATCCGTATTCAAGTCCTCAACATATATGCAAACGAAGGAGTCCAAGAACTCGTTGACGGGGATTCACGAGTGTTTAGAGTCTTACCTCCCGTTCCATACGGGGATGAATCGGTTGTAGTCGACTCGGCCACCGACTCCTATGTCGATGTACGAAGACAAGGTGCAGAGACAATATCGTAATTGTCCTCCTTCTCTGCAAACAGTTTATATTTAAAGTACCTTTCCGTAGGGTAAAAATAAAAATAATTGTCCAAAGTCCAAAAGTCCAAAGTCCAAAAAGAAAAGAAAAATTACAAAAATAATAAACCCTAATACAATTTTTTTCTTTTTTTTTTCTAAAAATAAACAAACCCTAAAAACAAAATATCTAAAATAAAATCGTCTTCTTTCTATTCTTTTCGCTTTAATCTTTCGCTCCAAGTCTTTACGAAATCACCAGACTCCTTGGCTCAATTTTCTTTATGATCCAGAACCTGTAGACAAAAGATAAATACCCAAAAACGTAAAAAAGAACAAAAAAAATAAAAAAAAATAAATAAAAAATAAAAACAAAAACAAATCTAAAACCCTAAAAACAAGTCCGCGTCGGCGGCGCCAAAAATTGATGTGATTTTATGTTGTTGTAGAAAAGTGGTAAGAAAGATGTCGTTCCTCTCAGACTTGTGAAGGATTTTTAGACTCAAATAAAACTAGAAAACTCAGAATAAATTGTATCAAGATTTTAAAAGCACTGAGACTCAGGATTCCACCAATATCCAATTTTTATGTGATTTAATCTAATCAATATTCATGCAACTCTTTACGTTTAAAGTGATTCTAATATTTTGCATAAGTAGATTTTCAAAATAACAAGTGTATTTCGAAAGCATAGAATATCAAAAACCTAGGTCTAAGCATAATCTATCAAGAAAATCACAATTGCTTAACAAAAATCATTCAATCAATTTTCAATCAAGGCAAATAATCTTAAAAGAGATTGCAAAAATTAATTAAAATAGAAATTACCACACACATCATGGAAAATTGGCTTCCTCCGTCGCCTCAGCAATGGGGTTTAGCTCCTCATATTAATCACATGCTCAAAATAGGTGTTCATAGCTCAAAGGTGTGAAAAACAAGAGAAACAAATAAAGCAAATGAGGTTTGCAACGCCGCACCGGCGTTACAAAGAAATGTTACATGGAAGAAATAAGACTGCCTCTTAAACGATACTTTTGTGTTGTTTGTTTACGACTTCCTCTGCGACTGTTCTGGATCGTCCAATGTTCTTCGTGTTCTTCCTCTACACCAGCAGAACGCGACTTCCTGAAGCTCTGATTTCTTCTCCTCTCTGCCTCTGTTCGTCCCCAAAGGTCTCCGTGCCCTTGCCGATGACTCGTACTAACCCTTTTATACAGCATAGGGTAATTAAATCCCGAGAATCTCTATATTTTCTTCGACCAAAAGCTACGGGAAAATATTTCCTTTCTTTTGTTTCACGCGGCTTCTGTTTTAACTGAAACTCTTCGTATGAGATAGAGTTGAATCTAACAGGGAATATCTTCTCTATAACCTTCCAAAATAATCAAAACACGACCAAGATTATCTTGCATGTTGCCGTAAATAGCTTTTCCTCCCTGTTTTAGCTTAAACCGATGACTAAGCCAAGGTTGATCGAATCCAACACCCATACATTCCCTGTTTAGCTTAATTAAGTCCAGCCCAATGAAATTTTGCGATTGAATCTCCTTCAAAATCGCTCAAAACCAAACCCTAAATCTGCCGTGAAAACCAAATTTTCCCGCCATTTTTGATATTTGAATTGTTGAAGATGAGGCGCCCCCTATCCAGAGTAGGGGTGCCTATAGAAAGTGCCTTATGGGGTGTCCTGGAGGTGCCCCTTATCCAAACTGTGGGTGCCAATAACAACTCCTCCGAGTGCATTAGACAACTTTTCGAGCCGATTTTTCCAAAAATGTTTATTGGCCAAAAATACCTACACACACATAAAACACCATAATAAGTACAAAAATGAGCACTATCAATATATAGAAGCGAGACAAATTAGACACAAAAACGTGTCTATCACAAACCATGCCATGCCAACGGCATGCCAACCTAGCCGCGCCACCATGCTGTCCTTCCCTACACGGCTACCAAAACGAAAGGGTGCAAGGATCAACGACTATCTTTCCTCTTAAGATGCAAAATCTCGACCGTCGAAGGTCACCAAGCTATCAAGTCTCCCAAGTACAACTTTCCAGGCAAGAACAACATGCTACATGTTTTCCACAAAAATATTCGAGACATCAACACATATCACAAACTGGGTGATCCTCTTTGGTTATTGGTTTGGCGGTTTACAGCGTGCGGCGTACACTACGCCCGTCATAAGAAAGTGTCATAAGGGTGAGGCGGTTAGTAAATACAGGGGGTTAATGGTGAAACGCTTTTTACATCAATTCCATGCGTTAACGGTTTCATGGAACATCAATTCCATGCGTTAACGGTTTTATGGAACATCAATTCCATGCGTTACCACCTCCTCCCATTTACTTACCCATTTTTCCATTCCTTAATGAGACCGAGTACGTTTCACTTCGACTTGTATAAATAGGTCTTACCTATTTCCACCGAACAACAAGTTCATTCGGGAATATACAACACTCGTAAAATACTTGCTAGCTTACCATTTGTTAGCCTTCCCACTTTTTCTCGATACAAGTCATAGTAACACAACTACTCTTCCAGAAATCAACTATTGTGGTCTCATCACTTTCCTTGCTTCCCTCCCCAAAACCAACCCATTCTCCTTCACTTTGTGACCGAAGCAAGTCTGGAACGGCCATTTCTTGGTTTAGGCCGGACTTGATGCATTGATCTCTCGAATCTTAAGTACTCCCCTGCAAGTACATTGTTTAGGGTTTAGACTCGTTTCTCACCCACACACCCGAAATTACCGAAATCGGCAGAAACTGTTTTCACCCTCAAACAATTGGCGACCACAGTGGGAGATTGATCTTTCGGTTACAATGTCAATCTTCGACCATCGATCTTATTCGACCCAGACATCAAGATGGTAGAAGCAAGCGATCTCGCTCAAGGATCGACGACTCGATTGCAGACGACTCGATTATCGGTCATGACACGACAAGGGATGACTGGGGACTTCCCAGAAAATTGAAGCAAACGATCCTCCCGAGAATCAGTGACTCGGTTATCAGGCAACTCAATAACGGCTAGGGACTTTCCACAATCACGGCGGTGCTTCCCATAAAACTCGGTTGTGCACCCGGAAGGTTTTCTTTTCATCAGGAGACCTAAAAAAACAAGTAAGTCCTACCTAGACAAGATACATGGTTCGCTCTTTCAAGTTTTCACGGGAATGATAAAACCAATAGCCATGTTATGTTTCACCCCATGTCATCTACTAAACGCACGGTTCCATGGTTTTCCTGGGATGCTTGCAACACTTTCAATCATAACCAAGACAACATCATTTACAAATACAATTCATTCCTAAACAATTCATTCCAAAAGAATAATCCAAAACCATCAAGGTAACATATATCTGTCAACCCCAAAAATCCAGAAAATCAAAACCATAAACCATGCATTTCCATTTGCCTTTCAAAAAAAAAACCCCTAAAAATAAGAAGTTCAAAAGACAGAAATGTATTCAAGGAAAGTTTTCCAACAGCGGCTTGCTCCTCTTAGCAAAGGCCTCCCTTGTGCTCTGGAGAACCGCCCTTTTCAACTTCAGCTGCCTGCACAATTTTTTGAATTCCGCTTCCTGCTTCTTCACCATGTCTGCGGAAGGACCTTCGAATGTTTCGACCAGAAACTTATCAACCTCAGAGAAACCTTCAACGAACCAAAGAACGTTGAATTCAAAGTTTACACACATGACACGATGGAACCTCCAGCTCGAGATTACATCCTCAGAAACGGTATGACCAGTGACGTTGCACATGTCATCAATCGAAGACAAAGCTTCCCCCACCCGCTTACCAGACGTGCATGACGCGCTTACCAGACGCGCTTGCCAGACGCGCTTACCAGACGCATATGCTAGGCACACATGCCACACGCGCATTCCAACCACAATACCACACCTTGCGCTAATGGCTTGCATCCTTCCAGCGCTAACATCTTGCGCCCTTCCAGCACCATCTTCTCCGCTCCACAACCAGCCAAAGCAGCGCCATCCTCACCCTTCGAAAACAGTGCCATGGCTCCAGCACTCCGTGATCAAAACTGTGCCATCTCTGCGCGATACACTTACGATCACCAGAACCAGAGCCGCTTCCGCCACCCCAGCGTTTCTTCAAGATGATAGCTCCAACTGTCACCAGAGACGCTACTCCACCATCAGGGCAAGATATTGGAAGAGCCGGAAGAAGCCGACCTCCTTTTACCACTGTTGATTTGACGAAAAGACAAAAGGCACTTCAGAAGGACGTGCGTTTATAGATGAAGAGGCTCGCGTTTCTCTTGAACGTCCAATAGAAGGGAATCAGCAATCCAATTTCATCACACGTAAAGATCGGGAATGACTTCTCCAAAATCGAGGCAAAGTTATGTGAGATTCTATATTCTCCAAGGCGTACCGTCAAGACATATTTGCATCCCTCAACCGTACTGCATCAGGAAAGCAACTTTGTCCAGCCAGGGAAGCCATTCCCAAACCTCAACCCCTCCTGGAAAGCACGATCGATAGATGGAACATGGTACTCCTAACCAATGTATTGTAACCGTCAAGGCTCTGAGAGTTTAAAGGCGCCGTTTTGACGTTCTCTCCAGAAGTGGCTCCACTTAAACGTTCTCCAGCAGCGGCTCCGCTTCAACGTTCGCTTCAGCAACCGCTCAGCTTCAATGTTCGCTCCAACAGCCGCTCCGCTTCGGCGTTATCTCCATAAGATGCAGCATTTGGCTCCTTAGGTTTTAACGTCCTCTCCAAGAGCCAAAGCCGCTTCAACACCACTCCTTCTTGCAAAGGGTCGTGCCACCACGCTCCCCACGTCAAGGATCATGATCGCAACCATCCAATCTCATAGTCATGGCCACCTTTTGATTCATCCCGCCAAAACTCGTGACCATGGACAGTTTGCTCGCTTACGCATCCAGCCAACCCTTTTACTTCCATGGATGCCCATACGATTCTAGCCAACCTACTTTGTTCCCACGACAATGTAGTCTCTTCTGATTACATCTGCTACCAAGAACGTTGCTAGCTCATTTTTTGATACCATCCAGAGCTTCACCGCAGCAGCAATCACTACGAAGGGAACCCGTACTCCTCCATATTTTAGTTTCACATGGAAGAAATAACAAAATCACCAGTACGAACGCAAAGCTAAAACGTACAGGAAGTGCCTTATTTAATTACTCAGGAGCTCTGAATGGAATGGAAGATCGAACAACATATTCTAATGGAAGATTGAAGTCTTTCAAATAAGAAGTTTTATTCAAAGATGTGAAACCGCAAGCGGGATGCTAATTGGCGAAACCCTAACTTCGCCATAAATACCAAGAAGATAACAATAAGTCTGCAAAAGCACCAAGACGTCTATACAACAAAGAAAAAACAACAAAAAGGGGAAACTGGTCATAGAAAGCGGATGCACGAGTTGCCAACACCTCATCGAGCTTCTTCAAGCACTTTCCCCAAAGAATCTCTCGGGTAACAAAGTTTCCATCCGAAAGCATAACACTCTCGGAATTTGGATAAGGAAAGGATTTCCTATTCTGGCTAAGTACGGAGGAAAGGCAATCGGTCCCGCGAAGACAAGCCACCATCGTGTAAACAGTCCGCACCTTTGCTTCGCCAACGCCATGCTTGGGAAACGCTTTTTCAAGCAGCCCACGCCCATTCCAAGCCAAATCAGTGCTAATGGGTCCCTTTCATGCCAAGTCTATGCTAGCAGCTCCGCCTCGCGTTCCTAAAGCCTAGCCCTGAAGACGCACAACCATACCAGGATTTACGCAAAGCTGCAAGGCGCAAGGATCACAGATTCTACTTATCTCTCGGAAAAAGGAGGTACAATCGTTGTTAGGAGATTCCATCATAATACCAAACCAGGAGGACGAACGAGCTTTACCCTACCTTCACCAACGAACAACGGAAAGAGGAAGATGATACAATTTCACCAAAGAATATATGTATTGCACAAACCCTAAAAAGGGGAAAGGAGAAGTAACGCTCTCTTATGGGTGTAACGCTTCCATTTTTGAATAAGGAAAGAATTCACTGTTAAAGCCGCGCATGAAGAAAGGAAATCGGTACCACAAGAGCAAGCCTTGCCACTCCCAAGATATCCGCGCTTTCCTTGCCAGTTCCAGTCATGCCAGCGCTCCACGTTCAGTTTTTGCAACGATCCGCGCCTTTCATGCTAATGCGCCAACACCAACAACTCGCCGATCTAGCGTCATGATGTTACCTAACCTAGCCAAGATGATGCATAGCTAGACTAAGCCGACGATCTTCATCTCACCGCTTCACGGTCTACACCACAAATAAAATCTATGCAAGGCTTCCAAACACGGGGATCATGAACTCTCCTTACCTCTCGAAAAAGTCGTCACCTTCCCACGGAACTGAAGCAAGTTGTTGTCTTCCCGAATCCAACGCTCACACCATTCCAGGCCAACAGATCAGCGCCCGCGCCAAATTTACGCTAGAGTCTCCCATTCAAAGACGATCCAGTGCTAATGGCTCCTTTCCAAGCCGCATGATACCTGCGTCTCCCATTCCAAGCCGATCCAGTGCTAACGGCTCCAAGTCCAAGCCGACCAGTGCTAGCAGCTTCCCTTCACACCAAATCTACACTAGTGGCTCTGTTCCAGCCTAACCTGCAGAACCACGAGCACAAGGGACTTTCGTAAGATCGCTCGTATTCTTTTGCTCCGCTCCATTTGCCGCGGCCCCACCACGCCTAGCCGTCCGTGTACGCCTAGCCTTGCCATGTCCGCATCATGCCAGGCCGCCCGCTCCATTATCGCGGCCCTATCATGCCAAGTCATCCACACGCGTTTTGCCTCTCCAAGTTGTCCGTACAGTGAACCTGCCAATACCAACAAATTTTCCTAAGACCACGCCACCTCTTGGCCCCACGTGCCAAGTCGTCCGCCGTGCTTTTCCTTCCAAGACCACGCCCGCTTTGCCTCGGTGATGTACGTCCAGACCGAGCCTAAAACTTTCGTCTCACCATTCCATGGTCTGCATCCCTAGTACAACTTATGCATGGCCGCCAACACGGGAAGCAAAAACTCTCTTCACCCCTCAAAAAGGTTAGTCGGATTTTCCTGACCATCTTTGCAATAATTTACATCTTGATTCCGTCCTTGTCTGTCACCATCATATGCTTACCTCGCAACAAGGCACCTGTTCCGAGCTAAGCAGGGGACTTAATGTTGATGGTGGTTTTTAGCTTAGGGGTAAAATCGTAAAACCCTAGTCAGACAATGACGTCACAGAACTTGAGTAATAATGTCCAAACCAAGCACATTTATTGAACCCTTTAATTTGTCTGCGAGAAAATTACCAGGGTACCTTTTTTAATGCTAATTAGGGTTTCGACAGGCCAACACCCTAATTCCCACACCGCATGTGCCAATGGCTAACCATGCCAGCCACACCTATCGCGCCAAGGCATGCCAACCATGCTAGCTGCACCCCTGTGCCAATGGCAAACCATGCCAGCCACACCTACCGCGCCAAGGCATGCCAATCATTCTAGCTGCACCCAAGTGCCAATGGCAAACCATGCCAGCCACACCTACCGTGCCAAGGCATGCTAGCCGCACCCCTGTGCCAATGGCAAACCATGCCAGCCACACCTACCGCGCCATGCCAAACGCACCTTGCCATGGCCCCATGCCAACCCAGCCGCGCCACCTTGCTGGCCTTCCCTACGCGGATACCAAAACGAAGGCGTGCGACAATCAACGATCGCCCTTCAATCCAAGGAGCAAATCCTAGCCTACGAAGTTACCAAACGACCTTTGGCCGTAAACCCTAGCTTGGTCATGAACCTAGCTTGGTCTCGCCAAACCTTGGCCCCACATGCCAAGCCAAACCGCCCCTAGCCAAGCTATCCACGCCATGCGCCCATGGCAAACCCTTGGCCCCACATGCCAAGCCAAACCACACCTAGCCAAGCTAGCCACGCCATGCGCCCATGGCAAACCCTTGGCCCCACATGCCAAGCCAAACCTCCCCTAGCCAAGCTAGCCACGCCATGAGCCCATGGCAAACCCTTGGCCCCACATGCCAAGCCAAACCACACCTAGCCAAGCTAGCCACGCCATGCGCCCATGGCAAACCCTTGGCCCCACATGCCAAGCCAAACCACACATATCCAAGCTAGCCACGCCATGCGCCCATGGCAAACCCCTCCCACATGCCCCACATGCCAGCTAGCCAAACCATGGAAAACCTAGCCCCACATGCCAAGCTAAACCACACCATGCGCCCATGGAAAACCCTTGGCCCCACATGCCAAGCCAAACCGCATCTAGCCAAGCTAGCCGCACCATGTGCCTATGGCAAACCCTTGGCCCCGCCATGCCAAGCCAAACCACACCCTGCCTTGGCCCTAGCCAACATAGCCGCGCCACCATGCTGGCCTTCCCTACACGGCTACCCAAGTGATAGACGCATTTATGTGTCTATTTTGATCTCAATTATGTGTATTGTTAGTACTCGATTTTGTAGTTGTTTGATTATTTTATGTTTTTGTAGGTGTTTTTGGAGAAATAAACATGCGCGGAAAAATTGGCTTGAAAAGTGGTATTTGGACTCTCCGGAGAAAATTACTGAAGACACCCCCTCAGTTGATAAGGGGTAACCCACCACTATTTGCACCCCAGATCTACTATTTGCACCCCAAGTGCTAAAGGGACCCCCCAAGTCTGGTTAAGGGGACTCCACCTTCTTCCACACATTTAAATGGAAATTGGCGGGAAACTTTGTGCAGCAAAGTTCAGTTTTGGGATTTGATTTTTGGGCGCCTTTAAAAGAGATTCAATTGCTGCAATAGGTTCCAGCGGCCCTGTTTGATCGTAACATGAGTGCTAAGATGATTTGATTCAAAAAGAATGGAAGGTGTGTATAGAGTTTTGGTAAAACAATGAGAATTATTCACGGGATTGGATGTACTCCCTGGATCATATTCGAGAGAGATTTTGTCGGAATTTTTGGGAGAGTTTGGATTGGCATGGAGTTGTTGCGACAAGACAGGGGTGGGAGGATTTTGAGATTCGAAAAAAATGGAGGTTCTCACTGGTTTGCTCTAAAATAGGGAAGTTATATTTCCTTGGGAATTTGCTGCTAAATTTGGGAAGTACGTAGGATTTAAAATTGGTTGAGATTCGTATCTACCAAAGAAGAGAGCTTAGAGTCATCTGCGGTGGAGAAGACGCGTACATAAGCTATAGGTGAGTTATTCTCGTGACCTGTAGAGGAAGAAAAGTCCGAGACTTTCAAGTGAAGAAAGGAAAGATTTAATCGAGTTATAATAGGCCGTGGTGGTTATATAAGGAGCGGAGAGTCCAAATAAGAGAGAATCGGGAGTTTGGGGGAACAAACGGAGGTTGCAGAGCCGAGAATAAGCGGCTGAGAATATCACCTCTCTCGCTGCCGCCAAGAAGAAGGAGACGAAGAACATTAGACGAACACAAACATGCCGCAGCTTCTACAACATCATAAAACTATCGTTCTTCGACAGTCTTAGAATCTTGTAACAGTGACGTCTATAACACCATTACAGCGTTGCAAATCTCTGTTTTATACAATTTCTTCAATAAAACACCTTTTTGAGCTATGGAGTATTATTTTGTGTGTGTTTTTGATATGAGGAGCTAAACCCCATCACTGGTATGACGGAGGAAGCCTTATCACAATTGTTTGGTAACTATAATTGATTCTTTATGACTTTTTGCACTTATTTTAATTGATTTATGATTTTCACTAATTAGTTGTGATTTTGTTTGATGGTGTATGCTTAGACGTAAGAGCTTTTGATACATCATGCTTGTGATTTACATCTAATCTTTTAGAAATCTACTTTTGGCAAAGAAAAGAGTCAACAAAAGAGCTAGAATTGTTATGAGTCATTATATGAACCAATTGAATGTGATTAATGGTGGAATCCGAAGTCCTAGTATCTCTCGTTATTGTGACAATTTTGTATATATAGTTTTCTTTATTTTGTTTACAAATCTTAAACCAATCTCTACAAGTCTTTGAACGAACTTTTACTTATCACTCGAAAAACTACATCAATTTTTGGCGCCGCCGACGCGGACTTGTATTTAGGTTTAGGTTTTAGATTTTTATTTTATTTTTATTTTCTTTGATTTTACTTTGGGTATTTTGGTTTTTGGTGTGCAGGTTTTGCTTGAAGCTAAAAGTGGAAAGTTCGACTTGCCTAAGAAAGTACAGAAAACCCAATTTGTGATTTATTTTTGTTAGCTTTTATTTTCTTTATTTTGGACTTGTATATATTGTTTGTGTAATTTTTTTTAGTATTTTATAAAAAAAAAAACATGCACACACCAATTGCATCGTCAGACTACGAGTTTAGGAAAACTCGTGGATTAGTAAGTTGAACCCGTGCCTTGGGCCTTATGGGAGTTACCAGCTGAAAGTCCACAAACCTCGGCCTCGTACCTTTGGGTATATTTTGTTGTGGTAACCTGAGCCTACCCATTTTAGTCAACCTTGCATTTGCACGTGCACAATATAATATCGAACTGGTATTACAATAGCCAATACAACGAATATCCGACTGATTTTCAAAATGGACATTACTACTTTGACCATAATGTGAATAGTGGTTGGGAACATCAGCCTTTTGAAGGTTATGGTCCATACCATGGTGATCCCAATTACTATCCATACGTACACCGGTCATACGAGCAAAATTCCTCTCTACTAGAGTCCGCACGTAAGTTAGCTGAGTCGGCACAAAAGTTACTTGAGTCGACACGTAGTTCACCTGAGATGAATAACTTAGTTATGGACAAAAGCAATGCAACGTGTGAACCTTCTTTCCTAGATAAAATCAGGAAGTCATGTGAGTCGACTTAGAAAATGTTGTTAGAGGCCCAGGAAAGAACTGCTCAAGATAGTCTTAATTTCCAATATAGTGTTTCCAATAGTACCTTTGAAAATGAAGATAGTTATTCACATAATCAAGATGACGAGGTTAAACTTGGTAACACTACTTGTTTAGATGAGGTTCAACCATTTTCATGTTATTATAATGATGATTATGATGAGGATAGTGTTGATGAAGAATTTGAAATAAGTAGGCATAGTGATCAGGAATTTGTTACTCCAATTGAGTTTTACAATGATAATATTATTTCTAGTTCAATTCCAAATAATTTTAATAATTATTCACATATTCAAAAGGACGAGGATTTGACTAGAGATAGCACCATTTTAGACGATGTAGTATTCCCTTATGATTACGAAGCCGATGATAGTTTTGAGGAACGAGTTTATTCTGAGAATATTGTTTTAGAGTCTAGCGATTTAGAAACATTAGACTTAGAAAAAGAAAATGAACTCGTAGAGATGAGTGAGGATGAACCCGACTTAGAAGAATCAATTGACCATTTTCAGGAATCTGATGACCTAGAAATTAGGGAAGTTGTGAATTCTAGAGACACTGAAATCTCTAAGTTTGGGGGTGATTATCATTCTCCATATGCTTTAACGCTTAGAAAGGTCCCTCACTTGGGACTTGACATTTGTGCCTCAACCATTTTAAAAGATTATCTTCATACACGTTTTCCTGAACCTAGTGATGTCCATAAGGAAGTTCGGTTGTTGAAACCCATCCTCTCGGTTGATGTGGTTTATTCAAAGCTATGATACCCAGATTGACTTTGTTTTCCTACCAAATATTTTTCAACCAATTGTGGGAACGTATAAGTTTCAGTGTGTCAATTATTAAGTTTTGAGACTGAGCCTAAGTACTTTAGGAAATTAGTATCAACACATTTTCTTATGGTTGACCGGCAGTTTCATCGTGGTCAATTGTGTGAGTCAAAACTGATTGACTTTAAGGATCCGCAAATATTCAGGTTATTATTATGTGTTCTAAGTTCTTATTTGAGTTTTTACAGACTTTACAACCTGAACCGGATCTTAGATTTGAGGAATTCCAGTACATGAAAATATTTTATCTCGGCCCAGTTATAGAGCCTGAACCTGAACCACAGCTGGATGTAGTTGTCTTAAATAGGAAACTAGACAAGGGTGTGCTTTATTTGTTAATTTTCTTGGCATATTACAGATTCCTTTTACTTGTGATAGCTCTATTTGGTTTTGATGACCCACAGAAATTCCGGCTATTACTTTATGATTCTATGAGGTGATTAATTCTTTCTTAGTCTGGCTGAAGACGTTAAACTTAGCACTTCTTGGGAGGTAACCCAATATTCATGCGACACGGTAATATCTTTCCTTAACTCTTTTACTTCAAATGGTAATGCTTTCTCCTTGTTCATGCTTTTAATTTCATCTTTAGAACATTGAAGACAATGTTAGATTTAAGTTTGGGGGTATGGGAGAAACTTTTTAGTTGCAATAAATAAACTCCAGAGCCTAGAAATTTATGCTTATTAAGGATGACACTAACCAATTGATGTAGATTTTATATGACCAAATTAACGATAAAATAAAACCTAGTTATATCCGCAAGTGCACGGGTCAATTGTAGTATCGATAGCAAATGCGGGTCATTCCCACGAGGAGTGTGAAATACTCAACCAACTAATATCAAAAGTAACTAATCGACAAGATGATGCTTTAACGATTTTTCAGGAGTTTGAAACAAAATGATATAATATAAAAATGGGTTATTAAGGTTTTCGGTTTCCATCAATTAATTATGCAAACTCTACTAATCTTTAAAAATATATTTCATGCATTATCAAATATTGTTTCTCCGCTATAGTTTTCTTCGCTTCATGGGTAGTGATTCTAAAGCATTACCTATCAATCCTTGCATACCACGTTTAGGGATTTAACCGAAGCACGAAATATCAATTCAAAAGCATAAATAATCAAGAAAATCACATAAACGATTAATATACCAAGCTCTATGAAGAAAAACTATTAGTCATTCAAATCATTATTGAGCGTATAAATATAGAGTTTACCCAAATAAATTGGTTTCTACCTAAACCCTAACATGACTCTGGCTAGACATGGCTTTCTCAAAATCCATAAACATATTAAAATCAAACTCTAGCTAATGAAAAATGAAGAATCAAAACAAAACTTCAAAACCCTTCTCTCCTTGCGGCACTGTGGCCGGGCCTCCTCCTTGGTTCGTCACTGCCTCCCCCTTTTTGGTTCCTCCACTTCACACATATTAAAGTGTACATGAGAATAACATATTCTTTCCTTATCAATTTTTTGCATGTGAATAATTAAAGTAAGAAGTATAATTCTTTCTCCAATCACAATTAATCTCCCTTGCATGTATCTTTAACCACCAACCAAAATGCATGTTCACAATCTCATGCCCACGTTTAATATAATTCACTCCCACTAATAATGGTAAGTAAAATAATATTACTTCATTACTTTATTTTCTTCCATTTTCCATAATACCACTTCATTTCTTTATTTTCTTTCCTTTTCCGAGTGAGAGTTGCATGCATGTGGATCCCATAATACTTCATGAATATATTGTCATGCCATACACCATCTTGCAAAATCTTTTCACATTGAATACTGATTCCCTCTTGACAATCACAATATTCTCTCATTAATAAATTAACACCAATTAATTATCCCCATATATTTTTCTTCTGCATGTCATTACCCGATGGAGGTGTGCCACTAAGGAAATAATCTTGGATATTGAATTTGAAAGTGTAGCAGGTGCTTCAAGAATTAATGCGACTACCTTTGGAAACTCAATTTTGTTCATGCTATACGTAAATTTTCGCCAACACCGTTTTATCATTGTGGTTGCTGATACATGGAGATACCAGGCCAACCCGGCTGCTGATATATAGAAATACCAGGCCAGCCCATTTCATTGCTGCTGATATATGGAGATACCATGCCAGCATAATAAGTGCTGCTGATATATAAAAATACAAAGCCAAAGATAATAAGTGCCGATATATAGAAATACCAAAGCCAAGCATATTTGATCATTGTGGTTGCCGATACATGGAGATACCAGGCCAACCACATTTTGCCATTTTCGTCGCAAACACCAATAAGTCTCACATTTTGCTGTTTATTCGTTGGATGATCGAATTCACTTGTACTTTCTACAAAAGCACTAAAATAGTATTAGTAACTAAAATATTGTATCCTAGCTAATATAAATATGGGTATAAAATGTAGCATTTACATGCTTATCACCAATCTAAGTGGATGGAAGCATCTTGGTTGTAGGAGTTGAGGAACCAATCTGATTAGATGGAAACATCTAAAGAGTCTATTCATAAAAGCACAGAGCTCAGGTGTTAGAATTAAAGAAAAAAACATGGTAGTTTCACCATATCTCGTTGAATCCTTTTCACTTCCATTTTTATTTTGTTTTCTTTAAAATATGTTTCTCTAAGTGATTAGGTAGGGCTAGGGCTGAACATGGTTTCGGTTTCCGCCGGAACCGGACCGAACCAGACCGATAAGGAAGAAACCGAACCAAACCATTTACTAATGTATTGTTTATGGTAAAAAAAAATTGAGAACCGACATTATTGGTTTGGTTTTGGTTTGACCTGAAAACCGAACCAAAAACCAATGGAAAACCAATAAGTATAGGTCGTTGATTAAAATCAGATAGATTTAATCTACCCCGTCCATCTCACATTTTGAATATGGAATTTGGAGCATGCAGAAATTAGAGTTTATGTATTTTGAAGTATGCTTATAAACTTGAGTTATGAACTATGCTTGTGTGTTAATTACATTTTGCAGGTAGGTTAAAAAAATTCAACCGTATTATTTTTTTTAAAGATTTGAATCGATTTGTAAAATCGACATACGCTTCGTTTTCCATTAATCCAATGGAACAAATCGAAACCAGCTAAAACCATTTAGAAACCGAACCAATGTTTAATGGATTGGTTTGGTTTAGATTTTTAGAAACCGATAGTATTGGTTTCGGTTTTGGTTTGGCTAGAAACCGAACCAAAACCGACCATGAACAGCCATAGGTAGGGCTCACGATTCAAGTTGTTACCACGCTAGGGTGAAATAAAGTGATTAAGATACAAAAAAAAAAAAAAAGTGCAAAAGAAAAAAAAATATAAATATATTATGAAAAAACAAAAAAGAGAGAGAAAAAAAGACAAAAGAAAAAAATTTAGAAATTGAGACCGGACCATCAGACCAACCGGAATAAATTCAATAAAGTCGACCACTGGTACCCTTGTATATGCCAGCTGAGTTGACCTAGAGTTAGGATTATCGACCACTTTGGTTCCCTTGTATATGCCAAAGTGTGTTGATATTAGTCCAGCACCAAGTATCTCATCCATTAGGATAGGTTCGTTTTAAGGTGACCTTTGACAGATATGGGAAACACCGTTCACCTTAGTCAACATCAAAACCATCTACGTTTTTTCTCGCATCCATCTTCTTAATCTATCCATGTGATTGGTTGACTCCGTTATGATGTCCGTAAACTATCCGAGTAGAGCTCTGTCACTTATATATGAATTTTAGTATGCTTGAGTGCAAACTCGTGTACAACAATTGGAATTTCGCATCAGGGTACTTCCTCTTGTAGTCAATAAGTATGCCAACTAAGGAGATTCTTTAGTGCCTTCCAAGGTTCTGCGTAGATAGCTAGGGTCCTCGGGAGTAAAGGTTTTGTGGGTATATCTCTTGTAAACCCTCCCGAGACTATAACTCGACCACTAGGGCCACCTAGGGGTTTAAAGGCTTGTTGCATACGCTAAATGCAACCGACGATGCCTGCGACAGTGAGTTAGGATTTTTTTTTGTAGATTTGATTTGCTCGGGACTAGCAAATAATAAGTTTGGGGGTATTTGATAGACGCATTTATGTGTCTATTTTGATCTCAATTATGTGTATTGTTAGTGCTCGATTTTGTAGTTATTTGATTATTTTATGTTTTTGTAGGTGTTTTTGGAGAAATAAACATGCGCGGAGAAATTGGCTTGAAAAGTGGTATTTGGACTCTCCGGAGAAAATTACTGAAGACACCCCTCAGTTGATAAGGGGTAACCCACCACTATTTGCACCACAGATCTACTATTTGCACCCCAAGTGCTAAAGGGACTCCCCAAGTCTGGTTAAGGGGACTCCACCTTCTTCTACGCATTTAAATGGAAATTGGCGGGAAACTTTGTGCAGCGAAGTTCAGTTTTGGGATTTGATTTTTGGGCGACTTTAAAAGAGATTCAATTGCTGTAATAGGTTCCAATGGCCCTGTTTGATCGTAACAGAAGTGCTAAGATGATTTGATTCGAAAAGAATGGAAGGTGTATATAGAGTTTTGGTAAAACAATGAGAATTATTCACGGGATTGGATGTACTCCCTGGATCATATTCGAGAGAGATTTTGTCGGAATTTTTGGGAGAGTTTGGATTGGCATGGAGTTGTTGCGACAAGACAGGGGTGGTAGGATTTTGATATTCGAAAAAATGGAGGTTCTCACCGGTTTGCTCTAAAACAGGGAAGTTATATTTCCTTGGGAATTTGCTGCTAAATTTGGGAAGTACGTAGGATTTAAAATTGGCTGAGATTCGCATCTACCAAAGGTAGAGAGCTTAGAGTCATCTGCGGTGGAGAAGATGCGTACAGAAGCTATAGGTGAGTTATTCTCGTGACCTGTAGAGGAAGAAAAGTCCGAGACTTTCAGGTGAATAAAGGAAAGATTTAATCGAGTTATAATAGGCCGTGGTGGTTATATAAGGAGCGGAGAGTCCAAATAAGAGAGAATCGGGAGTTTGGGGGAACAAACGGAGGTTGCAGAGCCGAGAAGAAGCAGTGCAGAATATCACCTCTGCTGCTGCTGAAGAAGAAGGAGACGAATAACATTAGACGAACCTGGTCAATGTAGTTCTACAACATCGAGAAAACTATCGTTCTTGACAGTCTTAGAATCTTGTAACAAAGATGATGTCTATAACACCATTACAGCGTTGCAAATCTCTGTTTTATACAATTTCTTCAATAAAACACCTTTTTTGAGCTATGGAGTATTATTTTGTGCGTGTTTTTGATATGAGGAGCTAAACCCCATCACTGGGATGACGGAGGAAGCCTTATCACAATTGTTTGGTAACTATAATTGATTCTATATGACTTTTTGTACTTATTTTAATTGATTTATGATTTTCACTAATTAGGTGTGATTTCGTTTGATGGTGTATGCTTAGACGTAAGAGCTTTTGATACATCATGCTTGTGATTTACATCTAATCTTTTAGAAATCTACTTTTGGCAAAGAAAAGAGTCAACAAAGGAGCTAGAATTGTTATGAGTCATTATATGAACCAATTGAATGTGATAAATGGTGGAATCCGAAGTCCTAGTATCTCTCGTTATTGTGACAATTTTTTATATATAGTTTTCTTTATTTTGTTTACAAATCTTAAACCAATCTCTACAAGTCTTTGAACGAACTTTTACTTATCACTCGAAAAACTACATCACCAAGCGAAGGCGTGCAACAATCAACGGTTTCCCTTCAATCCCAGGAGAAAATCCTAGCCATCCAAGGTTACCAGACAACGCATGGTAACCTTTGGCCCGAAATCCTAAGTTTGGCCACGCCAAACCATGCCATGCCAACGGCATGCCAACATAATCGCGCCACCATGCTGGCCTTCCCTACACAGATAACCAAGCAAGGGCGTGCAACAATCAATGGTTGCCCTTCAATCCCAGGAGCAAATCCTAGCCATCCAAGGTTACCAGACCACACATGGTAACCTTTGACCCAAAACCCTAGTTTGGTCACACCAAACCGCGCCAGGACATGCCGCGCAATTAAAGGGCCAACCTAGCCGCGCCACCATGCTGGCCTTCCCTACGCGGCTACCAAAACGAAGGCGTGCGACAATCAACGGTCCCCCTTCAATCCCAGGAGCAAATCCTAGCCATCTAAGGTTACCAGACAACGCACGGTAACCTTTGGCCCGAAAACCTAAGTTTGGCCACGCCAAACTATGCCATGCCAAACTATGCCATGCCAACGACATGCCAACCTAGCCGCGCCACCATGCTGGCCTTCCCTACACGGCTACCAAAACGAAAGCGTGCAACGATCAACGACTATCTTTCCTCTTAAGATGCAAAATCTCGACCGTCGAAGGTCACCAAGCTAGCAAGTCTCTCAAGTACAAATTGCCAGGCAAAAACAACATGCTACATGTTTTCCACAAAAACATTCGAGACATCAACACATATCACAAACTGGGGGATCCTCTTTGGGTATTGGTTTGGCGGTTTACATCGTGCGGCGTACACTACGCCCGTCATAAGGGTGAGGCGGTTAGTAAATATAGGGAGTTAATGGTGAAACGCTTTTTACATCAATTCCATGCGTTAACGGTTTCATGGAACATCAATTCCATGCGTTAACGGTTTTATAGAACATCAATTCCATGCGTTACCACCTCCTCCCATTTACTTACCCATTTTTCCATTCCTTAATGAGACCAGAGTACGTTTCACTTCGACTTGTATAAATAGGTCTTACCTATTTCCACCGAACAACAAGTTCATTCGGGAATATACAACACTCAGAAAATACTTGCTAGCTTACCATTTGTTAGCCTTCCCACTTTTCTGATACAAGTCGTAGTAACACAACTACTCTTCCATAAATCAACTATTCTGGTCTCATCATTTTCTTTGCTTCCCTCCCCAAAACCAACCCATTCTCCTTCACTTTGTGATCAAGCAAGTCTGGGAACGACCATTTCTTGGTTTAGGCCGGACTTGTACATGATTGATGTCTCGAATCTAAAGTACTCCGTGCAGTACATTGTTTAGGGTTTAGACTCGTTTCTCACCCACACACCCGAAATTACCGAAATCGGCAGAAACTGTTTTCACCCTCAAACAATTACGAGCAATCATATCAACAGTTCTAGGAACCGTAAGTAAAGCAGACCTCGTCGAACCAGTTTGATATGTCGTGTGAAACTCAATTTGGTATTGCTTTTATCAATCAAAGGCGCATTCTAAATAATGTAATCTCCCAAAATTCTTACTCAAGTTTTGAGGCTGGGAAGTAAAAAAGCGAAAAAAAATAAAGAAAATCAATTTGTTTGCATTAATAAAAGTGAAACATATGTTTTACATTGGGGTCGAAGTTTTTAATTTATTTATCATGTTTATCAATGTGAAGCGTATGATGATAGATGGTATCATGTTTTATACTATTGGACAAAAATAAACACAAAAATAATCTAGTAAGCACGTAACATACATTTAGATCGGATGACCAGAATACTGTAGAACACATCCATTTATAAAGAAAATTTAGATGTACTCA
>JAJJWW010012710.1:0-176881 GCA_023531295.1 Papaver armeniacum
GAGAGCTAAAATAAACACGCAAAGAATAACGATGAGGCAAGACATAAAGGAGACGTGAGATCTGGCGAGGGTTAAGAAGTGTCGCGAGAGTGAATGTTTGTGCATCTGCGACACTTCGCGAGACATTCCCGAAAATAAAGGGTAGCTTAGCTGTCATCCACTATGTATTACCCTATATAAAGGGCTAAGTGAGTCTGTAAAGAGGGGGGAAGCTCAGAGAAGTTGTTAGGCAAATCATTAGGAGAGAGAAAGTTTAAGAGAGTATTAATTTCTAAGTGTAATTCTATTTCTTTGTGTAAACCATTCATGAATTCAATCAATAAATATTCTTGATCTTACATCTTTCAATGGACTAATTAAGCAAAATCGAGTAAGGGGTGTAGTGTAGGAAATCCTGCTACTACAAGAATATCAGAACTTTATGTCAAAGAAAGGAACGAATATTTCGAAGTTAATTCAAAGATTTGTTGGAGGAGATAATATCCTGGGAGTTTACTCTACATTGGTTGAAAGATATTTGACATCATGTTTTGGTGTAGCGGATGAGGAAAGGAGAATAAAAATCTTCGTAATTTGGCAAAGTGAAAAAGGGAAAGAAGATATTGGGTATTAACTCGCCGATTTGATGTCCCAGGGCAAAGATAAATACTATGTTGGGGAAGCCGAGAAGGATATAGAGAGTTGGGGGAGAAGAACAGAGAGAGCAGAGAGCAACTCTCTCGTCGCCGCAGAGAAGAGGAAGAAGAAGAACACAGACGGCACTTTTGGATCGTTGTTTATGAACTAGTCGCCTGTTCACATCTTAGCGACCGTTTGTCTACGATGCTTCCTTATATAGTTCTTCTCGTAACACAAGTTTAAGTCAGAATCCGTAGTTTGTAGCGCCATTAACCGTTGCAAATTCCCGGTTTATTGTATTTTCTCTTCTTTTCTTCATTGTAAGCACCATTTGAGCTATAAAAAATATTTTGAGAGTGTCTACAATATGAGTAGCTAAACCCCTACATTGGGTCGAATTTGAGGAAGCCGAATTTCATACGTGGGTAATTTTAATTAATTATTTATTTGACTTTTGCACTAATTAAAATAGAATTATGATTTGAAAAAATTAGTTATCATTTTATTAGATGGGTCATGCTTGCTTAGATGTTTGATGGTCCATGCTTACGATTTATAACTAATGTTTGGAGAATCTACCTTGGCAAAAATAAGAGTCCTTGTTGTTTTGTTTATTGAGCTTTAATCGTTGAGAATAAATAAAGTGAACCTATTGATATGAATTCGGTGGAATCCTAGGCCCAGTAACTCTCGCCTTTGTTTATTATTTTCATTAGACCTTTAAATTTAATCTTCGCAAGTCTGAGAGAACGAATCTTATTACTATTACGAAAACTTTGAAAAATCATAAATCATTGGTGTTGCTTGATTATGCATAATGGCAGGCCTACTGGATATTTACAAGAGTATAGCAAAATTAACTGCATTTTATTGGCTCATGCGAAGCGGCATCCAACACTTGGCAGTTACAAACCTCTCATTAATACGGGTCGGGTCTCGGGTAAATTTTAATGGATTATGCTCTCGACGCAACACCCTCTTGAGGGTCCACTTCAACTTAAATGGATTCTACAGCACAGCAGAACCCAACACTGCTCAGTACACACAAGTAAGACTCAGCTCATTTACCATTTGAATAAAAAAATCTCCACAATTGGATGGCAAAATACACTGAGGACCATCAGTCAAGAACCAATTTGCAAAGTTTTTGGACAACTCAATGACCTAAGGTCGCCATCCCAAGGTTTGCTAAATGACAATAACTCCAACTATACTATAGAATATTATTCACTCAATGTTATTTGTCACCTGTACATACATGATAGGAATCATATAAATAAGGAATTTTTTGACATAGATATAAAATTCAATTTTGCATGCATTACCTTAAATACTTTGCATTGGCCAGCTAACCCCCAATGTCATTATAGCTTGTACTATCCTGGGTTTTGTTTTCTTAACAGGTCTACCTCTCAAGGTGCTCCAATAGTCAAAAGCTTCAATATAGTCAAGCAAATCTAAACACGGTTCTGGGGAATGTATAGCTAGCACATGGCAATTGTACTTCCACTCAGATAAACCTTGGATTATTCAGCTATATCAACATCACCTGCAACTAAACAACAAAATGAAACCATCCCATAATACCTACCTATACATACAAATTCAAATTAAAGTTGTCTACCCTACTACTAAATACAACAACATTCTTAACATCATCATCACCACCAGTACAAGTTTTGAAACTTCTTCCATGGCTTCTTCATCAGATCCAAACCAATGCACCAAGTTGAAAATCTGGTTGAGCAAATGAATTCATCACTAAACATTCCTGAAGATCTATTTCCAAAAGTTTTTATCAATGCTGAAAATACTTTACCCAAAAAGAAAGAGGATTGGAAATGGGTCTTTATTGGCAGATACTGCAACAAAGTTTCTCATGAAACCAGAACCATCTCAAGGTTCATTAATTCTAATTGGAAACTTAAAAGAAATGCAGAAGTCAATCTTTGGAAGAAAAGAAGAAACTATTATTCTATCGGAATAAAGTGCATTGAAGATTACAAGGTCTCTAGAAAAGGTGGTACTAGAGGAATATTTGACAAACTAATAGTCTTAACTGAAGTTCCACCAGCTGGTCCAGACTTCATTGATGAAGCAAACTTCTACAGAGTCAAGATTTGGGCACTTGTTAAAAGAGTTCCAAGGAATATCATTCCTGATATAAGTAACATTATAAGACCAGCAGGAATCTTTCAAGAAGCCAAGAAAGCGTATGGGAGAGATGAAGATGAAAAAAACCTTGAAGTGTTCTTAACTATCGATGTCACGAGAGCTCTTAAATATGGCATTGATGCTTATGAAACCCCAACTCTGTCTCACTGGCTTGAAATGGTTTATGCCTTGCATGGCATTGCTTTCTGCAAGGTCTGTAGAATTCTAGATCACCCTGGTCCCCTATGTGAAGAGAAGAAAGAACAGCCACAAACTGCAACCCAAAAAGCTCATCCATCCAATCTCACTAACTCTTACCCCTCAACTTCAAACTATTACCTTTATATGTTATATTATATTATTATCATCTTCACTTATCCTAATGTTTTTTATTTCTGGCAATTTTATTATGTCATGTCTTGGAACTGCCAAGGTCTAGGACATGCAAATACCAGTAGACACCTAAATAACATGCTGAATAAATACAATCCTGATATATTTTCTTTTTATCTGAAACCAAGCAACAATCTAGGAATATAAAAACCATTATGGGAAATATAGGTGTCACTAATTTTTGGTTTGTTGAACCTAGGGGAAAAACCAATACTACCGGTGGGCTAGTGTTAGCTTGGAAAACTAATCTTAAGGTCACAATAGAAGATTTCTCTAATTACCACATTAGTGCCACAATATATCCTAGTATAGGAGAACCTTGGCTTTTCACAGGCTACTATGGTAGCCCTTACACCACTCCTGATAAAATTCACTCTTGTAAAATGATATAAAATACTGATAGAACTAACACTCTTCCTTGGCTGATAATGGGTGACTTAAATATTGTTCTTCATGATCATGAATAATTCAGTCAGCACCCTATTGATACTTCTGAAGCTAAACTTTTTCTGGAGAAAATAGAAGAAGCCAACCTTACTGATTTGGGTTACACAGAATGTCCATTCACTTGGACCAATAGAAGAACTGGTATTCATCTCACTGAGCAAAGATTGGATAGAGGTCTGGCTAATGAAACCTGGCTTGAAATACACCCAAATACCACTATCTCTAACCTCCCTTCCATTGGTTCTGATCATAACCCAATTCTCCTCAATACCTATCCAAATTGGAAGCAAGGACACATTCCATTCAAATTCTTTGGACCTTGGCTTGATCACAAAGATTGCAAATCCATCATTGCTGAATGTTGGAAATCCCACCACAAAGGATCTCTTGCCATAAAAATTGCAAGAAAATTAAGAGATATCAAAGTTAAATTAAAGAAATGGAACAAGGAGATCTATGGCAATATCAAGACTAATCTAGAAGACAGGTTTACAACACCTGGATTGGATCACCAAGAATCAATTCAGCATCAATAGAGGAAAGGATATAAGAGATGCTAAAAATCAAGTTGAACATTGGCAGAACAGTCAAGAATGTTTTTGGAAAACTAAAAGCATGGATCAGCTTATCAAACTTGGAGACAAGAACACTAGCTTCTTCCACTTATCTGCTAAGAAAAGGTACAAAAGAAATAAAATAGTTTCTATACAACAAGATGATGGCTCTTGGCTGTGAAAAAGCGGGGGTACAATAACCACACCCAATATTTCGCTTAGCAATCTGTATGGACAAACTCCAATATACTTTTTAGAGAATCAACTAGACAATCAGACTCAATCTAGATAAAAAGTATATCAAAGAGTTTATATCTCAATCTCTCGATTTGATATTTACTTAAACAAATATAAATCATGAAGTCTTTATCAAAGAGGGTTAACTTGGATGGTACCATAGACCAATATCCAAGTGTCAATCAATTTAAATCAACAACCAAAAGGTCGGATATTCAAATTGATTGAACAATGCACAACCTGTGATATTTCAATTATATAAACAAATATAATGCGGAATAGAAATAACACGACAATTTAATTTTGTTAACGAGGAAACCGTAAATGCAAAAAACCCCGGGACCTAGTCCAGATTGAACACACACTCGTATTAAGCCCGTACATGCACACTAGCCTACTCCAAACTAACTTCTGCCTGGGACCGTAGTTGAACCCCAATCAATCTCACACTGATCCAAGGTACAATTATGCTCCTACGCCCGATCCCAGCAGGATGCTACGTACTTGATTCCCTTAGCTTGATCTCACCCACAACTAAGAGTTTCTACGACCCAAAGTAGAAGACTTTAATAAACAAATCTGTATCACACAGAAAAGTCTACAGTAATAGATAAATTCGTCTCCCACGAATATACCTATGATTTTTTATTCCGTCATTTGATAAATCAAGGTGAACAGGAACCAATTGATAACCCGAACTTATATTCCCTAAGAACAACCTAGTATTATCAATCACCTCACAATAATCTTAATCGACGCAAAAAAAAGATATTGCGGAATCACAAACGATGAGACGAAGTGTTTGTGATTTCTTTCGATCTTGTCTATCGGAGATTTAAATCTCAAGCCAATTATTCCAATCGTACTGCAAACGATACAAACATCAAGATCAGATCACACAACTACAATAAAAGTATTATCGGTCCGGCTTCACAATCCCAATGAAGTCTTTAAGTAGTTAACTGGTATAGAGAAGAAAACCCAAGGTTAAAGGAGAAACGACTCTAGCTTATACAACTAGTATCACACATAAGGTGTGGGGATTAGGTTTCAAACAATTGCTAGAGTTCTCCCTTATATAGTCTTTCAAATCAGGGTTTGCAATGAATGTTAGCTTGGTAACAAAGCATTCAATATTCACCGTTAGATGAAAACCTGATTAGATTCAAGCTAATATTTCTCAACCGTTGGATCGAAACCTTAGCTTGTTATACATAAATGAAATGTCCAATTTTGGGTTTATGTAACCGTTCCCAAACATTAACATTTGTTGGTTCAACAATAGTTAACCAAATGGTTAGCCATATGATCACTTTCATATCAACCATATTCTTCTTCACCATAACTAGTTCAAATGACTCAAATGAACTAGTTAGAAAGTTGTTCAATTGTTTAGATCTTATGTAACTACACAAGACACAATCGAAGCAAAAACGGTTTGATTGACTCGAATCGGTTCATGAACTTTATAGCCACGGTTTGCAAAAGCATTCCTTAGTTTATATAAACATTAGTTCAAGAACAACCGATTATAGATATAACCTACTCAAGTTCGCAGACGGGTTCGCTGGACTTAAGCTCACGGAAGGAGTTCACAAACCCACAGAAATTCTCAAGGTCGAGAACTTCCGCTGATTCACGGACTTGGCTCACGCCACATTCCGTTTCTCTTGATCAACAAAGTTCGCAAACTTTGGTTCATGGAATAAGGACTTATACATATATGTGTTTCCACAACAATGCTTATATCCTACCAATGGTCATGTAATCTAAACTCTCATTTCAATCATTAAAACATTCTCAGAGAACGTTATATAGCCGTTATTCACATACCATTTTTCTTCAAAGCAATTTTCAAAGTGATTGAAACATAACATGACATTCGTCACTAGGTAAACATGAATTTGGCTAAAGAGAAAGCTTACCAACACATATTTCGAGAAATAGATAGGCGAGATAAACTCTACTGAAATAGCAAATGTGTATAATGAAAGTCTATATATCAAAACGACTTTTGTCTCAAGAATATGAGATAGATTAAATAGACTTTTGAGTGACAGATAATTTCAAGTCTCCACATACCTTTTAGTCGATGAAGTTCCACCAGTTCCTTGAGTAGTCCTTCGTCTTGTATGATGATTGCCATGGAGTTCTTGAGCTCAACTACACTTTCTATCCTAGTCCGAGACCTTTAGCTATAGTAGGCTAGAAATCAAGACTTATAGTTTTGATCACTAACATTGACAAACATGCTTGAGATAGCAACGCATGCGAGTTCGACCGAGCAATGCTCTAACAGGCTGCACAACAAAGAGGAAGTTTCCAACTGCTTCACCAATCACTTTGCTACCATGGCCACTGCTGAACCAATAACCATCAATCAATCCCTCATAAATCTTATACCCACCACCATAACCACCACCGAGAATAACAATCTCCTAAAGGTCCCTGATGCCGTGGAAATCAAAAATATCCTGTTTAGTATGGCAGGAGACAAGGCTCCAGGGCCTAATGGCTTTCCACCAAACTTCTTCCAAGCCAACTGGGATGTAGTGGGTGAAGACATCACTACAGTGGTTCGAACTTTTTACCTCTCGGATATCTTCTCAAAGAAATGAACTCTACCTTCATCTCCCTTATCCCCAAAACAAAGTCCTACTACCCCTGCTCATTTCATACCAATATCTTTATGTAACACAACCTATAAAATCATCTCAAAACTTCTGGCTCAAAGACTAAAACCTCTTATACCAAACATGATATCCCCCTTTCAACAAAGCTTTCATTCATGGCATAAATATCCGACAACATAGCTATTGCCCATGAACTTATACACCATATGAATACTAGAAAAGGAAAAAAGGGAGCAAATGGCAAAATGGGAATCAAGATTGACATGGCCAAAACCTTTGACATGGTAGATTGGGATTTCCTTATTCAAGTTATGAAACAAATGGGTTTCAACTCTCAATGGTGTAACCTAGTCCACCAATGCATATCCACCACTACCATGGCTGTTTTGGTAAATGGCTCTCCTGGAAAGTTTTTAAAACCTACAAGAGGTCTGGCAAGGATAACCTCTATCCCTATACCTATTCCTTTTCGCATGGAATCCCTATCTAGATATCCGACTAATCCGAAACTAAATGTCTCATACATGGAACAAAAGTCCCAGACCGAGGCACATGCTATCAACCACCTTCTTTTTGTTGATGACCGTATGATCTTCGCAAAGCTAATATGGAAGAATGTAGCAACTTAATCAACATTTTTCAAGACTTTGGGCATTCTTTAGGGCAAATTGATAAACTTCTCCAAATATGGAATATTCTTCAGCAAGAACACTGCCCCAAGCATTGCAGACAAAATAAGTGATACTATGAAGGTTCAAAGAATTAGCACTTCTGACAAATATCTGGGATCTCCACTCTTCACAAACAGAAGAAGAAAGATTCAAGCCTTCAAACCTTGTGTGGAAAAACTCGAGTTCGACTTCCCGGATGGAAATCTACTCTATCTACATTGGTAAAGTTATTATGATCGAAACCGTTACCTCAACCTCAAGTATTTACCAAATGAATTGTTTCAAGATTCCTAAGGGCACCCGCAAAGAGATAAATGCTATACAAAGGAAATTCTTTTGGAATAAAGACCAAGACAAACCCAAAGGTCTATTCTATATTGCTTGGGATGCAGCTTAATAAACCAAAAGAGTTAGGGGTCGGGATTTAAAAACATGGAATACTTCAATATGGCCATGATCCCAAAAATTGCTTGAGATTGATAGAAGAACCAAATTCATTATGGACCAAGACCATGAAGGCCTCTCATTTTCCAAACCAGAAGTCATTAGAATGGAAACCAAGCCAAAGAACACCGATTCTTGGATTCGTAAAGGCATTTTGGAAGGCATCTCCGCATCCAAAAGTACTATATTTGGAGAACAAGGTGATGGTACCAACATTCACATTTGGGAAGATAGATGGATAGACAATCTACCCGACATACTCCAAAAACCTCCTCAATGCCCTTCAAACTCGAAACTGTCAATCAGCCTATTCAATACCAATGGGGAGTGGGATCAAATTTTTTATCTCTCTGGTTCACTCAAGACATTCAAAACCTTATTCTTCGGACAAATCACCACCCAAATACTCCCGATACCATACAATGGAGCTTAACTCATACTAGAAAATTCATCACAAATCCCTTTATGATAGACAGATTGATGATAAATATGCTAGTGACACCCAAACAAATTCATTGGAGAGAAATTTGGAAACTGGATACCACCCCAGCTATTCAACTATTCATATGGAAGTGTGCTCATGGTATTCTCCCAACAAATGCCAAGTCAGCTGGTATTCTAAATTATATTGATCCAATCTGCAACTTATGCAAGAGTGCCTATGAAGACATTACTCATGTTCTCTTAGCTTGTCCAGCTGCTTCTGATGTTTGGAGGAAACTCTTTGGGGATAATCATCAGCTTTTTTCTGCTCACAGATCCTTTCATGATTGGTTCAACAATTGGTTTTACCCAACAATCCCTCTGCTAGCTGGAATACTTCTTATGCTACCATTTGCTGGTACATCTGGAAAGCTAGATGTGACAAGATCTTCAAAAATATAGATCATAATGCAGTCATGCATCGCCCGAAAATCACTCAAAGATATTTTCTCTTATGACAGAGTGCTTCACAATCCAGGGCATATATTAAACAACATCCACTATCAAGATAGCAGCACTGAACCATACATCAACCAAAGCAGACTGGATAGAAACTTTAAAGAGAAGTTTGGGATCACTATTAGCATACACATTATGGAAGTTAATAATAATATGGCTAATAGTGATGTTCCACAGTATACTAACTTTGCTTTTGTGGCTCTCTCTTTCACAGGGCAATGCATGGGAGCAAGGAACTTTAAAGACCCGTAAACCGGACTCGGCAGGTCAGCGAGAGCTGGCAGAGGAGCTCAACTAGCATTGACTTGGGGAAAGGAAATGAAAAAGACCAATATCAACTTTGAAGCAAAAGAGGACGACATTCTACAAGCCATTCAGAAAGGTTACAAACTTGCAGTGCAACAACGATTTCAAGGAGACTATAGGAATGAAGATAGGAATTTTGAAATCATTGACTTTGTCTTGGGAAGACTCATAAAACTCGATTCTCAGCATCACAACAATGGTGCTAAGCTTGCTAGGATTACCAATACCTCTACTTTATTTCAGAACCTAAACTGGAAAGGTCCCAATTTGCACTTATTCTGGCAAGCTTTACAGTTCCGTCCAAACTTACTTATTCAGGATTACTGTAATAACTTTAACACTCTGTCTAGGGATCCTCTTGGTGCTAGCATTAGCCCAGTTGATCCCAACGTTGTACTTTTGGAGTAGGCTGCTCTTCTCCGAGCTGCCCTTTACTCTTTTTATTATAAAAAAAAAGAGTCTCTTTGCAAAAAGCCAAAAACTTTACTGCTCGTCGAGAGCTGAGATCACACTTAAAAACCCTAGCTTAGCTTTATGCTTGTAACTCTCTTTCTTCTAAACCCTTCTCTTACTATAGTTTTCTAACCTAATTCCTGATTTCCCCCCAAATTTATCACTTCCAACCCTTTGTTTTTTTCATTTCTGTCTTGGGCAGACGACGTATCAGCCATTGTTGTTGACCTAGGTTCTCATACTTGCAAAGCTGGATATGCTGGAAAAGACCTCCCAAAGCAGTATTTCCATCTGTAAGTTTACTGATTTTATCGATCTTATCCTGCGTTCTCAATCCTGCATTCTTAGTCCTGTATTTACTTCTTCTAGTTATTATTATTAGAGGATGTACAAATTTAGGGCAAATGCTGGTGGGAGAATGTAACGGTTTGTTAAAATTAGGGTATTTTTAGATGCTTCAGAATGTAGCTGCTGTGTTTTACAGTAAGAGATGACTTTAGTAGCTCAATTACTGTTTAAAACGATTGTGTCCCTTCCGCATTGAGTTGTAAATATCCTAGTATGGGTTACAGAGTTACAATTTTAACTGACCATGTATGGATATAGTAGTTTCTTAAACCATCCAAAGCCTAATTGGGCCTTTTCACTTTGGTAGGGTGTCCTCTTTCTTGCCTTTATATACATTACTGACATGCTTATCCAGTTTTGATGATGTCACCTTAGGACTCAAGCTTGGATGTTAATTTTGCATTATAGGGTTATTTGTTTTGCTCAACAAAGTGTGAATACTTGGTGCAATTCAAGTGTTATTTGTTTCTCTCCTCTCGTCTCCCTGTTTCTCCCCCCCTCTCTCTACGCTTACTAATATTGTGAATACTTGGTGCAAACACTGTGTTGACTGACTCATTTTTGTTTGAAGTGTGTCGGTGTGATCGAACAGCTGGAAGATGGCGATTAATATTATATTAAAGTTGAGAAGGAATCTGAACCAGTTCCAGGCTCTAAAAATACAATTGAATCTGACAAAACCAAAGCGAAGAGAAAATTTTATGCGGGATCCCAAGCCTTGGGGTGCCGCAGGGATCATATGGAGGTTTGTGATCTTGTTTCTTATACATAAAGAAAGTGCTCCGTGTAACTTCCCTTTTCTAAGATTTCCGGTATTCTAATACACATTTCTTTTGTTTAGGTGGTATCACCTATAAGGACGGACTTGTGGTTTACTGGGATATGGTTGAGAATATATGGGAGCATGCTTTCAGGTATTAAATTAATAATTCCCTCAACTTATGAGAAAATTTTGAAATACGTATGATTAGTAGCTCTGCAACTTGATGGATATGAGTGGCCCTCTACTCTCGTTATTTGTTTTAGTTGTCATGTGTGAAAACCTAATTGCTTTAGAGAAAAAAAATGTTAAAATAACCAGGATGATTTACTTTTATGACAATGTTAAGCTGTTACCATATTAACGTGATCCGAGTTGCTTTTGTCCGTCCTATGTCGCTCGTCATTGATCTATATATGTAGAGAAATTACCTAGGCGTCAGTGCCTACTTTGCTAAATTGTTAAAGCACTTCTTTAGACACGCTTTTCTTAACTTATACTCCCTCCGTTTCAAAAAGATAGTACATGAAACTAGCCTATCTTTTTGAAACGGAGGTAGTATTTTTTTGGGAAACGGTTACTAATTGATCCTAAAGAGCACCCGATGCTGCTTTCTGAATCATCTTCCAATACTCCACAACAGAGAGAAAGGTGATCTGGTACTGATAGGTGTAGAATACACCGTATTTACTATCTAGAGTTTACGCTTTCTTTGCTATTTTTCTTGTGAATCATGTACTTTACGCGTGTTTTTGAGTTATTAGGTACTCTGGAGTCGCACGGAGGAAAAGAAGAAGAAATTATCCAATTTGAGCAAAAGGGCGAAATTGTCATCTCACGTGCAAATGATATATGGAGTCGACCCAAGGTTAAGGGACAACCTCTTTTGGAGAAATATTAATTGACAAACAAGAAATGTTAAGGGGCCGCCAACGGGCAGCCCTTATCAAGGTGACTGGACACTGGATATAACCTTACTCCCATAACCCCTTATCTGCCAGACCTGGGTGGCTATATCCACCTTCATTTTCCTACACCAAAACCTAAATCGAGAGATGTTTTCTCTCAATCATTACTTATTCACCTGAAGTTGAAATTCAGAGAAAGAGGCTGCTGTGCAGCCATGGAATCGAGTTCACAGAGAGGAGAAGGTGACGAGTGATTGCTGCAGTCGTCTAGGGTTTGAGATGAAACACAAGGGGATCTGTGTTGAATTAACGAATTTCGAGTTGAACCGTGAAAGAATTGTTCTGTGAAAGAGAAGATTCGGATGGGTCTGTGGTGAATTAAGACATGGGTTTATCTCGAGATCGAGTTTCTGGTGGTAATTGTGGATTGTAAGTGGTTGATTTAAGGAATCTGAGAACAATTATGGGTTCGATTTTGAAGTTCTGTGGAGGAATTGGTTGTGTCTGAATTGAAGTAGGGTTCTGAGATGGTATGAATCGTCAATTGAAGTTACAGGGAGAAACTAATGAGAGTGATGGTGTCGGAAGTGGAGTTTCAAGACTACTCGAACCAGGGAGAAGATAATGATGCTGCAGTGGTGGTACAATAAATGGAATTGGCATAGTGGAATTGATGGTTTGGATTGTAATTTGAGGTTACTGGGAAGAGATGGCCTGGGTCTGTGCATTGTGGTATTGCAGTTGTGCTGCAGGTGATGTAGCTCTAGTTGATGCTATTCAGCTGATAGGCAGAGCTGATTACAATGGTACAATGAAGAAATGGTGGTGCTGGAGAGTTACAGGTGCTGTGAGAATGGGTCTGAGATGATGAGCAGTGAAGACATTACAGGGGAGAGCTGGAAATGGTTGTGCAGCTCAGGTACCTAAAGCTGAAGGCAGGCAATGCGGCTACAGAGAATGACCGGAGTCAAGATGGAGTTATTGCACCGGCTAGTGTTTTCGCAACTGCAATGTATGCTACCAATTGCGATTTCAAGTTCATGGCTCAGCAATGACCGATCCAGATCGTGGAGTTTACGGTGAGTGTGGTGGCGATAGTTGGGTGTCCGGAATGGTTTTGAAGTCAGCACTGGAATGCATTCTAGATGTTTCATTGCAGTGGAGATGGATGCCAAGGATATTGTGGTGGCTCAAGTTGTGTGGTCGAATTGAATGTGGTGGTCTTGAGTCGAAAAGGAAGAAAAGTGAACTTCACAGAGATAGAAGTTGGTGGATTGAGCTGTTATGGATTCAGGGTTGTTTTGTTAAGAATAGTTCTGGGCTGGAATGTATGGCGTGACAATATTGCATGTGAGAATGAAGTGAAGCATTTGTGGTGCAGTGAGCTGCAGGCTGAAGTGGGTTGAAGCCAAATTGGAGTTGCAATGTGCAGGGGAGGTTGAAGTTAAGCCTAGATGAATGTTAGGTGTTGTTGCTTTGTAATGAAGTGGACTGGATTTTGATGGCTTGAGAGTCTAGTGGGTGTGGGTGCATGAAATTGCAGCTTCGGATAGTTCCGATTATGGAACCGGTAATTCAAAGAAGTTGGAGGAACCGAGGTCTTGAGTCGTTGTCGATGATTTCAGGCAAGAGAATGGCAAAGGCAGTTGTGATGTTATGGCAATGCGGTGGCTCTCGATTGGAGTTTGTGGTGGTTCGTGGCAAGAAGAAGAAGTGACAATGAGTTGAGCCGCAATGGTGAAAGTATGGCCATCTTGGCTGGAGAAGTTTGCAGCACAATGATTGCGCTATACACAGGTTAGGCCTATGCAATGGCCTGCCAATGCTACCCAGCTTATTCAGCCAAGTAGTTTAGCTGATTCAGGTCTGACTAGACTCAACTGGTGATCGTGTCGACTCGATTTGACCTTGGCCTCGACCGAGTGACCCGTTGACCCGACCGATTTGACTCGCTGAACCGGTGACCGGGTGGACTTTGCCGGTCACCTGAGATGCTTTCCGTCGACCCTTCCGGCCAAGTTCCGGCCACAATACCAGATTTCCAGCGACCACTTTTGGGGCATATTTTCTACATGGGTTTCTCTCACTTATGGGCTTGGTGGATTTTCATCTAATGGATTTTGAAGACTAGACCTAATTTTAGAAGTTGGAGAAAAGTTATAAAAGGGAAAGTCTTCTACAACTTATGATATATCTTATTCTTGGAATTTTGGAGAGCCGTTTTGTTTACGCTTCTAGGGTTTGCTTTTGTTCATCTTCTTTTTCTTTTCAATTAATATTATTATGATGAACTCCATAGCTATGAGTAGCTAAACATATTATTGGTTATGGGATAAAAGTTGATTTCTCAACATGTTTTTGAATCTATGAATTAGTTTTGTCTCGTAATTTATTGTTTGTGATTCACAATTAATAGTGTTATAAGATTTGAATACTTGTTAGGTTGAGTCCGAATCAATCCGATTTTGCGTTCATCTCTAGAGCTATATTAGGGTTTTCAATACGAAAAAATTGTTTATCCCTGATTCTAAGTAGCATAATTGTGGGTAGTGCTTGTAGTGATATATCCTACTAGTCACAAGTGAATCATAACTTTTGTTAAAACGTTTAGTGCTTTTACACATTCGTTTGCATTGATTAGTCTTATTCCATAGAACTTATTGCTTTTAGAGAGTTAAATCTAATTGTGCTTTTACACTTTAGGTTGCTTTTTAAGGAAGAATTCACATATGCATCTTTTAATGTGGTTGTGATGAAAACAGGGAATTAACGGGTTATACTTGCGATCAAGGTATCCTAGGACTTTTAGTAAATACGAGATTAAAAAACCAATTCTAATCATTGATAAAAATACATGTTTGTGAATGATACTATCCCGTGACCAATATCTTCTCCTTATTGATTATTCCAACTATTTGCTTTGCTTTATTTTATTTTGACTTTAGTATTTCGTTTAAACAACAAACATCCCCCCTTGGTTACCTTAGAAACTGAAAATTGCATAACAACAATTGCCTCTCCGTGGATACGAACTCTTCCTTACCTTGTGCTTCATTTAAATTTAGTGAGTAAGAAAGTGAAATTATTTTTGACGGATTGACACACGATGAGGTACCTAAATATCCTTTTTTGTTTTTGTTTTTGTTTTGTTGTTGGCCTCCTGCTGTCTAAATTGTGAATTCTTCTTCTTCTAAGCCTTTAGTCCCAAACAAGTTGGGGTAGGCTCTGATCTAAAAAAAAAAAAGTTGGGGTAGGCTAGAAAGCGAATACGATGACTTCACAAGCAGTCACCCATCTTGGTACTGCTACCGCCCTTCCCTAAGGGAATGCTTGGTTTCCAGCCAAACAAAGGTACACAAGGACTTCCCAAGCGGTCCCCATCTTGGCATCGCGCCGCTCTCAATTGGTCTTTTCGCCGGATTGCCAAGCCGCTCACGGCCCTGTTTTCATAGGGGAACGGCCGGGGCCATCATGAACGTTCCTCTTTTATTATTACTTTTTTTTTTTCCAAGTTCTCTGCATCCCTTATTTCGTTTACGGCGCGCGGGTTATAACCCCAAAGGTGTCACTATCCATGTACAAAAACCCCAACAAAACAAATTGTTCATAAAAACCCCATTTAACATAAACTGTCCATATTAGCCTTCTAGTTTAAATCACCCCAACAAAAATAAAAACAACCCCACATTTAATTTTAAATCACCCCAATAAAAAAAAATCAACCCCACCACCACCGCCACCACCACCATCGCCCCACCACCACCGCTACCACTGCACCGCACCACCACCACCACCCCACCACCACCGCCGCCACCGAGCCGCCGCCGCCACCGAACCACCGCGCCGCCGCCATCGCACCGCCGCCGCCAATGCACCGCACCACCACCGCCACCACACCACCACCATCGCGCCACCACCACCACCGCCGCCGCCACCGCACCACAACCGCCGCCCACCGCACCACCACCGCCCGCGCATCGCACCGCCACGCGCCACACACTACCACCACCGCCGCGCATCGACCGCACCACCACACGCTGGCGCCACCGCCATCGCCACCACCACCGCCACCGCGCCACCAACATAAAGACCACCACCACAAAAATGAATTTCATTGATCAATATTCAACAAAATAAGAAAAAAATGATGAAAACCAAAATGATGAAACCAAAAGAACAAAATGATGAAACCAAACAAAAAATGATGAAACCAAAATTGGTTTCACCAAAACTAGATGAAACCTAATTAGGTTTCATCATTTTTCCACATATTGTCATTTCACCAAAGACAACTTCAATGATGAAACCAAACCAAAATAAACTAGGCAAAATAAGCAAAAAAATGATGAAACCAAAATTGGTTTCACCAAAACTAGATGAAACCTAATTAGGTTTCATCATTTTTCTACGTATTGTCATTTCACCAGCACAGCTTCAATGATGAAACCAAACCAAAATAAACTAGGCAAAAATCATTGCAACTAATCCATAAGTCTGCTTTCACAATTACCCTAATTCAACACCTCTATCATATTACCGATCTTCTTCCAAATTCCAAAAGTTTGATAATTAACAGTACTCCTCATACTAATTAAAAGTAAGGATTTATCACATCGCACCTATGCTCTTCATCTATCATATCAAACTGAAACACAAGGAAATCTACCACAAAGTGTAACTCAATTAGACGGGGCAATGGGTACTTGGTATGAATATGTGATATGAATGATATGATGAAGTGAGGGAGAGTGTGAGAAAAGGACTGAAAGTGTGTACCCGCATATGGAGATCCAAAGAAGTGTAGGTTGGTGACGACGGCCCCGACTATGCTTTCTCTAGCAGACGAGAACTCTTGTCTATCCACATGTAAGAATTGCAGTGATTGAGGCAGAAGCCCACTAAAGCTTACCTCCAAAGAACATCACCAAATACAACATTTTTATTACAACTTCAAATATCAAAGATGGATCCAACGATGAAGACAAAAAGGGATTCAAATGTAGCAACGTTGTACTATGCAGACTTAGTAGAGGGGAATGCCGATGTCACACATGCACATTCTTGTTCTTTGTCATCAGCCATTATTATCTTCTTTCATTTTAAGGTGGTGCTGTTTGCCTATAGTAATAAAACTGTTAGTAAATCATTGCCGAGGTTGTTTGCCTATAGTACTAAAGGGACCACTCTGAATCATGTGTTTTCTCTGATTTTTACCAACTTGAAAATGCCCAACAAACAATCAATACACAGAAAATTCTCTCTGGTCACATTCTCTGCATAAGAAGGGAGTACTAAAAACAGCATTCAATTCCGACCATCAAGTTAGTTTTGTTCGTAAGTCAGCAAGATTTATGAACAAAGAAAATACTAAGAAGAATCCACCTACACGCAGTTAAATCATTAACTATCTAATTTTTGCTGTGTTAAACGGAAAAATAAATTAGTTATCTAACAGTATCAACAACTATGAAGAAGATGGAAGAAACTTGTTCATGACATAAACTTGTAATGCATGCAGTGATGCACCAAAGAATGCAACCCAAGCATGGTAACACTAACATAGGACAACAAAAGCAAACATTTAAAGAGAGAGAGAGCAAATTCATGAACGGTGGTGGTAAAAAACAAAAAGCACTCCAAGACTGCGGCGCCAAAGACTTGAGTAGCTAGAGTCCCCATTATCTGGACATGCCTTTTCGGAACCTCTCCAAATGCAACGATTTTGCATCACCCGATAATAACATTTGGCATGTGCTCGAGACACGGAATTTATCGGCGTATGTTATTATGTTTGGGATTTATTGATGGAGGTTGGAATGCAAGCCGGATTTGGGTTGTTGGTATTGGTGGGCATCAGTTTCAGGATACTCTTGGGGACAATTAGATATCTCCAAGGTGTACAAGGTGATATACACCACCTGCACTAGAGCCACCACAACCTACACCAAAAATTCAACACTTTTCATCATCATCATCAAAAACTATGGTCAAAAAATTAATCAAAATAATTAGGCTTTAGTAATATTTTTGGAAATTCAATACAATTTGGAGAAATTGAACGAAAATCAAAACTAAAGAAAATCAATCAAAGACCAACCCCATTGAACAATGTAAAATCAAAACTAAAGAAATCAATTCAATTCAACACCAACAACTTCACACATGGAAAAGCAAAACTAAAGAAATCAATCAAAGACACCAACCCCATTCAACAAAAAATGATAAACATCATACCAATTCCATCCATTAATAATTGAAGAACAAATAAACCCAATACAAAGAAAATTCTAAAAAAAAAAAAAAAAAAAAGGAAAACTAATTTCACAAAGAAAGAAATCAATACCCACATCCATTGTACATAATTAATCGAAATAAATTGGGTATAGTAGTTATCAATGAATCAAAATGAATTTCTTACCAAATTACTTAACATCTGTTTCACCGAGGTCTTCATCACATCTTACCCCTGTGGTCGAATCATCTTCTTAATCACAAAAATTAGGCTAAAAATTCATCGTCAGAATAAAATTTGGGTAGAAATCGATCCTTTGCTTATTTTGATCTCGGGAAAGGAAACAGTGTGATTTTGAGAGGAGTAGAAAACCATTCTCGGGAAACACAATAAGCCTTCAAATAAAAGAAACCCTAATTTACCTTTTTCTTCATCTTCATGTGTCTGCATACCACTGAAATTGAAGTAGTAATCAAATTAGGTACCGAATTTAGGCACCGAATTTAGGCACCGAATTTCACTTTGAAAGAGGATTTAGATCGTACAGGCGGTGTTGATGGTGGTAGTGGTGCGACGAGGAGTTGGGGTGGTGATGTTTACGGTGGTGGAAATGGTGATGATGGTGGTGGGAGAAGGAGACGAAGAAAGAAAAATGAAATCGAGAAGAAGAAGAAAAGTTATCCAAAAGGGCATGTTTGTATTTTTTAAATAACAAAAACTAAATTTTCTTATTATTATTTGGCTTGGGTTTTTTGTCCCAGTTTTAGTTGAAATGGTTTTTATTTGGTAGAAATAATATGACCGGTTTTTTCTTATCACTAGTTTGTTCACCTAGGGGTTTTGTCACTAGTTTCGTTTAGTTTATTAATTATAACTTGTAAGTAGTTGCTTCCAGCTCCAATTTCTTTTATGCGTCTTATAGAGACTGAATTTGTTGTGCCTATACCTATGAGCATTAGTATTCTTTAGTTCATTAACACTTTTGTGGGGCAATCACTAATTAGACTAGAAGCAAAAGAGAACCCTGGAAGGAGTAACCATAGATGAAGTATTGGAGCTAAACTTTAGCGTTTGATGGGAAAGAAAATGGAGAGAAAATCTTGGGTAAAATGACTAAATAGTGAATATTGATAACAAGAGCATAAAGCTGTCTATTGGATAGCTAACACTTGAAGAAGGGCAAACTCAAATTCAATTGCCAGAATTCAAATGGATGTAAATGGGTTGATGAGGAATGGTATAGCGGCTGAGCCTGGAGGAAATCTTACAGCCTGTTCATCAATTCTTGTCAGTACAAGGAAGAAGGGAAAACAAGCATAGGAAAGAGCTGTACATTGGAGTTTGCATGAAGTTTTGATGAGGATAAATTTCCTGGAAAAGAATTTATACCTTGTGCCAGTAGGGTTTTGGCATAATGGGCATATTGATGGATTATCAGGAAGTGCTGATCTCTATGTCTCCATATGTCCTGTGTTAGTAGTGAACTTTCAAATGCAATTTTAGGACCACAATTCATGATCAGTTATACACATTAGCAGGATGTTTGTCTGAATTGGTGAATTAATCCTATAACTATCTGATTCAGCACTAGTAGATAGATTGCTCAAAAGGGTGAACTTTATCAATTCAGCCCTTTAGTCTATGCTGGAGAGTTAATTAGATAGTAGCAGTGGCTGTTACAGCTAAGACTGATGCACCTTCATATGGAATGAAAGCATTGAGATTCAGAGTTTAAGTAGTATAGAGGGTACAGGTGAAAATGGACTTGGTTGTGACACAATTTTTTAAATGTGTTTGGATACTGAAGAACTTCTAACACGCTTAAGAAGTTTAAAACTGTTAGAGTATAGGATTCGTAATAATAAATTATATGGAAAGTTTTAGTATTTAGGGTTATATTTAGTATTTGATATATTTAGTATGAATTGATTTACAAGCATTATTCTTGCATACCAAGTTACGGTATCGTTTATATATACCCTATGGGTTCTCAATGTAAAATATCTCATTCAATAATAAAATTCTCTTTTATCTTTATATCTCTAGTTCGACTTGGTATCGAGAGCGACCCCTTTCAACGCTATCCATGTCCATCGTTGTTCCCGTGGTTTCCGTACCACTCATCGCTTAGTGTAGCCCGGCCTTCGGCGTGTCATACCCATCGGTTCGGTGTAGGCCTGGGCCAAGCGGCGTGTCATACCCATCGTTCGGTGTAGCCCTAGTCGTTGAGGGGGTGTTAAAATAGTACCACATCGCCTAGGGCAACCTAGGTTCCATGCTTAATAAGCCTCGGGCAATCCTAACCTTGCAAGCCGGTTTTCGAGGTTAGTTAGGCCCATGGGTTTCTAACATGGGTTTCTAACATGGTTTCTAACCTAGGTTCCATGCTTAATAAACATCTATTTTACATGTTTATTGCTGCAAATAGCATGGGGGTATTGAGAAATTGAAGTCTTAATTGTGTATGAAGAATCTGAGGTATCTAAATGGTACAGTGGAAATGGATTGGTGTACCAACTGTATGGTGGTAAAGAACTGCCATAATTTTGTAGTTAAGTTGATTCCGATGATGGGTTGATGTGGATTGTTTTATCTACAAACTGGATATGTCTTTACAGTGGTAGTGGCTTGTCGTCCAATAAGAAAGAGGTCTTCTTTACAATCAGTTGCATCTCAATTAACAATGAAGTCTGAATTGATATGGGTTCGTTCTCAATGTAAAATATATCCCATTCAATAATAAAATTATCTTTTGTTTATATCTTCTAGTTCCGACTTGGTATCGCCGGGTTCGATCCGGACCATTGCCCACCTCGCTTTCTTTTTTAACCGGCGGCGGTAGTCTCCAATGCTACCGTCCGCTGGATCTTTCCTCCGCTGCAATATGATTAGCTTTTCTTATTAGGTTTTTATTTTATTTTTTAGGTTTAAAAAAAAAAAAAAAAAAAAAAAAGTCCGTTAGTTTTTTTGCCAAATCCCTAATTTTCCACCACAACCACCACTACGTCTTCTTTCCATGATTCCATCTATTTTAATCTTCTAGTCTCTGTCCGGTCAATCAACTTTTCTCATCAAGGTTCCGTATTCATCAACTTACTGTTTGAAATTTCAATTGCACAAGCACGTACCTCCCCATCTTCTCTTTTGTCTCTACTGTTCTTAAAAAAAAAAAAAAAAAAAAAAAAGTTACCTTTTTTACGTCCTACTTCCACTTTCTCTTCCACCTCCCCATCTCAATCACCAACTTCTGTATCCACTTCAACAACAGTTTCAAGTTCAAACCCCACTTTCCTTTCACCAGCCACCACTCCTATCCAGTTGCCATGTTTCTCACTTCTTCTTTTCTTTTCCATCTTTCTTTGGCATACGTACAATACTCCCACTTCTTTTGTTCATTAATTAACTCCCATCTATCACCTTTTCTTCCTCCAATTCCTTTCCTATTATTCTCATTCGTATACATCAATCACTTAGTTAATTATTCCGTTCCACCGTCTTTTCCCCTCAACTCGTCCAACCACCTTCTTTCTTGATGTTTCTCCACGTGCCGTACCCGCCGCTCTTATCAAACAATTAATTAATCTCATCCGTCGCTTTTCCCATCTCCTACGTTTGAAGCTTCAACTTCGTACAAAGACCTCAACTTTTTCTAATCCCAATTTTTGTGATATTATCTCTTTTATCTTATCGATGGTTCTTATATGCTCTATCAATGGTTTCGTTATTTTCGCTATTTTGGCGGTTCTCCTAATCAATATTCTTTTAATGGCGACGTGCTTCTTCTAATATTTCTCGGGCGTTTATTGGCACCGCACTTCATCAACAATTCAAGGCCAATCTCATGTGATTTGCAATCCCCATGAGATTGAGGGAGGGTGTTAGAGTATAGGATTCGTAATAATAAATTATATGGAAAGTTTTAGTATTTAGGGTTATATTTAGTATTTGATATATTTAGTATGAATTGATTTACAAGCATTATTCTTGCATACCAAGTTACGGTATCGCTATATATACCCTATGGGTTCTCAATGTAAAATATCTCATTCAATAATAAAATTCTCTTTTATCTTTATATCTCTAGTTCTGACTAAAACCTCTAATAGTTACGAGCTAACATATAACATAACGAGTTAATAGGCTTGGATGGTTACCAAATAGAAACTTAAAATTTTAACTTCCGTACAATATAAGTATGTTAAAAAGTAAGTCATGATGTTGTATCCAAACACAGTGCTCGTTTGCATTGAATATAAGTATGTTAAAAGTTCGAATGCAGTTCATTGTCAGCATCTCAAGAAATTATGAACCATCTAGATTATGTAGGGAAATGTAGAATTAAGGTCACAGCAATTGTGTAACTAATTTTAGAATTGATTCATTTCATGATTCCAGGTCCACATATTAATTTCTCGAACTAGTAGCATTGTTAAAATTTCAAGATGACATGATAGGAACTGGGGCTGTTTTCTATGAAAATCCACTTCTTTGTCTAGAAGCTCTCCTCTGATATAGAAACTGGTTATCAAAATTCATAGAGGAATACATCAATTGAAAGATCTGTCTTATTTTTCCATAAATACCAGCACATGTAGAGGAATGCAAAGTAGAAATAAGTGTTATTTTATCTCATATTAGAAACCAAATCCTCATAATTTGACACGTTACCTCACGGGAGTTTCAAATATGAATTATGTTTTTTTTTGATCGGTCAATAGGAAAGGATTCATTGAAATAGAGGTACTTAGGGGGTACCTCAACCCAACAAATACAACCGAAACAAAAAAGGAAACCGAGTTTGGAGTCGATCACCCAAAGAAAAGAACAAAGAACAAAACGTCAAGAGAGAAAAACAAAACAATAAACACCAAATGTCTCATATCCAACTCAACGCGGCCGATAGAAATACGAGTCCCATAAAGCTACCACCATGTTAGCCATCAACCCAAACATTTTAGTGTGTGACTCCACCCAAAAATAAGCTTGAATCTTAATATCTCGAATTAGACTTTCCAAGTTTCTCTTTTTGTGATTGAAGATTCTAGAATTCCTTTCTTTCCAAATGCACCACCATATTGCGACCGGTAAGTTGTTCCATATGCCATTAAGTCTTTCATCACCCCAATCATGTCTCCAATTTTTTATAGTTGCGGAAATATTACTATCATAACTCCAATTGAAGTTGCATCCTTCGGAAAAATAATCCCAAATTCTCTTTGTTCGCCAAATATGAATTATGTTGATTCAGCACTTTCTAGTTACTGTAATCTGCTGAGTTTTTGTGAACTGTCTTTTCCTGCTTTGCTAATATCCGCCAGTCAGTGTTGGAAACTAACTTTATAAAGTTTTATTATGGGACAGCAGAGCTCATGTTTGAAAATAAAAAGTTCCTGCATTATTTTTGGCCAAGAATGCTGTATGCTACTATGCTTTATGCATCTTTTTCCTCATATAACTGCTTTAATATGTTTTAAATCTTGGGCTGACTTTTTTTTTTTTTTTTGTATTCCAGGTTCTCACAGCTTTTGCATCGGGTTGTGCTACTGCTTTGGTGGTCGACGGGTATCTGTTTTACTTGATTTAGTTCCTTAAGAATCCAAAATTTTTTATAAGTTGTTTTGAGCATGCACTAACATACGGTCTTGTCCTTTACATATCAGTGATGGTGGATTGACTACAGACTACAGTTGCACCTGTACATGATGGCTATGTTCTTCAAAAGGTACCTTCTTCCATTGCACAATAATGTAGTACCCAAGAAGAAAAAATTCTATGGACTGCCTGTTAGTTCTTGAATGCATTGTTGAATTGCATCATCTATGTTCTATTCCTCAGTTGTCACCCTACCGGCTACTGTAACTCTTATGCCCTAGCACCTTCACTTTATTTAAAATCATTGATCACATAGTCAGTTCCAAGTTTATGGTGGAGTGAATACAAAATGCCAGAAAAATCCTGCTGTCCAGAAATATGATTCCTTTTTTCTTTAAATCTCTTTGTTTTTCTTTGTTCAAAGATTTGATTATATGATAACCAGTTTGCGCATTAGAAGCCTAAGAGGGCATACGACACGTAGGAGTTTGACTAGATTAACAGGAAACAAGCTATAGCATAGCTGCTAATTGACAACTATTATCTGTCGTCATGGCGTACTAGGCTTTCCATCAGAAACACCTATTCCTTGTCATATTAAATTTTATGTATCTGTAACATTCGTCGAACAAATTCTAGTTTTTGTATGGGTAGTGACTATAAACAAAAGATGGAGAAAGATGTGGTATCATTGTCGAGGGTAGATTAAGTTCAGGCCCTCATTTATAAGCACAGTTTTGGTTAGATAGATCTTTGCTCCTTGCAGGGTGACTGGATGCCTGAAATCCATGTTGTAGTATATGATAGCTTCCTAAGTTGACCTTCCCAAGTTACCCATTGAGGTGAGTTCCTTACTGAGTGCATGATCAAAAGTTTGGAGAGCAGAGGTTTTGTGTTAAGTTACTAACTTTTTTTTTTATTCTTTTCTTTTCTTGATGTTCGTTGATTATACATGCAAATTAATCTTCCTTAATATTTCTATTTGTGTTATTTGATGGCAGATTAAACCTCGAGAAAATGGGTCATTTGTCCAAAAAAAAATTAAAACACGGTTCAAATGGACGAGTAAAAAAAGTAAAAAAGTGAAATAGCCAAAAAAAATAGCAAGGATGAAACTGGATTTCATCCCGGGCTTATACTTAAAAAATAGCAAGGATGAAACTGGATGCATCCTGTGTAAAATAAAAATAAGAAAAATATTTGAAAATGGACAGGATGAAACTGGTTACATCCTGCCTATTTTTAAATTTTTGTCCATTTAAACAAGATCTTTTTAATTTTTGGCTATTTAAAAAAGATCAAAACCTAAGTGTCTTTTTCACCCAGAATTATTGATTTTGGTCTTTTTGACCAATTTTGTGTTCTTTTAAGAGAAAGGAAGTCCGTTTTGTAGAATTTCAGGTGTGTAGACTGTTCCCAGATATTGTAGCTCCTTTTTTATATATTTTTTTGTTAGTTTAAGAGCATCCACAGTGGGAGACCAAAACCAAAATTTTGGTCCAAAAAACCAGGCGCAGTGGAGAAGGAGTAAAGATCAAAGACCAGACTAAAACTAAAAAACCAGACCAAATATAGTCTTTAGTTTTGGTTTTAGTCTGGGCGTAATTTAAAGTTACGCCCGAACAGCGTAATTTATAACTCCGCCCGTCATAAGAAGACAAAAAAAATTTGGGGCGCAACTTAGAGTTGCGTTGATTGGGGCGTAACTCAAAGTTACGCCCCATTGAAAAAAAAAAAAAAAAAAAATTAATGGGGCGCAACTTGAAGTTGCGCCTGGTTTAGTATTTCTCCCGTAGCGTGTGAACACGGACTAAACCCAAAATTTGGTTTTTTTTTGCTCTTTAGTCTTTGGTTTATGATCGCACCACTGCAGTTGCTCTAAGTGGCTGATCTCTGTGAGTTGTTATTTTTTATAATGCGAAAGCTGAGCAAGTCTTGGTAAAGAGATTATCGAAGTGAGGGATACAAATTGCTGTACGCCTGTGACTATTGAGGTCAATACTGAAGGCAAAAGAATTAGAGGAGGATGTAGTGTTAGAAATTTGGGACGGCAGTCGTGAGAAACTGTGGGAAGATATAGTTCTCATGCCCACCATGTTCTTATCTGACTGATCCATCAACAAATTCAGGGGAAAGATGAATACAAAAAAATAATACTAATAAATTTGACCTTTGTATTTTCATGACTTGGGCACACTACCATATATAACTAATGTAAGTATATAGTCGCCAAATTGAATAACTAGGTAAGATACTGATTATTCAAGAAACCTATTATAGGGCTCCAAACATTTGGTTTTGAGGGCTCATAAGATGATAAAATCGGGTTATGAAATAGTAATCAACAAAACACCATATTTAATTATTTTTTGTAATGACTAAAATACCCTTCATGAATTATAAAATTAAATTTCGGGCCGCGAGTTATAACCCCAAAGGTGTCACTTTCCATGCACAAAAACTCCAACAAAACAAATTGTTCACAAAAACCCCATTTAACATAAACTGTCTATATTACCCTTCTAGTTTAAATCACCCCAACAAAAACAAAAATCAACCCCATTTTAAATTTTTATTATATTATCACTAACAACAACAAACCACCACCAGCAACTAGCAACACCACCACCGCCGTTGCCGCCACCACCGCCGCCGCCCACCGCCGCCGTCGCCGCCACCGCCGCCCACCACCACCGCCGCCGCCAACCACCACTACCGCCGCCACCAACCACCGTCGCCGCCGCCCACTACCACCACTGCCACCAACCACCAGCGTGCCACCGCCGTCGAGCAACACCACCATTATCGCCGCCACCACCACCACCAACCAGCCCCCACCGTCACAAAAATTAAGTTTCATTGATCAATATTCAACAAAATGAGAAAAAAATGATGAAACCAAACTAAGAAAATGATGAAACCAAAATTGGTTTCACCAAAATTAGATGAAACCAAATTTTGGTTTCACCATAAAAGAAAGGAGAAAGAAGAAAGAAGAAAAAATGAAACACAATAAGATGAAACCTACCACCACCGTCAACTACACCGCCCCTATCGCCGCCACAACCACCATCACCACAACCACCACTACCATTACCTCCTCAACTAAAACTAGTTTCAACAAAAAATAAGCCGCATGTGTCTCACCATTAAAAATTGGTTTCATAGAGAACAATATTCAACAAAAATGAAATTTTCACATATTGTCATTTCACCAACACAACTTCAATGATGAAACCAAACACGCCGACTTCCAAGTCAGGCCGAATAAACTAGGAAAAAATCAGATGAAACCAAAATTTGGTTTCATCATAAAAGAAAGGAGAAGGAAGGAAAAAGAAAAAAAATGGAACACAATAAAATGAAACCTACCACCACCGTCAACTGCACCACCCCAATCGCCGCCACAATCACCAGCACCATAACCACCACTACCATTACCATCTCAACTAAAACTAGTTTCAACAAAAAACAATGCACCTGTGTCTCACCATAAAAAATTGGTTTCATAGAGATCAATATTCAAAAAAATGAAAAAATATTTTCATCATTTTTCCACATATTGTCATTTCACCAACATAACTTCAATGATGAAACCAAACACGACGACCATGCCGAATAAACTAGGGAAAAAAAATCAGGTGAAACCAAAATTTGGTTTCATCATAAACTTAATTTTCATCATTAAAATCTTTGGTTTCATGATAGAAAATATGCAAGTTTATGATGAAACCAAATTTGGTTTCATCATTAGTTTACTGTTTTCACCAACCAAAACCGGCTTAATTGGTTTCATCATATCGGTCATTTCCCCAATACAATATTGATTTTGACATTGAATATGTATCATCATTTGCTGGTGATGAAACATCATAAGGTGGTGGTGGTGATTGTAGAGGATTGAATGAGGAGGCGGAGGTGATGTTGGGAGCGGATCTGCAAGTACTAGTGTTGATTGTAGATGATAAAAGGAGGAGGATGTGTTGTTGGTGGCCGATTTGAAGGTATTGGTGGTGGTTTTAGATGGTAGAAGGAGGAGGCAGAAGTAGTGTTGGTGGCGGATCTGATGTACTGGTGGGACAAACAAAAATAAGAGGAGGCGGTGTTGTTGATTGAAAATCGGGACGTAGAAAGAGAAGAAGGTTATGATGGTGTTAATGGAGGAGATGGAGGTGATAATGGTGTTTATGGAGGATACAGGAGGTTCGTTGGTGGCGGATCCGGACACACGGTTGCTCACGATGGTGTTGGTGATAGATCCGAACAAAAGTAAAAGAAAAAGAGACGGAGGTTTCGTGGAGGAGACGGAGGTATTGCTGCTGGTGGTGACGGAGGTGTTGTCTGCTTGGTGTTTGTGGAGATCTATCTTTCTCACTAACAGAAAAAATATTTGTTGTCTTTGGTGATGATGGTGGTGGAGAGAAGGAGGCGGAAGAAAGAATAAAAAGAAAAGAGAGAAGACGAAGAAGAAGAAATGAAGATAAAAAGGGTATGTTTGGTTTTTAAAAAATAATAAAAACTAAATTTACTTATTATTATTTGACATGTATTGTAGTAGAATATTAGGGAAAGAGAAGGAGGCAGGGAAAGAGGAGGATTTCATTCATACGAATACTCTCGGTTACATGGATAGATTATCCTTTATATACATGGAAAAGGGAAACCCAAAAGACTTCCGTTTTGGACCGCACATCCATGGGCATGGGCCCTTCAACACTCCCCCTTGTGCGGTTCAATAATGGAACTCAGGATGTAGTGCCACATATAGTGCTTTGAATGTAGTTCTTCAAATGTCGTTCTCTCCATGATGACTTGTGCCTTAAATCAATTGCTTTACTAAAACTTTGACAAGGAAAAACCCAGGTGGGATAAAACCTTGGTACAACTCTTCACATGCAATACTTCACATGTTGTCTCGTATTTTACATGTAGTTCATCACATGCAATACGATCTTCAAAGATCGACGAGTCTAAGTTAATTGCCTCGTAAAAACTTCGCCAGGAAAATCCCATAGGGACAAAACTTGAACTAAAGAAAAAGAGTGCAATATTAAGAAAACTTAGAACATAGATGGAATCGAATATGTTGCCTCATTAAAACCTTGACAAGGAAACCCAGTGGGAAAAAAACCTTGACGAAGGGAAAAGAGTACAACGTGACAGATGCAAGTAAAGTTGATCAGTTGCATATGATCACTTTGCTCAGTTGAAGTTGACTAGTTGCTTCGCAACTCCTAAGGCGTAAAATCCTCGTGGGATAGACAATAGCCTTAGCGGGAAATTACATTCCGGTGTTTGTTGTTGTCTCATTAAAAACCTTGCCGAGTAACAAAACCATGTGGGAAAAATCAACCTCGATGAAGGAAAATAGTTCAACACACCATTAGATGCCCCCCGATGTCAGACAATTTTCGTTAGTCTAATGTAGTCAAAAGGAGTTTGTCACACTTTACTTTTGTGACTTGAATGTTTATACCTTGACGAAGGGAAAAGAGTACAACGTGACAGATGCAAGTAAAGTTGATCAGTTGCATACGATTACTTTGCTCAGTTGAAGTTGACTAGTTGCTTCGCAACTCCTAAGGCAGAAAATCCTCGTGGGATAGACAATAGCCTTAGCTGGGAAATTACATTTGAACCTCGACTAATCATGGGAGTGCTATCAGGATGCACGTCTTTTGTTAAATTGCCTGACAACTTTAGACAAATGCAAACTGGTGGGGTAATATACCACAAGCTCAGTATTCGATAGAGCTTTCCCCAGATTTTTATCTCAAATTCAGATTTTAAATAGCTTGTAAGATCTCTTATTCCATTAAGAGTACTTATCATGTCCATATCGTCGACATAAATAGCTATAATTCAATCAGAACTTATTTAATACGCATGGCACAGTAACCTTACTTGTTTATCCCTTCCCAATCAAATAGTCACTTAGACGGGTATACCACATCCGCATGATTGTTTAAATCAATAAGTGAGTGTTCAGTGTAATCGCAAACACACTCCGTGGTTTAGAGTCATTCGACTTGGGAAGCAAAAGGCCATCATGCACTTTTGAAAATATCTTTGAGCCTAAATCTTCAGAGATATAACCACATCTACTATGTCTCAAGTTCTTTTGAAACTACCAAGCAAACTAATTAATCGAACATTAAGATGTTCAAAAGAGTAAGCGATCCAGGGGTTTGTGAGATGCCTCGCGCCACAAGGTGATTCTTTATAATTTAAGATCTCATTCTTATCACTACACTTTGCGACAAATAACCACATATGTCCCACAGATTTACACTAGGTTGGTTAGCACTACCACACCAAATACCCGTATATTTGTCAAAGAACTAAGTTCTACCCGGATTGCGAGGCCAAATATGCTATTTATTTGAAATTAATCAAAATAAACCATGGTTCGATCTCGTTGTGCTCTACTGGAGAAACTAATTATGGATTATATCATCACTGTGTGCACGCATGATCCTTCCATTGACTCATGTGCATTCTCATAATCCGTCAGGATTTCATTATTCTCTAGAATCATTTAAAACTTCGGAGCGTCCTCCCATTTGATTCATGGACATATTCAGAGACAATATTATGAGGTGATTTCTGATGATATAAATAAGTTGTGCCTTACTCACCTACTTCCTTTCTAGGTGAGGATTGATCGAACAAAATGGTATCTCCAACTTCCTTTATGGAGCCACGGCCTCAACCAAACTTCCACTGAGTGTAGTTGCAACACCTTAGTTTATGGTGTATATCCCTTATTGAGGATTTGTAACTTTGCAGGTAGGTTTGCAGCTGGTATGTGTGATCTCATCATCACTTTAGCAACATCAGTGTGCATTCTGAAAATAGAATATTCTTTATCACTTCACATTTACATTTGTGGAGTATAAGAATCAATATGAGACACAGTGGGAACACACCACGACAATTCCCTGTCTGTTCCGTAGAAAATACTTTTTCTTATTTCCCTTAACGATGGGAAGACTGTCTCATTAAAGTGATAACCCGCAAATCTAGCGATAAGAGATCTCCTGCCAAAAGTTTTAAAATGCGGATAATTGTTGGGAACTCATTTGTAGTGAGATTCTCTTGGCCGGAACGGGTCGCTTTCCACAAAGTCACGCGGACAGGCAAAGGATCCTGAATAGACGTTTTGCTTTTCCACAAAATCACGCAGACCTTAATTACCCCCTCATCATTGCCCAACACCCAGTCAATGGTGAGAGAAGAGTCCTGACGTTTTACTTTCTTCTTCTCCGGACAGAATGTTTTCATTCTCTGAGATTTCCCACTGACGGAATGATTTTGATTCATCACCGCATAAACATACAACAAAAAAATATATATCATTATAAAATGTCATCACAAATCAGATCTGGTCTGATACGCCAAAATCAAATCTAGGAGAAAAAAAAAAGATGGACAAAAGAAAAAAAAATATCCCTATTTCCTGATTAAATTAATTTCCACCTACAAACGGATTAATTAATCAAAATAATCCCTAATTCATAATCCCAATATTTGTGCCAAAACCAGAAAATGGGAAAAGAAAAAGAAAAAATCCAACTTAGCTTGTTTGATTCCGGCGTTGATGGAAATCATCCATATAGAAAAGAGGAAAAGAAAATTTAACTAATCTCGCTCTGCGGTATAGCATCTTGCTGATAACGTATTGTAGTAGAATATTAGGGAAAGAGAAGGAGGCAGGGAAAGAGGAGGATTTCATTCATACGAATACTCTCGGTTACATGGATAGATTATCCTTTATATACATGGAAAAGGGAAACCCAAAAGACTTCCGTTTTTGGATAGCACATCCATGGGCATGGGCCCTTCAACAACATGGGGTTTTGTGTCACTTTTTAATCAAATGGTTTTTATTTATTAAAAATAATATGGCTGGATTTTTTGTACCACAAGTTTGGTCACCTTGGTGTTTTATGACTAGTTCTGATTAAATTTATTATGTTTTCTTTCTCTTTTCATTCATAAATCATGATGAAGATGATGATCGTATATAAAAAACTAAATCTATTGTCTTCTCATTCTCTTTCATTCATAAATCATGATGAAGATGATGATCATAAAAAAAAACCCTATTATTTTCTTTCTCTGTTCTTCTTGTCCATCGTGATGAAGATGACGATCATAAAAAGAAAAAACTAAGAAAACTCATTACTTATTTTTGCAAAAAAAAAAGTTTCAAAGATCTTGTCTACGGTTGGGAAAATTCATACTTCCTAACCGTAGACAGTTCAAACCTGTCTTTTCAAAAACCCAATTTGATCGATTCCGCTTATCCATGCATTGAAACCAATTAAATAAGATGAGTTTTTGATTTTACCTTATTGAAGTCATTGCGGGTGGATTAAATGGTGTTAATCGATAATGAATTATTTTGAGAATTGAAGATTAATCGAAGAAGTAAGCGATGGAGGTGATGGGGAAGAAGAAAATAGAAAAATTAAAGGAGAGGAATGAAAACAAATTAATTTTAGGTTTTTCAATATTTAATAGGTTAAGGGTATTAGTATTTTTCTTATGAATTAGGTCCCCTTATCTTCATTGTAGGATATTTGAATCCTTATGAGCCCTCAAAACTTTTTTCTTGGAGCCCCTATAATAGGTTTCTTATTCAAGCAAACAAGATCTTATCGCATTAACCAAGAAATGACTGCTACATTTCAACTGGTCCAATCTAAATACTTGTGAGCTATAGATGATGCACTGCATGCATTGTGTAAAATTCAAAAAAGAACCTTTATTTGCCACTGCCCCTACAACCCCTTAGCAACCTTTAGCTTCGATATATCTCCTAAATAGCCAACGTCGCTCCCTTTTGATTGCTTCTATGGATCCCATGCCCCTGTACATTTTGATGCGACTTCCACCCAAGGAAAGTGACATGGTGTCACAAGTAATTTCAACATGTTTTCCCGGAAGAAAAACATCCATGTATTAAAATTGGAAAAAAGATACAAAGACTTGAGGTTAGATGAAACCCCAGGGTTAATGAAATGGGACTGCAACTGATGATTGTACGATTACGTAATTGGTTACCAAAACCTAACATCGATTAAACAAAATAATCAAGATTGGTCAACGTAAACAGATTGAACATCTGTAGTACAATAAAGATAGTTTCGGCAGTGGTTCTTGTCCTTGAAAATCAATGGACAAATAGTGATAGTTGGCTCTTTTGAATTGTTTGGCTGCACATTCTGTGGATCTAGGTTCACCACACAAAATTCAAGTAGCATGGATGATTCATCCTAATACTGTCACAGGAAAGAAATTCTTTTTGGCTTTTTACTTTATATTCGTGCGATATTTTTATTTAAGAAACTTTAGAATTTTTTTTAAAAGATGTGATTCTGTGGGGACGACATGCTAATGTAAAAAAAATGAAGGTTTTCCTTCAGCTCCATACCTCCAGCAAGTCCTTTTCAAGACTGACGTGCCATAATTCTTAGCTTATTTTTCTTCGTCACCAACAATCAATAGTGTCGTTTCTTCTAGCACAAAAAAGGAAATTCTTATCTTTTGTTGTGCATTATCAACTTGGCTAGTGTTTACTTTAACAATTTTAGGTTATTATGAAAAAGTAACTCTTATCTAATAATTTTTGTTAGATGGTGATATGTTACTTTTGGTTTAGGAAAAATGATATATTTTATTTTAAAAGTAAATTTTCTTCTGGTATTGATTTTTATAATTAAAACAATGTCGTATTCCGGCACGGTTGTACTATGAATACCATGTCGTTAAAGTCAGTTCAGGCATTGTAGTCATCTAATACTAATTCGCGCCATACCGAGCACAGTTTTTAATTGAGCCTTCTATCTATTGGACTTATTTCCAAAATATGCCCCACGATAACCACATCCGCCAGGCATATTCTGAACATTGACCGCTGTGGTGCGTGGGTCAGAAATCCGCCCCAAAAGTTTATGTGCTCTGCCGTGGCTTATATCCCTGCCCAAGATTTGTACATATATATTTTGGATTTCCTTTTGTAGTTGCTATGAGCTTAGAAAATCCAAAATAACCGGCTCTTGGTTCGCTGTTCTCTTTCATATTCCTTGTTACTTGCAAGATTTGGGAGTGGGAGTCTAAGTTTGCATATTGCTCAAGGCGGGTACCAAAACTAACGGGGGCGGATCTCATCTCATATAAGACAAAATGATCATAATAATTCATGGCTATTGGATCACTCAAATAATTTCCCCTCTGCTAATTTTGGTACCAGCTGTTAGCAATTTTGCTATCGAGTGAGTTTTTTTTTCTTTTTCCCTTTCTTTTCTCTTGTGCATTCTTGCTTTTGTTTCTCCACTTACATTTCCTCTTTTTTCATGTGGATAGTGTATTTTTCCACTTTTGTGTAATTCTTGCTTCGAACATTTTCGATCAAAAAGAAAAAGTTAGATCAAGAATTATGCAAAAACCAAAGAAACAAGTCAAGTGGACAGAGGCACTGATAAAACAAGTGCGTTCCATCCCATGCCATAATGTCGCCATTGACGAGTTAATAATACATTGCGAAGATTCTTAGCTATCGGAATGCACCATTACGGATGCATCTGGTTCACCCTAACTAGTTTATGACAAAAACGTGGGTTTGTAATGTAGTTGTTTTAGGTTGGAAGAAAGACAAATAATGTGACTGGCTTTTACGTCAATAATTTATCCGGTCGGTCATGATCCAATAGAAAAATCAAAATTGGAAAAGGGCAAGTAAATGAGTATTACCTCATAATAAAATTAATAAAATAGGACCACTATTATACTGTAATTAGGTAAATATATCAGTTTCTTTCTTTACCTCATAAAATAGGACCACCATTATTATTTCTTAATTAGGGAAAAGTGGAGTTACTTCCACCAGTAAGTGAACTTCACAGTTCCCATTCAGGTCCCGACCTAGTTTCTAAAATGTCATAATCGGTTGTTGTTGTACTTTAACAAAGTCATGAAAGTAAAGATGAAGGTCGTTGTTGTCCCTTATCCGAGAACATCAATGAAAGTAAAGAAGGTCATAATCGGTCGTCGTCGTACTTGGACCATAAAATATGAAATCAAACAAAATCCTTAAATTGCTAGTCCCTTCTTAGTTGATGATGAAGAAAAACAAACAAACTAGTCCCTTCACTGTATAGAGTCACATCCATCAGCAGTGGAAATGTTACAATCTTATGGCACGTGATTTCATTGTCATGATGCTCTTCTTATTGCTCAAAACTTATTAGTAGTACACGACGCAATAAGCAGACACATTTATCATCCTACGACCGGGCTGGTCCAAATCTGGGGACATGAGGTGGCATAATCTAATGGTTGAGAGGGGAATGATTAAGGGTGCACACGGTACGGTTCGGCTCGGTTCTTGACGAGACCGAGTACCTGTACCTCCCTAGCCTCGGTTCCAAAATTTTGGACCGGCACTGCCTCAGACCTCGGTTCCGGTTCCATTCTGGCACTGTGCAGTGCACTGTGCACGATACCTGGTTCCAGTCGGTTCTTTTCGAGACAGAAATATGTCTTTTTTCTCTTAACAATCTAAGTACCTGTTTTTCAATATATTAAGTAATACTAATATCTCAAATTCTCATTCAAAGCAACAACTAATAAGTAGCACTCAAACTGACAAACACACACATTAAAGTCTTGAAAATCCGAAAAAAGAACAAGTAGCAGTAGCGAAAAACACACACACTAAGTCTTGAAAATGAGAAAATCTGAAAAAAGAACAACTAGCAGTGCAGCTAGTGCTGCAGAGTCTTGAATCTTTCCATGTCGGATGTCGCAAAGACTTATGCGGTGTCATCACCGGCGTTGATAGGGCCAAGTAACGCCGAAAAAAAAAAAAAAAAACAGTATAAAGGGTGGATGGGGCATAAGACAAAGACAAAACCTTATTTTCGTGCTTCCGTAAAGAGCACAAAGACCAAACCCTATAGTATAAAGGACAAATTAAAGGACAAATTAAAGAAAATCATTAATAAAGGGTGGACAGGGGCATAGCAAGAGTAAACTAAAGTACCAAACCGCTCTAAGCCTCTAACAAGAGCTATTAATAAACAAATGAATGCAAGTTTAAGGCATCTTTTGGAATTGCAAAGAATACATACGAGATACAATGCATGATAGATTTAGATGAAAAAGATTTAGAAACCCCGTAAAGAGCACAAAGACCACAATGCATACCAAACCCCGTAAAGAGCACAAAGAAGAAACCCTATAGTCTAAACTAACAGACCCCACCCTATAGTCTAAAGGACAAATTGCCTTCTCATCCCATTAATGCATACCAAACCCCGTAAAGAGCACAAAGACCACAATGCAAATTGTCTTCTCATTCCCATTAAAACATACGGATACACCAATAGTCTGTTTCTATGATGATTCTTGAAATAAGCGCATAAACTAGTGAATAATCCATATTTAGTCCAAGATTCCAAATTGGCAAACAAACCCACAATCCAAAGAATCATCAAATTCACATTGACACAGTCTACAATATCCCCCTAATTTCTAACACCCTAATTTCTCAAAATACAAACACCCTAATTTCAAGAATGTAAATAATGAAAAATCAAAAGAAAAGATTAAGAAGAATAGAAGATAGAATTATTACCAAATCCAAGCCAAATCAATCAACTCTTGCAATCGATGAACAATTAATAATTACAAATCTAAAAAATCAAAAGATTAAAGGTAAAATTATTAGATTCAAGAGATTCGTAATTATTACAATTCTTAAAATAGGAGAACCGAATAAGAATTACCGTTTGAATCAACACTTACCCTAGTTTCATAAGAGAAGATTGTCGTCGCTCGTCTCTCGTTAATGAAGATCTGTTAAAAAAATTAATTCGTCTCTTACAAATTTTAATTACAAAACCCTAGTTTCAAAATATCTAAATAGGAGAACCGATTAATCAATCAACACTTACCCTTTGAATCAACACTTGTAATGGAGAAGAGAAGATTTTCGCTCGTCTGTCGTCTCTCGTTAATGAAGATCTTCGATTCGATTCGCCTCTTCTCCTTCTCAGACAGAGGACACGAAAAAAAAAAGAAGAAGAAAATGAGAAGAGAAACCGAGAAACCCTATAATGTTTGCTTATATACCCCCTCTAATCTAACGGCTAATACTATCCCTTATCCCCTAAATCTAACTGGCTCTAATAATTGGGACTTTCGGTCCCAGACGGCACGGTGACTTGTATTGGACCGTGCAATTGCACTCCCAGACACTCGGTTCCTAGTTTTTGGTACCGGTACATGTACCTTGTACCTCGGTTCGGTCCAAAACCAGGTACGGTTCCACCGGTTCCGGTTCGGTCCGTCGGTCCGGCTCGGTTCCTGTGCACCCTTAGGAATGATTCCAAAATCACCTACCTTGATCATAAAGTGAGGTCTTAAGTCCAACTGGTAGGCTTTTATGGAAGTTGAGTTCCAAATCTGTAGTTAAAAGCTCCTCCACTATAGAAAAAGTTGTGAAGCTCTCAAATCAAAATTTTGCATTTTTTGCAACAATAATGCACCACAATTCATGTCTATATTTATTATGCTAGGAGCACCTACCACCACCACTACTACTACTACTAAGTTTGCAGGTAAAGACATTCTACATTTATTCCTTCAAAACTACTTTCTGAGTAAATTTAAGCTGAATTAGGAAAAACATCACTTGCTCTTTACTTCTTGGTTGTAACGTAGCATGTTTTTGACAGTTCGTTCTATTGATCCTACAGTGAAACCTAAAGCTTGTTCGTATCGATTAGAATTCAGTGTAACAAGAAGAAAATGATGTAATTAATACACAATGTATCCGATTCTGCCAAGTCTACTTCTGGCAGATAGGGCTGTCAATGGAATACCGATTTCCGGATACCGTAACCGATAATCCGAGTTCCATAGGAAATTTTCCGACATAACGGTAATCGGAAATCGGTAATGGAAAATTATCGGAAATTTTTGCCTTACTGGAACGGTATTGGTTTAGGCACTTACCGTTCAAGTTAATTACCGGCACGTATTATTGTCACACGTGTATATTGTACGTGTTAGTATTACTCTGTCTCTTATCTTCCCTATTCTTCTAATCTTCTTCTATTCGAAACAAAAGGAAAAAAAACTAAAAACCAGTTCGAGAGTCGAGAGAAAGAGATCGATACTCAGTTCACTGATAAACCAGAGACAGAGAGAGATCGAGGGAAATAGATCGAGAAAGAGATCATGAGTAGTGAATCAAGAGTTAGAATCTTAACTATTTTCATTCAGAGAGAAGATTTCCCTAGTTTTCATTGAACTAACAAGTAAGATTTCCCTAATTTGTTTATTTTTGTTAAAATCCATTCCTGCAGTAAGTTTGTTGTTCATCATAATCGAATTTGACATGGTTGCTATGATTCATTCATTATACTAATGTTTTTGGAACTTTGTGTTTTGCATGGATTTGGAACTTTGTGTTTTGCATGGATTTGGAACCTAAAGCTTCTTATTTTGAACAGATTTTCAAAAAGATGAGAAATAGGTTATGTATAATGTTGTCACATACCAGGGTATTTATCGGTAAAATTACCGATATCCCAGAACTTAATGGAACCAGAACGGTTTAGATTTTTAAAATTCCGCCGGAAATTATCGGTATCGAATTCCTAGCAGAAATACTCGGCAGAACGGTAATGGATGAGCTAGTTACCGTTTCGATAGGTTCCATTGACAGCCCTACTGGCAGAGGAGAATGATTAAAGGTCCAGATTAATTGTCCCAAATATGAATAGGGAATTAAACGAATATGTCCCTCTGCTAATATATAAATTAGAGAAGTGTCCTTGTTTCGAACAGAATTAGAGAAGTGTCCTTCAGTTAGTGTTTTCCGTCCAGATCGGAGTTAACTCGCCGTTGACTCGAGTTGGTCCCACCAATAAACATTAAATAATCACTTAGGATTACCAATTTAGCCCTACCAAATTATAAACTCAGGTTAATCTGGTGGAAAAATCGGTACCATCTCGAGGATGAATCTCACGGCGGATAAGGGGCACACGTGTTAGGGGCACACGTGTAAGGGGCACACGTGTAACACATTCTGTTCACGATCTGGACGGCTAATAAAGAAGACACGTGTGATCCTACGGATAAAGGGATTGATATATATTGAAGGGGAGAAAACCCTAAACTCATAACCTAAACACTTTCCATCTCTGCCGCATCTCTCTTCTCTTCTTCCCTTTCTCCGTCTCCTCTGCGTTTCTGTTGACGAAGAACTGAACCTGGGTAATCGAAGATAGTGAAGATGAGTGAAGATGAAAGTGATCCGGCCAATGAAAGGTAAAACTTGTTTTTGTTTTTTTGATTCTCGAAAGTATGCTGTAGTGTTAGGGTTTCAGTTCATGTATTTTCAGTGATTAGGTTTATTAGCCGAGTTATATTTGTAGTTTTAGGGTTTATGGATTGCTTGAATCAGTAATAAAAGTGTTGTTTTATTATGCTCTTGTTCTCGATGTGATTCTGTAGATTTAGGGCTTATGATTTTTTCGATTTGTTAGATGAACTGAACTTGATTCGATCCATTTAACCTTTTTTGTCACTGATTTTTTCGAATCCCTAATTTAATTTATAAATTTGGGGTTTTTTTCGAAACCCTAATTTTAAAATTTGGGAATTCGATAATTTTTCGATTCATGGATGATTTTGACTGGTAAAAATGCTTCATATGTATGTTACAATATGAATTGCTTGTATTATTTCTATTTCTGTGTGTGTATATTATGAGTATGGTTGTTGAATTGTTTGTATGGATTTCTGCTTGTTGTATGTGCAGAAGAAGATTTGTTAGGTACCCAAAAAGGAGTTTTAGGGTTGAACTTTTCACTACTAACAAATACACCTTTTATCATGATTTGGATATTAAGTATGTTGGTCTGCACATGTTGACTGATATGATTATGTGGGAGATGAAGATAAGTAAAACTAAGATGCTGAATTTGTTTTGGTTTACTCCTGATAACATACCAGAGCTGATTACCAATGATGAAGAGTTCTTTTCAATGTGGAACAAGGCTGAATATCAAGATGATGGTTATGTGCATCTTTACTTCAAAGATTAGTGACAAGGTCTTGAGGTCTGGTGATGAATGCCCATCATCTTCAGGGGTTACTAATGAAGTTATGTATTTAACACCTACTAAGAAGGTGACAAGTGACTCTGAGATGGTATTTTCTACACCTAAGAAGAATGTGACACATGAAGATGACTTTGTGTTTTCTACACCTAAGAACAAGGCTGTTAGCAATTCAAAATTAGTTTCTCCTGCTACTAGGAAAAGTCCAAGGTTGGTTTGTAAGTCAATTGATGCTCAAATAAATGCTGCATTTGAGAGGTTACTTTTGAATGATGAGGATATGTGCCATCCAGATGATAATGTGGATGTAGAGTATGAGAACATTCAACTAGATAATGTGGAAGAGGATCTTTGCCATCCAGTTGATGATGATAGAAGTCCACCATGCTCTGATGATGAGGAAAATGATATTGACATAGCTGATGTCAGAGATTTTGTTGATAGTTACTTTGATGATGAGTTCTGGCAGAACTTTAGAAAGGAAGGTAATGTTAAAGCTTTTAGTAATGTATGATTTTGTTCTTTATATATAATGTGTTATGATGGCTAACAATACTCTTTTTGCAGACTTTGTAGAAAATGATGTACCTGAAGGGGAGAAAGGAAAAAGTGTTGTAGTTGCTCCAGTACCTATGGATGAAGACAACATCCTTGGTAACTCAATTTATAACTCTGACTCTGAAGATGGGAAGGATAAAACAGAGGACCTTCAATCATTTTACCAACAATGGTATCAAGAATGGGGTCCGCATATTGCAGATACAGATGAAGAGTTCTTTCCTATTGATGATGGTCCTGTAATGTATCAACCTGATTTAATGGAGGTGGGTATGCAGTTTGAAGACAAGTTTCAGTTTAAGAAGCATCTCAGGAGTTATGCAGTGATAAAGAAGTTTCAGTATATTTTGAAGCCTTGTGACAATATCAGGATAAGAGTGAAATGTAGGTATCATAAGTCTGAAGGTTGTAAGTTTCAGATTTTTGCTTCAAATACAAAGGGTGAGAAGACTTTCACTATTAGAAGTATGAATCTGGAGCATACATGTGTTGGAGATCCAGAAAGCAGAAACAAGTCAGCCAATGCAGAGTTTGTTACTCAATATCTGTTTGAGAAGCTGAAGACTGGTGGATTCCTTCAGCAGCCATGGGACATTGCTGATGAATTTTACACTTCTCACAACACTAGTCTGCCATATCATGTTGCTTGGAAAGCAAGGACTATGTGCTTGGAGAAAATGCATGGAAGTTATGAAGACTCTTATAAAATGGTTCCATCATTTGTAGACATGGTGGCAAGGACAAATCCTGGTTCTGCAGCAAATTACAGTGTTGGAAGGTAAATTGTTATAACCTTTGTTGTTGTTTTTTTATGTAATGTTTGTATAATAGTTATTATGTAATGTTTGTATGTACAATGTTTGTATAATGTTCATGTATTGTTTCAGGAATGATAATTGCTTTGATTCAATGGTGATTGCATTTCATGCTCCAATTCATGGGTGGAGAAATGGTTGCAGAAAAGTGGTTGGTGTTGATGCATGTCACCTAACTGGAAAGATGGGAGGTGTTCTTATGGTCACTCTTTTGGTTTGGATGCATGAACGTGTGGTGCCATTAGCAATACAAGTGGTCAGAAATGAATGTTTTGAGAATTGGTATTTGTTTTTGAAGCAGTTAAAGCCCCTGATTGAATCAGATGAAAGAATTACTTTCATTTCTGATAGGCAAAAAGGTTTGATTGAGGCTGTTAGTGCTTTATTCCCAAAGAAGCCCACACAGATACTGTTTTAGGTAACTTCATTATTTTTACCATATTTACATTTTTTAACCATTATGTTATATTTATGTTGGGTTACCAACTAATACTTGTTTTGTTTGTTTTGCAGACACATGTTCAAGAATGTGAAGACTCACTATAAGGGGTCAAAGATACATAATATGATTTGGAATGCTGCCAAGGCTTATAAGTTCAGTCACTGGAAGGTAATACAATTATTGTTTTTTTGATTGTGTACTACTCTGACTAAGTATGTCATGAATTGTTGTGTTTGTATGTGATGAATGGTTAGTAATAGTCATGTTGTTGTTTGGTCAGTTCCATATGGATGCCTTGGTGCTGGAAAATGTTGCTGTTGCTCAATATATGATGAATGAGGATCCAACCCAGTGGTCTAGAGCTTTCTTTGACCCCTCTTCATGTTGTGAACATATGAACAATAACTTCTCAGAGTCATTCAACAATATGATTAGGAAACTTAGAGACAAACCCATTTGTACCCTGGGCTTAATGTATGGACAATTAATAATGGGCCTGTGGTATAGGAGAAAGCAGTTATCTTTGAACTGGCAAAATGGACAATTAGTACCTGAAGCTATGAAATTGATTGAGAAGATGAAAGATTGTACTGGTCAGTTTAGGATTAGTGGTGCTGTATATGGTCAGAGTTATCAAGTAACATCAATTCACAACTCTGTATTCCAAATTGATCTGATTAACAAGACTTGTAGTTGTGTGCAATGGCAATTAAGGGGCTTTCCCTGTCAACATGCTGTATGTGTTTTGAAGACTTTAAGACCTAATTGGGCAGAGTAAGTTTGTTTTCCATGCATTTATGTATGTTTATTGAATGTACTGAACTATTTACATTTACTCATGTAGTGGTTGTTTGTCTGTTTTGTAGTTACTGCAGTGCAGTCCATACTATACTGTTGATGCATACAAGGCCACTTATGCCACTCAGATGCAGTTACTAAGAGGGAGAGAAGACTTGGTAGAGGTGACATCATACTTCACTTTATTATTATTTTTCTTTTTTCTTTGTCTTTTTCTTAGTTGTTGGGAATCTTATCTTGTTCCCTTTCTTTATTACTTCTTTACATGTTTCTTTAGGGTTACTTTTATGTCTTGAGTTTCTCTATTAATAACTAGATCTAACTTCTTCTTTTCTTCTTTCTTCTGTGTTCCTTCTTCTGTTTGTAGCCTCAAGAGCCTTTTGTCAAACCACCTATAGATATGAGGAAACCAGGAAGACCTGCTAAGAAAAGAAAGTTGGGGCATGATGAGCATGTGAGTAAGAAGAGACAGAGGACATGTAAGAGATGCAACCAAGTAGGCCACAACAGAAGAACTTGTGCTGGTGGTGAGGTTGGTTCTAATCCTAAAGGAAGGAGGCCAAGAGCAATGGTAGATGGAGCAACCCAAGAAACTACTTACCCAGATCCAGCTGAATGCAGTTCCAGCAGGAGCAGGAATAGGAGAGGAAGAGGTTCTAGGGGAGGCAGAGGTTCTAGGGGAGGCAGAGGTAGAGGATCTGCATCAACTTCTGCTGCTGCATCAACCTCAGCTTCAACATCTCAAACTGCACCATCAACATCTTCTGCACCTGCATCTTCATCTAGAGGAAGAGGTGGAAGGGGTAGTAGAGGAGCTAGAGGTGGAAGAGGAGTTGTGCAACGAGACTTTTTGATCCGTCAATGGTGCTGGTTGGTTCACCAGGACTATGAGCCAAACTTTTCAAGTACCAAAGCCACATAACAAGGGGATCCATTTTCTCGCAACTCGGTAGAGTTTGCTTGTTTCTTTATTTTAGAATGCTAGGTTATTTGCAAGACAATTTACTTATTTTTGGTTATGATCTTTAGATCAGCTTTATTGTTATTGTAAGGATAATGATGTTTAAACACTTCCTTTTGGATCAGTTATATGTATATATATAAGTAGTAATTTATATTAACTTACTTTTACTTCTTGTTCTTTTCATTACATTTGTAGATTGCTTTGTAATTGCTTACACAGTCAAAGAATCTTCAACTTAGCAGATCTCTCCTTGGACTTTGCAAAGAAGGAAAACAAAGATCGAGACCCACCGGAAGTCTTGACATTGAATATTGTTAAGACCGCAGTAACATAATTGGTAGTTGTGTTTATTTTCGCAAACTTTTAGCATGTATTTTCCACTCAGTTCTTCTTACAAGGTTGATTTTGGAATGGACAGGCATTGAACACATGGTTTATGTCACCACAAGCAAAGCAAAGACTTGTTGGCGTGGAGTTGAACATCCAAAGATTTAACAACATCTATTGCATCTACAAACCATTCAAAATAGTTGCGAGATGGAGCGGTTATAGAACTTCTCACCGGGATGATCGCCAGTTTGGGACAAAGAACATTCTCCTAACACCATTGCAAGGTACATTCTTGCACCTAGAGTAGATCCATGGACACTGAATTGGTGGATGATTATCAATTTCACACATTGAACATAAACTGTTACAACTGCTGCTGCTGCTAGATACCTCACCCATACTACTACTGATATTGAATTTGTGCATAACTCCATCCATTGTAGGAAAAAATTTAGATGATTTTGTAGATTTTTATGTTCTGCAGATTAAAAAAAATGGAAGTGATTGTGGTTTTATAGTACATGGAGCATATTATCACCGTTCAACGGTCATATTTGGGTGACAGAGATGACGTGGCAGATTTGCCATGTCATCATGGATGATGTGTACAAGTAGCCACGTGTAAAGGATTTCCACGTCAGCTTGTACAGTTAACTACCTATAGTTAAATGTTGAGGGCAGGTTTGTCCACATTTGGGTGTAAATACGTGTGACGTGGCAACGAATTTTTGTTTTCAAAAATTCGGATGGCAAAACTTAACAGAGGGATATATTTCTAATTCTGTTTGAAAGAGTGACATATTTGTAATTACGATTATAAAGAGGGACATATTGTTAAAAAACCCATATGAATAATAATAGTTGTCCAAGTTTTAGAGTTTTCGCTTATTATATGGAAAAAAAATGCACTGAAGATGATAGACTTTAGAGTTTAGAGCACTAGGGAGGGGATTTTGTCCTTCTCTTTACTGGTCATTTATTATTAGAGTGCCAGCATGAAATGCTTGTTGCAGCATTGTAAATAATGCGCCCCCATGCTAGCTTGTCTTATGCTGAGAAAGTTTTTCAAGGAATTTCAGCGGACAATAGAGATTGCATCACTTGGACCACTATGATATCTGGTTCCCACATAATTGCATCATTTTCATACGGCAGCTTTTTATTGGGAACCAATACCATCGAGGATGTTGGGGTTAGATTAAATTTTGTGTATCTAAGCTGGATTAGGTTTAAATTTTAAGTTTTGGGAAGGAAAAAAAAACCTGGCGAGATTGGGGTATACCCAAACTAATTGGGGTATACCCAATAAGACAAAATCAGGTCATTATGAAGTAAAACCAAGCCACCCCTTAACCTATATTTTTGTAAATGGCTAAAATGCCCCCACAATGATTAACTCTAATTTAACTAAAATGATTAGATTAGTTAAATTAGTTAGATTAGTTAGTTGATTTAGTTATAAGTTGAGTTTTAGAAATCATTTAGAGAGAGAATTAGTATGAAGGAGTTGAGGAGATTTTGGGGGGGAAAAGTTAGGGTTTTTGTGAAATTTGTGATATGAGTGAGATGAGTGATTCTAATCCTCGATTTTGAAGTGGGGAGTCTTCTAACTTTCCTCCTACATATGAGTACTTGTATGATGATCTACCAGACCATGATCGAATGGATTACATGCATGACCCTCACTTTTATTTTCCTCAAACTCATGATGGGTATGGAAGTGATGAATGTATTGAGCCAAACGAAGAATCCAATGACCAAGAAGAAGAGAATGGAGCTGCAAGTAATCAGGTAGACAACCTACGTCGTGAAGATTGTGATTTTTCCATGCAATGTATCGATTTTGGTTTTTTTTTTTCAGTTCTGCTGTACAGGGTCGGCAAGGTCGACGCTTGTCGATCATGCCGGCCATAAAAGCCGGCTTGGTTCTACTTTGAATAACGTGCCGACTTTTCATGAGCAGTACCACGCCGGCAATGTAGAAAATTTGAACCTTGCCGACTTTTATTTTTTGAAACACAGGAGCCCTTACTTGAAAATGCGTACGCCGGCATTGTAATGTTTTCATACCTTGCCGGCTTTTTTCATGTCGGCAATGTTTATATTCTATTACCTTCCGGTCTTTTCTAGCCGGCATTGTTTTATATGTCGACCATGCCGACCGTGGTAATACACATCAACTAAACTTTTGATGTTTTGTAGATTGTGGCATTGGTACCTATGGAGGATCACCTCAAGCTCGAGAAAATTAGGGGTCCCGATACTTCCGAACATTATGCTAATGATTTGGAATGGAAGGAAAAAGACGACGCGGTCAATTGGATTGTTGAGAAAGCCAAAGAGAAGATGTGCGTTCTAGTGAAAAACACCCAACAAAGAGATACGCGGTTTGAAATGGTATGCGAGTGTTATGGTTTGCCGGAGGAAAGTCACAAGAGGAAGGGTTATGTGTATGATAAGAAGACGACTAGGGTGTACAAGACGAAGTCAAAGAAGTGTGGATGCCCATTCAAGATTATTTTTGGGAGGAACAAAGATACCGACAACGTGTGGAGAATGAGTAGAGTTGATGTTGGTTGGCATAGCCATAAAGATCCGGACACTCTTGTTGGGCATTGTCAAGTTGCCAAGTTGAAACCGCACGAGTTCGAACAAGTAAGAACAAGTTGGGGAATTAAACCAAGTAAGCTCCTAAGTAAGTTCAAGAGGGACGACCCGCATAACCTCTCTTCATTGTCTACAATTTATGCGGCCAAGGCAACTATTAAAAGAATTGAATGGGATGGAAGAAAGGTGATGGAAGAATCACAATGGTTAATACACAAATACAACTACACGGTGAGACACCATGAGTCATCGAAGGGGAATGTGGATCGTATTTTTCTTGCACATCCCGATATGATTCAATTGGCGCGTTGCTTTTACCAAGTTTTGTTCATGGATTGTACTTATAAGACGAATAGGTACAACATGCCTTTGTTGAACATTGTAGGACAAACCTCAGATAAGCAATCGTTCACGGTGGCATGGTGTTTTATGGATCGTGAGAAGGATGATAGTTATATTTGGGCATTGGAAACTTTGAAGCTTCTCTACCACGAAGACGAAACTCCGGGGGTTATAGTCACCGACAATGAGCAAGCAATAATGAACGCTGTGAGGATAGTCTTTCCCAATGCACAAAATTTCCTTTGCACTTGGCATATACAATGCAATCTTAGAAAGAATTGTAGAAGTCATATCCAAAAACCGAAATCAAAGAAAGGAACTAAACGTGAAAAAGAGGAAGATGAACGTCTTAGCAAACTAACTAAAGAGGAGCGAGAGAAGGAGAAAGAGAAAGAAGACGAAGAATGCAAAGAAGGTGAGATTAAGTTTGGGTTATTCATGAAAGCGTGGGATAAGGTGGTTTGGTCGATGAGTGTGGGAAGATATGAGTTAAACTTGAAGGATTTCGAGGATGATTGGGGGACTAATTACCCCAAAGTAGTGGAATATTGCAAGAAACAATGGTTGAGTCCACACAAAGAGAGGTTTGTGTATGCTTATACTTACGACTATAAACATTTCAAACTTGAATCCACAAGTATGGTAGAGCAAGCGCATGGGAGACTAAAAGGTCTACTTTTCACGAGTCAAAATGGGATTGTGACGGTGCAACATGCTATCCATGAATACACTAATAATGATATCAACAAGATAAAAAAACAATTCCAAGAAAGTAGCTTAGGAAGTTGAGGGAGTTTAAGGAGGATAATTGGATGCTTGTTGGTATACATTGCAACGTATCGCATTGGGCAATACGTTTTATGATGAAACATCTCGCTTTGTTTAAAAAGTATAAAAAGTATGACGACCCGAGCACTCCTTGTAAGTGTAGGATAATGAAGGCTATCGGACTTCCATGTCGTCATATGCTTGGTAGGTATAAAACTCCCATTCCTCTTGATGATATCGATCCCTATTGGAAGCAATTAAACTGGCTCCAAGAGAAGATCCCGGTGAAGAGTTTGGCGACATGGAACTTGGGAGAATAATCCTCGAAAAATACCCCAAGTTGAATAGGTTGGACAAACAAACTATGAAGCACAAGTTGATGCCGATTGTTTACCCTTTTATGGAAGAACTTGAAGAACCGGAGAAACAAGATCCTAATGGTAGACCAACTACCAAAAAGACGAGGGCGAAAAAGAGAACAAATCAAAGAGTTTTTGAGTACATTGCGATCAAGATCAATCCGAAAGAGAACAAATCAAAGAGTTTTTAAGTAGAAATAGTGATCAATCCAAAAGGGAAAACATTAAAGAGCATTTGAGTACAAAGTGCGATCCATCCGGACATGTTTATACCGAGGCGCAATACAAGGAGGAGCCCGCTAAAAAGAAAAGAGGTCGTCCAAGGAAGGATTCAACTACGCCAACGGTCTCTAACTTGAATACAAATGGCACTCTACCTCTTGAGAGTCAAGCAAGCGTGGAATTTGTTGGAAAGAAAAGAGGTCGTCCAAGGAAGGATTCAACTACGCCAACGGTCTCTAACTTGAATACAAATTGAACTCTACCTCTTGAGAGCCAAGCAAGCCAAGGAGATGTGGCGAAGAAAAAAAGTCGTCCAAAGAAGGTAGTACAAACCGGTGTTGCAAAAGTATCGTACTCAACTCCCTCCAATTATTCAAGATTTCGTGATTGGTACCGACGATGTTCCGAAAGATGGAAATTGTGGGTTTCACGTTATCTCGCAACAATTGGGACACCTAGGTGGAGCGGTTGAAGAGAATCTCACCCAATGCCAATACATTAGAAAGAAGATGGCCGCTCGACTAGAACACGACAAGGAGTTCCATATCTCAATGATTCTAGAAGGTTCCATGGAGGAAAAAGAAGCAACTTTCAAAGGTTTGCTAACTAGTGTTAAAGGCCCGAAGGGAAACGCACCGATCAAATGGGAGCATTGGTTGAGAATGCCGGAGTGTGGCCATCTATTGGCAGATACTTGGAATTGCGTGGTACATTTTTTTTAGTGAGGGATTATCTATAGCATTTGCACCGAAACATGCGGTTTGCGTGGAGCAACTCAAGCATAGAAGAATTGTCATGGCTTTGGTGGATAAAAATCATTTTATTGGTCTACAACTCAATAAGGAATGTCCATTACCTCCTCTATGTAGGTTTAGTTTGTGGGAGAAGTTCACAAACAACAAGAGCAAGGAATGGATGAAAATTTATGAGGACAACATGGCCCTTTGGAATGTTATAGATGAGTCTCGGGAATGTCCCATAGATTTGACTAAAGGAGGTTCAATAGGTTTGAATGAACTCCTCCAATAGATTTGAGTGAGGAGTGATTATGATTAGGGAATAAAGCAACTTTTTGTGTAGTGTACAATGGAGTACTAGACAAAACATTCGTACTTTTGGAGTACTTTGTAATCGCATGCGTGTTTTGTGTAATGTACTTTGGAGTGCTACGAATGAATGAAATGGATGTGTTTTTTTTTGGGTGTATTCTCATTTGGTCGGCATCATATTCATTACCAAAACATGCCGGCTATCCCACGGTCGGCACGGTATTATTTCTTCAGACTGCCGGCCGCAATGCATGACAGTACAGGAAAAAGTTGCCTGATATGGCCGGCAAGGTCCGGCTTTTGACAAGTGCCGGCTATTCTGTGGTCGGCACGCAGATTATTTCTTGATCGGCTAATGCCTCAATGCATGACAAAGACAGGAAAAAGTGCTCGATATGGCCGGGAAGGTCCGGCTTTTGACAAAGCCAGCTCTTTATTCGGGCCGGCGATGTTTATGAAATTTACCATGCCGCCTAAGAACTCCCTTAAAAAATTGTTCCTGGATGTTTTTTACTATTAAGCCGGCACGGTCCTGGTTTTGAGAGGTTCCGGCTTTAGTTGCGCCGGTATTGTTATTTAGCAGAACCATGCCGGCTTAGAACTCCCTCACAAATTGTTCATGAATGTTATTTTCTATTAAGCCGGTAAGGTGTATTATAATATCCATGCCGACAGGACAACCGTCGGAAAGCTTTTAATATAGTATAATGCCGACTCATGGGAGTAGGCAAGCTTATAATTTAAGACAATGCCGACAATACATCGGATACAAACCTTAATTAAAGCATACAAACGTTAAAAACTTTACCCTAACACATTTGGGACATATATAGTATCTTTTTCCGGTACACAATTTCTTAGAGAGGTAATTAGCTTCATCTTACCGTCGCAACATGGATCTCGTGCATGGTAGAAGGTTGATTTTAGCAACTTCATCTTCATACGAAGCTACACGCTCATCTATCCAATAGAAAAACCCACAACAAGTGCATTTTGAAGCATACGGCTGATATACACCTCCTATTGCAGCTTTCATGAGAAATAAGAATCCCTTACAACCTTCAATAGTGCATTTGCTTCCTTCAAAGGGACAATCCCTTGCAAAATGACCACTTAGTGTACAAAGACTACAAATATTTGGTGGTGAAACTTCCATTCTTTATGCAAGGTTGAAGATGAAGTTGGGAATGCTTTTATAATAAAAACATACCTAATATCTTGATTTTGAAATTTCTAGCCGTTGAGCATTCAATGGGTTGTACTTTGTACCTAAAAGGTGCAACTAACATTGTGTCGGCAAGGTATATACTTCATACCATGCCCGGCCTCAAGTACTTTGTCTAAAAGTGCATAAACAAAATAATAACTTCTAAAGCAACTAAAATCGAAAATTCAAATAACTTCTAAGAGTTCAAAACATAATGAAAGAGTTCAAACCACAATCTAAGTTTCTAAACCAAGTGAAACATAATAAAGTTTAAGAATTTCATGGATCCTTCTTGTTGTTGTTATCTTCCTCCCCATCACTAGCTTTTTCACCGCATCGCCTTTTGCTTTTCCCTTCCCCTTATCTCGGGCCTATGTAGTCACCATCCTCATTGTAATAGGGGTTCACCCGAAAAAGTCACATGCCCCGAAAAAGTTCTTGGATCAACCTCCTCTTCTTCCTCCTCCGATGATGTGCATTCTTCATAGTTGAGGGGATTGCTAGACTGTTCATAAACCTTAGAAATTCTTTGGATTTTCCTTGCCCATCAAACATAACTTTCTAAACGGGCAATTCTCTTCGGTTTCATCTTTAGGTTCTTCTAAATTGGGATAAATTGTGTCCAAATATTCAAATAGCTCTTCCGCATTGTTAACAAGACAAGGTAGTTCTTCTTTTGTTTCCTCCGGGAACCTAAACAATGCACAAATAAGATATATGAAAACAAACAACACAACACTCGTTGACCTTCTACCCTTCCTGGTCGGCAAGCCCGATAAATAAAACATCGCCGACTACATTAAAGCAGGAATGTTGTTAACCAACTACCCCGCCGACTAATAAAACGCCGGATTGGTACTATCTATGAAAGATGCCGACTAATAAATTAGGAAATTAAGGTTTCGATGCCTAACGTCGGCATGGTACAAGTCAAAAACAACGCCGACCAAATATAACCCGGCATGGTTGGTTATTAGACCTCGCGGCCCTGGTTATTGTCAAACGGGCGCCATGGCTCACGATGAAAAGTCGGCATGTTATTCATCCCGAGACCATGCCGCTCTTTCAAAATACCAATGGTAGGCATGTTGTTTAAGTATCGACCTTGCCGGCCAACAAATCGAAAATCATAATTTTCGATTTCTAACCTAATCTAACAATCATATACAACAAAACAATAATGGGTTTGAGTTTATAAATCACTTACAATCTTCTTTTCGCCTTTAGAGGTTTCTTTTCAAAGATCTTCAAGGATTTCATTCTTGGGTTTACTCGTCCAACCTTTCCCTTACCTTTTCCCTCTGATTTGGAGGTTTTCATGTTACCAGTTGAATCTCTCTTGCTGCTGGATCGTTTAGAATCAACCATTTTTTTTGGGTAGAAAATCAAAATTCAAAATTTTGGTTGATTTTAAGTTTTTGGAATGAAAGAGAAGATGAGAGGGTTTAGAGAAGAAGAATGAAAGAGAAGAGGAGAGGTTTTTGGTTAATCAGTTTTTGGTTTTTAAGTTTAGAGTTTAGTTTTAGGTTGATTAGTGTAGGGGTATTTAAGTAAGTTTACCACGTTTTGGCCTCCCCTTAGTAAGGTCACATGTCCACTTAAAATTGGGTATACCCCAATTAGTTTGAGTATACCCCAATCTCGCCAGGAAAAAAAATCATTACATGGGCAACCCATATTTCATTCTGGCAAACAAAGAAGGAAGAAATGAAAATCCCAAGCAACAGTGAAACTCAATGCCAAATTTCCTTATGCTAGGAATCTGAATTATGAGCTCTAGTAGTTTATAACCTTTCTTCTTTGGGAAATAAAGTGGGGAAATTGCAACAGCCATGAGGAAGACAGGACAAATTTCATCTCATTTACCATCCCAACGGATTTTTTTTTGAATAGTCAGGATCAGGACAACGTCCGGCCGATAGCTAAGATGTGACGTCATCAGATCTAAAACTTAACTATTTTTTTTTTTTTTTTTTTTTTTTTTTTTTTTACGGAATTTCTTAAATGTTTAGCCTATTTAGATTTCTTTTTTACACTTTTATCCTTGATTACTGTTTTCTTATGTAAAAAACTTTAATCGAATTCGTCCGCCAACCAACGAACCCATCCACCAATCAGCATATGATTATCTATCCATTTTCCTGTTATCGATCATTGTGGTAGCATTCTTAAAACCTGATCAAATCATTTGATCCAACCATTGGGTTACGTAGATATATGCTAGAAGCTTCATATAAATTAAAATTTAAGAATGTCATCTGATGCATGGTTTAACTTGAAAAGGCCTTAGGTGCATATGCAATCCGACATATCATCTAGATATGCACCTTGTTCCCATCTTCGTCTTCCTCAATGCATACAAGTAAATGATGTCTGATAGCAGTCCAGTGGTTACATCATTTACGTGAACGATTGTTAAAATTGGGTCATCATAAGCACAAAATCAATAGAGTATAATAAGAATAAAAAAGACTGAATCGGGAGACTATTAAGTACTTCGATATCGGTTTTAACTTCTGAGACATTTTTGGATGTCACAAACTCAATCTCTATATTTGACCTAGTCACCGGATTGTGGAGATTTTGGGGTCCAAAGTTGTTACTTGCAAGCATTTATCACTATTGATATTTGTCAAAAGCAAAAGATCCAGAAAGATTCCTAAGATTAGTCAAAATTTGAGATTTATAACCATGGTTAAGTCTAAAAGTTGGTGATGTCAGATCTTCTCAATCGAAAGGTGACGGAGGTGCGCGTTCAAATTTTGAACCCGCAGTGCGGGTTCAAACTTTGTTCCCATCCCAACTCTTACTTATGCATTCAGTCAGGGATCATAATTTTCTCACACTCGCTAGCTTCTCTAAGTCTCTCTCTCTGAAGATGACGATCAAGTCTTGGGTCTTCCTCTATGCTATTGTCTTTTGTTTGTTCCTCAATCATGGCTTATCATCTCCAGTATTATCTTCACTTTCACCTTCACCTTCACCTTCCCCTTCACCTCCGAAGGTTTCAGTCCGTTGCTGGGAATTAACGAATCATACAATTCAATGTGAGACCGTAGTTGAAGTCGGAAACAACAAAACAGTTGCCACTTCTTCATCCGGTGGAGATAAGGTTTCTGGAGGGGCTTGTAGTACAAAGAGATTAAACTCGTTGTTCCTGTTTGTGGTTGTAAGCATAACCAGCTTTATTCTGGTGGCAGATATGGGGAACAAAACAAAGTGTTGCTGATCAAGAATGGAGGAAGAATTAAGGGTGTAACTAAGTAGTAATCTGTCTTTTAAGTTTGAACTCTTGCTTTTATATATTTGTAGATATTTATTATGGATTTGTGGATGACTAAAACAATCTCCTAGTAGTAAGTAGCTGGTATTATCACTTGCAAGCAGATACCGGCTCATTTCTCGGTAGGAAAAATTATGTGAAAAACGTGTTGGTCTTAATATATCCTAGGGATTTACTATCAAATCTCTTTCTTCTCCCACATGCTTACATCGGTAGATTTCATGTATGCATACTTGCAACTCATGTACAGGAAATCGTTTTAGGCCATTATATCACAATCAACTTGAATTCTTGAATGGTTGAAGAACTATATTTGATTATAATATCTAACCCTTTCCAGCTCTAGTGATTATTTTATATTGAAAATCTCATTTGTGACTTTGGCTTGATTTGTGGTAGCATCGAGTTGTCGTTGTAAGCATCTCACCATTATGATATTTATATTTGATTTGTGGTATTGTAAATAATGAGATCCCACACTTTCTCTACTAGGTATTAATAATAAATCCGGAACATTAGATCAAAGACAAGATTATTAATTAGCTCATTTTACTATCATTATGTTCCCTGTTGAACTCTAAACTCTAAGAATTTAGCACCTCAACCCTATGTGCTTATATATATATATGGTCATCACAGAAGTAATTTGTTCTTGGAGTTCGGTGATCAGAACATCACTAAACTTGGGTTCCTGTCTACTTAGGAAGTAAAGAATGTGTTTTGACTATTATTGCTGAGCTTGGAGTCTGTTCTAGGTTAGTGACATTCTTACATTTGTGGGGGGGGAATTTGATATTTATGCGTGGAAGTGATTCGTTGGGGAGGTTTTCAATTGAAGGTTTGGTTTGCTCCAGGACCAGGTGAAGATAACTGTGGTGGTCAGTTTTTATTGTTGTTGTTGTGCTCTTTTGTTTGATCCTCCTCCCAGCCATCACTTTTTACGGTCGATGAATTCGATTTATTTACTAGGCTGAGTCTTTTTGTCGTATCATGTTTAGCAGTGAATAAGTTAATTTAGCATTAGAATGTTTTCGTAGATCTTCTAGTTTGCATTGTACTGCTTTAGGGTAAAATATTGTACTGCTTTAGGGTAAAATTTTATAAACTGAAAATAAAACTGAGGGAAACTACTGAGTCATTAATGGATAATAATCTTGAACAAGTAGATACTCAAAGAAGTAGGTCTCTCTCTATTGAGTTTTGCTTGCTTAATTAGTGGAGCACTGCACTGGACCTTATGCTTCGGATATATGTGGATTCCTCAACCCTTGATGGTTTATTTAGTGTATGGTGTGAAGTGGTAATGTCGTAAATTACAGTAATCAACACAATAGTCTGACTTGATAATAAGCACTGAAACCATCTTAAAACGTGACACTGGAATAGAGATGTTGAAATGAAAGATCTTACTAGGTCTAGGATACCATGATCCAGGTTAAAAGGAAACTTTGGTGAGGTTATAAGATTCTCTGGAGAAGAAACGACAAAGGAGCGCAACAGTTTGGATAAAAATAGAGTGAAAAAAATGGCACATTCTAGCCTAACCGCAGGTCTTCTAGCTGAATGCATTGCTAGATGGGACTAAAGGCAGGCACGCCCAAGTAGAGCAGAGATCATAAAGATTGACAATTCTTATTTGGTGATGATGGCGATGTAAATGAACCCTTTCCTCAGTCCTCACTTACAGTTGGGACTGAACCAAAACCTTGAACAGTCCTTGTATGCCAGGGCCGTTCCTGAAAAGAATTTGCCCCGAAGCCAACCAACTTTTTTTGCCTCTATACAGAGACACCAAGGACTTTTTTTTTTTCTTGGATAGGGTTTGAATGAGACTAATATGCGAAGCGGCTGAAGGGCGCGACGAATTTTTTCGAACAAATCGCGTAGTGAAAGAATTCTTTGTGATTCTTGATCCTCAACTCATGCAACTGATGTTAACCCGAGAAAGGATATTAGCCTGGATCAAGCCCATGTAGTGAATCTATTAAGTGCACGCGCGTAGTGAAGCTGGACCTTTGGCTATGTCCATTCTTATCTCACCAGGTTAAAAAATCTTTTCCTTCTTCTGATATTTCTAATGGAATTTCTGGCACTTTTCATAATGCTAGTTATACCTTTGCATTTATAGAGCCTAATATAAGAAAACTAGGCTCAGTTTCCTTGGCCACATTATGACCAGATTGCATAGTAAATCAAATAATGCAAATTTAAACATTCATTAATTTCAAAGGTTCAGAGTCAGTAAACAATAAACAGTGCTGCAGTATTAACTTACAAGAAATGGCTCTGGATTAGTAAATGTTATACAGCATTCCTACTCCTAATCGTGTAGTTAAATTTTTTTTAATTAGGGGTACTGTGTCTCAGCTCAGTAAGTTGTTTTCTTTGGGTGGCTTGCGAAGCTTTAAAACTTGTGGTAGGGTAAAAGTATGCAGCTCGATGGAAAAAACTTTACAGATTCTATGTTCATACAGTTATACCGTCTTTCTATTTTCTCCAAGTTTAAAACTTTTGTTCGTTATTATTGAAAATGGGTTATCCTAGTAGGAACAGAATTGATTAAAATTTAATACAGTGTGTTTTTGTTGGATGAGTTTTTGGCCATGAGGAAAAAATGTAGCAGTGAGAAAAGACCATGGATCTAATTAGCTTTTTGGTTTAGTTTTCGAAAATGATGGATTCAGTGATTCACCGAGATATCTGCACCGAGATATCACTGAGTGAAACAAACCCAAACCTCACCCCTTATTTTGCTCCGGTGGGGCCCCAAGGGTTGTGAGAGGTCCGTGCATTCTCGGGACATAATGCACGGTGTGTATCATCGCTCTTAGTTTTTTGTTTATTCATTTCTAATAAAATGTTGCTGAAATTCTTGCAAGGGTCAGTAAACTATTGTTTTCTAGTTGTTTGTCTTTTCATAGTAACACTGCCACGGTTACCACTAGACTTGGGTACAGTCACTTTTTGAGTTGGGAAAAATGTTTGGGAAAAAACATTGTTGACAGTGGGATTCCGACCAGCGGCTTAAGCTGGTGCCATAGACCAACTCGGCCATATCAACAGACTTGGTATGACTGCTCATACTGAACTTTTTCATTCCTCAATTTGTATGGTAGGGCTTCCTTGTTGCAATTTACTGGCAGTAGTACTGGCTACGTTTTCCACGGGGATTGATTCACAATCGTTTCGGGTGTGTATCTATCACCTCTTGATTTTGGTACATATATCTTAGGATTTTGTCTTGATGAGTTAAAATGTTAGGATACCCTAATTAATAGCATCCAAAATGGACATTGATATGACTTTATTTTCAAGGCACATTGAAAGTCGGCAAATTCGGCAAGTATAACAAAATTAGCAGTAGATTTGGCATGTGCCACATTACAATTATGGATTGCAGGTATGATTTTTCTATTTTTCCAGTTTCAAAAGGACGAGGTTCAACATGAAGATACCCCTTACAAGTATGGATTTTTTCACTTGGTATTTTCTTCGGGGTCCATGTACGTTGCAATGTTATTTATCAGTTGGCAATTACTAGATCACCCTGTTTCCAAAAGGTAATATGACTTACTTAAGACTTATTAAATTCTCAGCCTTGGGTGTTTAAACTCGAACTCCTTTGGATATAATATTTGCATTTGAAACAACCAGGTGGAGTATTGACATCCGATCAAGTTAGTACATGGGTGAAAATCATCAACGGGTCGTTTGCAGCGATCATTTATGGTAGGTTCAATTTATGAAAATAAGCAAGCAAGAATATATATATATATATATTTATTATTTTTTTTTTGAAGTGACCAAGAATATATTTCATTCACTTTCCTCTACGAAAAACAAATAAATCTAATAATTTTGATTTTACAAAACTTTAATATATTTGTCAGTGTCATCAGAAGACAATGTGGTAAAATTATTAGGTGATGATACTAGGTGATCCGAGTTCGAAACTCAGCAAAGACCAAAATTCTTTACCGATCGAAAAAAAAAAAAGCTTTTCTAACTTCACTACTTCAGACATTGCTCTTCAAATTATTTTACTAACGTGACTACATGCAGTGTGGAAGCTGCGGTGAATAATTCTACATATATAATTTTTTTAACCTAACAACTGCAACAACATAAGTTTTTTTATCGGTTGGTACCTATAGCTTCTTGTTGGATTCGCTTGAAAATGTAACTCCTCATTTTGACATTGTTCTTTTTCTTTTTAATCAAAGCAAAAAAAAAAAAAATGATCTAAAAACAAAAAAACAAAAAAACTTTACAGATCGAGAATATGAACTCCCTTAAAAACCGACAAAGATATATTAATGCGACCCTGCTAGTCTAAGGCTAGCCCCAATCGTGGTCCAAGATTCAAGCAGAATGTTGGATCCACGTCACCAAAACACCTCGTCCGGGCGCAATGGGAACCCAAGATCCCCAGATGAAACGCAGTTCAACTTCTACGTGCAACGCAGTTTTGAAATCGCGTCGCATAGGGAAACTCACAAAACGCAGTTTCAACATGCGTATTGACCTTGTTGACCCGTCAACACGCAGCTTGAACTTGCGTTTCATAGAGAACCCTAAAACTTACGTGTTCGACCCACCTTCTTCTCTTTTCTTTCTTCCTCTCTTGTTCTTCAACCTCACCTCCCTTCTCATGGTTTGATTGAAAAAAAATTGTGTTAAAGGCGCGGAAAATTTATAAGGGTTTGTTCTAGAAGCCGAGGGAAATCGATTGGTGGTATTTTTGTGAGATTTCATCATCAAAATCCACACTAGGTAAGTAATTTTATTTTGTGTTAGGTTATTTATTTACGTTGTTCTAATGTAATACGATGTTAAACATGAAAGTCGTTATTTAAAAAGTTGTCTGTTACGTCATTTTAATAAGTAAGAAAACACATTACATCATAAAAACGATACGATTTCAATAACAATTACTCGGCCCATTACACATAACATAAGTTTAGTCATATTAAAGAGCAACCGAAAATTTAATTACTCGGCCCATTCCACCAAATTACACCCAGGACATTGCCAGAATTGTTTACCATAGGTGTTCTTATCTTTTGAACGATGTAGTTTCATAAAAAACCTACATCCTTGGACCGGGCATGACGCCCCCTTTTCATGTTCAACCTTAATCATACCTTTCTCTTTGAAGTTTTTGCACAGTACGTTGATGTTGTTATCATCTTTGGACTTGATTGCATCTTCTAACCACTGAGCTTCTTCACGACAATTATCGAACTGGCATCGAAGGTACCTACTTTTTCCAGGTTCCGCTTCTAATAACAATTTGATTCCGGACAACCTCTCTCAAGCGGGCACTTGGAATACATCCAAGGGCATTGCATGGCCGAATGGTCATCAACGAAACAGAGCGGACAAATTTGGTTTGCTTCTACACACACAATTTGTTTTCCCTTGCGATTAGAATTCATTTTTATCCGGATAAATTTGAACAAGCTTTTTATGTTTGATGGCGTGTTTCTTTGAGTGTATTCATAGGAAGAAATAATTATTATTTATAAAGGAAATCCCCCTTAAAAATCTGGTCACATAAACAGTGTTGATAAGGATAACAAGATTTTTATCGAAATCGGTTATCAAAAACAAAGTGTCTGGATGACTTAATGGCAATCGCACAAATTTCGAGTAGTACGAGTGCTTTTATCTACATAATCGGCTATGTTCAACCAGAGTTCTATTTGAGATAGTATACGAAAAATACTCGAATTTAACATTACAAAGGTGTAAACCGGGTGTAGGAAAAAAGGTCAAACAAATATTGAACCGCCACATTAGCTCAGAATCGCGCCTAAGCAACACGCAGATTCAATAAGCGTGCGACGCAGTTGAAACTCCGTCCTAAGAATATTCCCGAATTTTTTCCATACGCAGTTGTAATGCGTTTTTGCCTTTTTCCACACGCAGCTTGAAATGCGCACTTGCTTAGATCCAACTTGGATCCAAGCGTAACGCAAAGACTCGTTCGGGAATTGATGAACCGCTCATCAATAAACGACGGTTGAACAGTGGTTAAAGTGGGATCTTGGATCCCATTGGGGCTAGCCTAAGGCAAGGTCTATAAACTGAACCGTGAGAGTTGGTCATTAGTTTTTTCAAATTCTCGGTTTTTCCAAAAAAATTGATGTGAAAAATGAAAAAAAAGATTACATGACAATTTACCTAGCCTATAGGAAAATCGCGAGCAAATCTATCTGGTCTTGTTGCAACATGTATGAAGCCGGATGGTTGATTCAACCATTATGTCGTATTAGTAATTGTGAACACAGATGTAACGATGATAACATCGTGTCCACAATACATGTTTGCAATACTAATTAAATTCGTTACTGATTAAAATAGATACAAGATGATAACTAAGCATTTATTGGAAACTCTGAGCCTTCGGGCTCGTCATCGTTTCTTTTCTATTTTGCATGATAGAAGTGCTTATAAGGATTAAAACGATGAATATTGAATGTATAAGTAATAAAGCCATGAGTGCAGGACACGATGATTTACGTGGTTCAACACTAAGGCCTACGTCCACGGGGGTTAGGTTTTTCACTATTGATCAAATACGGTTACAAATGATAGTCGAATGACTCTGAGTAGGGAACAATGATAGGGAAGGATAGATAAAACTCATACTTACTGTTACAATTTCTCTCTTTCTAACAATAGTTCTCTCTCTCCTAAAATTGGTCGACCTCTTCTCCTTTGGTTGAGCAGGGTATATATAGGTTTCTCCATGTGGGTCCCCCACGTCTGACGCCACTAATGCGATGACGTGCCACCCCGAAGACTGTCTTCGTGATTACCCGATGCCTTCAACGGTAGCATATTGTGATGATGGTTTGCCTCCTCTTTCTCCATAGGATGTTTGACACGTATCCTACGCGTCAGACGGTTGCTGCTGCAGCTGTCACTTCCTTTATCAGTGAGGCTCATCTCCTTTGTCCACTTCGGATCTATCTTGGGATGGGGTAAAGTGAACTCGTTGATCTTCTACGGTGCTTCGCGGTAGTCTATGTATCAGGTACTCCTTGGCCTGCCCATCGTTGGATTCGTTTGGTGAGGAACACGTGGCAGATGTTGATGATGCATGCGCCTTGGTGTTGTAACGTGGCATCATGGTTTTGATGCTCCTCCGCCCCGTGGAATACATGTGTCTTCTTTTTGACATGTGGCAGATCGTTTGGTTATGTGTATACAATTTTCCCATTTTCTTCTAAATTTGAAATTTGTCAAAGTTTGAAGAAAAACTCTTCAATGTCTTCCCGCAATAACTTCCCTAGATTTCTGGGCACGTTTCCCACCCCCGCAATAACTTCCCCCACTTATTACGGTCATAAATAGGAGAGAGAGAATCGTCCTAATGACTTTTATACTTCCCTCATTATTCTCATTCTTATTCTCGTCTTCTTTTGGTGTTCTTCAGAGAGCAATAAATTCTCCCGTTCTTTTTTTTTTTGTTCTTTTATTCCTTATTTTTTCTCAGAACCTGGGTGTTTGATTTGATTGTTGCTGGTCGCGTTTATAATCATTTTTTTTATATTCTCTTGCTTGGGAGTACTCGTTCGTCGACCATCTTCCATTGTTACAGGTATTCATCTAGTTTCTGTTGCTGTTAATCTTTCCTTCAGTTGCTATTATTCATGGATTCTGCTGCGGTTGTTCTTTGTGCTCATGGGTTTCGTGATGGAGAACATGATATACTAAAGTATATATACTTGCCCATGTTCTTTATCACGAAATCTGGAATCATGTGATATGATTACTTCTGGGTTTTTTCTTATGGTTTAATGGTGTTCTTGATGCAAAATGATGATCACAGATCCGTTTTTGACTTTCGTTACCCTTTGATGCCCCTTTCAGGTAGCTATGTCGGGTAATGATCATAGACATGTCCCTTACAAATCTCCGCCGACGAGTCCTTATATATCTCCTCCAACTAGGAGTCCTGACGTATCTCTGCTGAAGGATGGGCCGTCCAGATCTTCCCAGTCGGATCTTCGTCCCCGTGGAACTTCGTCGTCATATGATCCGAAGGCTTCTTCTCAAAAGAGGGGAGATCAATCAAGAGGTTCTCGCTATGCGGTTGATCATCCTGCAGTTAGGCCTTCTTCACAGCGCTCGGAGCCATTGGAGGCTCAACCTATAAGTTTTATCAATCCTCCTGCCCCGACGTCTTCACAAAAACCTAAGGCTTCACTAAAAGTTCCTTCGTCGAAAGACCCTTCGTCGAAGAATTCTTTTCCAAAGTATGTAGACTTGTCGAGGAATTCGTCGACAAAGAGAAAGGCTTCGGATATGAGTTCTCCGAAGAAGACATCATCGGGTAAAGCACCGTCTTCTGGGGTTGCCCCTTCTGAACGAGCTGCTCCAGCTCCGAAGAAGAAGAAGAAGCGGGCTCCTGTCGCCTTCAAACACATTGACTTCGAAGAGTTTAAAGTGAAGCATGGTCTTGAGAATTTTGAGGTTAATTTTTATAATCAAGGTGATGATCTCACTTATGACATGATAAAGAACTATAAGTATGATTCCCATCATCTGTTGACGACTGTGGAAGCCTTCGAAGCGGGTTTGATGCTTCCTTTGTATAAGTGGGGAGATTCGTTCTACTATGATGTTCTGGCGCATTGTGAGGGCTCTACTCATCATACCCACTGCCGCTCGGTGGTTCAATTGAGTGGGAACTACCTGCGAACCCTTCGTGAATGTTATCTTCGGAGAAAGGGTGAGACGAAGATGACGTGCTATACACCTGATACCGAGGAGAAGAGTTGGTATACCCCTGAGAATTTTAATGATTCTTTTGGAGACTATGTTAACAGTAGGAACCAAAAGCGGTGGAGTGTTGGTCTTCGTACGATGGCTGCTCCCCATGGTGAGGTTCGTCTTCTGAGTGAAGTGAGCGACACGCATCTACGCTTCGTTCCTGGTACTGAGAAGACTGATAAGCCAGATCCCTTTCCCCTCAAGGAGCGTCTTGTCGTGATCATGATTATGAGTGGAACGTTACGCCTCTTGAAGTTATTGGCCCTTGGGCTCATGGTTGGATCCCTGGTGAGCATGGATGAAGGCCTACTGCTAGAAGCAAACCTCGTGATGGTTCCCCATCCCGCTATGGTGATTTCTGTCCTTGGGCTTTGAATTTCGCCAGTATGAATTTTGACTATACCGTTGAAGCTGTTGATGCTGATGACAAAGAGATTTTTGAGGCTGGTCTTCCTCTGAAGGGTACCACTAATATCAAGGTATGATTTAACATAATGTGTTGTATATGTGTTTTGCCCCTTGAATCAGAGATTGATGTGTGCTTGCTGTAGGCTTCGAGGAAGAAGAAAATTGGTCACGTTGAATCTTTTACTGTAGAGGTTGAAGAGACGGGGATTCTTGAAGTTACCAGTCCGGTGGGTGACGAAGAAGAATTTGATGATGAATAAGAGGAGGTGACCGATGAGGAAGAACATACTGAGACTACTCATGATAATAATGAAGATACTGAAGAAGAGACTGCTCCTGGGGGGGCGCAAGGATGATCACATGGCTAATCCCGAGGGCAGTCCTTACCCTCGTCAAAGAAATGAAGATGCCGATCTCCAATCAGCGATTCAAGCCGATGAATTTCTCGAACCGAACCAGAATTCTCCTTCTAAGCAAGATCTACTCCGCTGGTGGTCGATTGATATGGGTGACGCGATGGGGATAGCTTCCGGTTTTCGTTGTTATCTCCTAATGATAATGGAAGGTGGAGGCCGAGAACGAAGAGGAGAAAAAAAGACGAAGAGGATAGTTCTCGATTGCGAGGACGCCGAGCCGTGCCGCCAAGGAAGTGAAGGGAAATGAGACCGCTCGCCGGTTCCTCTTCCGAGGGTTTTGTGAATGTCGTGATGCGCGGTGGAGATGACGTGACCTTCGACTGGTTAAAGAAGAAGGGTCTCATGAACGTGCCTTGCCCTGCCCCTGTCGTTCCTGGTGAGTGGGATTCCGATGCTTTCACTCGTCGGAATATGGAGTTGTCTCCTTTGGATAAGCTTGGAAACGAAACTTAGGTGCCGCTGCCCCGTCTGGTCTCTTAAACACTCGTCCTTCTTCTATCTCTAAGATGATGGCCATAGATGATGGGCATCAATACGGATTTCCTCAGCAGCGTATTCTCGAGGTAAGATGTCGTACTCTTTTCATGGCGAGTTAGTGCAGTTTTCCTTCTTGAGCACCTTGGCTCTAAAGAACTGATACAGGGAATGATCGCAATACTCGCTCCTTGCCAACTGCAGCAACCAGGGGAAAGTGAAAATCACTAATGAAGCTGCGTCAAAGGGATGATGCGTTGTTCTCTGCTCAAGAATATCTCGCAGCCAAGGATAAAGAGATATCTAAGTTGAAGGAACAACTGAAGGGAAAGCATCAGGATGGTGCCATTGAGGAAAAACTTCGTCAAGAGGCGGATTCGTGGGGATTTGGAGAAAGCTCGTGCTGAGGCTTCGTCAACGGATACTTCGTTTAGAGGTTTTGTCCCTTCATCTTTCTTCCATCTCCTCCTTAATGTTATTTCTAAGTTAGCTGGCCCTGTCTTCAGTGGGTGGTGCCGAAGAGTTAGTGTGGCTTCGGAGTGAGAGGACTCGTCAGGCTTCACGTATTAGAGAATTGGTAGCACAAGTAATAGAAGCTTCTAACATGTGGAATTCTCGGGCCGATGAGTATAATCAAATGTCGGCTCGGTATCGGGAAAGACGGGAGAAGATGGTCGAGATGCAGAATACGATGACTGTCGATCGTCGCCAGTTCAGCGGTGCTTTGTTGTGGACTCATGAAAATCTTTGTCAGACTCGTGAAAGTAACAAATTTAGAAGTAGAGCTTCGTCAAGCCCGTTTGTCCCATGACCCTGAAGTTCGGTATTATATACAGCGGCTTGTTCGAGAAAGGGACCATGCTAGGGCGGAGGCGCATGCTCTTAGCAAAGCTTTAACTGCTTCCCGTGCCGACGTTGCTCGCTTGGTTGAATCAGAGAAGGATTTAGAGATTAATATGTATAGACTTACCAAAGGGATCGAGGAGATGACTAATGAAGTCAATCGTCTTCATCACTTAGATTCCATGAAGCAGGTAGAGTTAGATGAGTGTCAATTTGCTCTCGAGAACCTTCGGCTCGATTATAAGAAACTTTCCGAAGAATACGATTTTCTTGACGAGACCCGGGATGCAGTAGTAAATGAATTTGAAATAGCTTCGGCTAATGTCGAAGGTATATGTTCGTTTGGTCGTGGATAACTGCTTATTTCCTTTCTTCTAATATTTTGTTTTCCTTTGTTTTAGAGCTCGAGAAACAGCTTGGCCTTGCAAATGAGAAGTTTGAAAAGACTCAATCTGAGCTAGTTAAGCAGCAAGGGCAAACCAAGTACTTTGAGGGGTTAGCAGGGTCTCGGGACGTGGCAGTGAAGGAGTCAGCAAAGGAAGTAGAGCGATTGACATCGTTGTTGACTCAGTCTGAGCTCAAGGCCACTTTTATCACGCACGAAGCTCGTCGTCAGCTGGCTTTGGAAGTTAATAAGACGTTGGATCAGATAGAGCAAGGCCTTTCGAAAGAGCATGGTATCACCAAGAGGTATAAGCGTTGTCCTGTACCCAAGCCTTTTAAGTCTACCTATGATTCATCCTCTGGGAGGAGTGTCCCCTCATCTCAAAAGGAGCGACCTGCTGATCGTGTCGAGCCTTCGGGAGAAATGTAGATCCTCGTGTTGGAGTAGAAATTTGATCGTTGTTGATTATGTAGCTTCGGGCTAATTTTTTTTTTTTTTTTTTTGTATATTTATTGTGTTTCTTGCTCATCTCCCCAAACTTGTAATAAACTTTTATGAAATGGATCATCAGTCTTTTTAGATATGTACAGCTTCGATTTACCTGCAGCGTAACTTTATATATTTTAATTTACTTACAAAAGTATGATAATAAAAACTGACGACGAGTGTGTTGTAGAATAACGAAGGTACGTACCTTAATTACTTGTTTTGGACTTGTCACCCCGTCGGCCAATCCTGGGCCAGAGGATTACCTGACGGTGGGGGTTAATGCAGCATTCTTGGATATATGGTGTGTTATTAAAATATTTACATGCACCCATTCCGCCGAACCGCTGCCTTGTGTTAGGTTGGGTATCTCTTTCTGCTGGAATCCTTCCCCATGGTCATACACTCATAGACGTTGATATGGGAGTCCTGAGAGATTGTACATAGGTACTTTCCCCAATATAAATGTAAGTAAGGTATCGTTTTCAAACTCTTCGTTGTTTGCCAAACAATATGGTAAAAAAAAGGTTCTTGTTTGATTGATGTGATGAGGTCTGCTATTCCTCGGCCAGAGATAGAAACATGTCGAGCGGATACGCTGTCTTCTACTTCTGGTATTCTTCACGCAGATGAAGAACTGTGTTGCTTCATGGATAGTATGGATTGAGGTATTTTGCATTCCAGGGGTGCCTTAGGACTTTCCTTTTAAATTTCGCAGGTAGTACGATCCCTTCCCTGCGATATCATGTATTACAAATGGTCCTCCTCATGTTGGTGCTAACTTACCCCATTTCTTCTCTCGTTGATATTGCGATATGGTCCTTAGCACATACTGTCCTTCTACAAAATTCCTAAGTTTCACCTTTTTATTGTATTCCCTTGCTAGCCTACGCTGATAGTTTTCCATTCTTTGTAACGATGTTTCCCTTCTCTTTTCTAGATCATCGAGCCTCTCTAGCATCATATCCGATGTGAGGTTATTTTACCATGCATTGGTCTTTGTCGTAGGCATGATTATCTCAGTTGGGATGACCGCTTCAGCTCCGTAGGTGAGAAGGAAAGGATATTCACCGGTTGTTGATCTTCTTGTGGTTCGATATGACCACAAGCTATTGTGTAGTTGCTCGCACCATCGGCCTTTATGTTCATCCAGCGTTTTCTTGAGAATGAGGGCGATGGTCTTGTTTGTGGCTTCGGCTTGTACATTACTCTGAGGATAGATGGGAGTGGACTTGTTCTTCCTGATCTTGAATGTATCGAAAAACATGTCAATGTTCTTTCCTTGTAGCTACTTGCCATTGTCGGAAACAATTTCTGCGAGAATGCCAAACCTGCAAATGATATTCTGGAAGATAAAGTGAATACGTCTACGTCTCTAATTCTTGCTAGAGATTTGGCTTCCATCCATTTGCTGAAGTAGTCTGTGGCTACTATCAATAATTGCCTTTTTCCTGTCCCTTCGACCGATGGTCCAACGATGTCGATTCCCCATTTTGCAAAGGTCCAGGGGCTTCCCACCGAATTTAACTTTGTTGCTGGGGCATGAATCCTTTTGGAGAAACGCTGACATTCTTCGCATCTTCTAGACATCCTAGCAGCGTCTTGTATCATCTGCGGCCAGTAGTATCCTTGCATTTTAGCTTTGTCGGCCAATGGCCTCATCCCGCTATGATTGCCTGCGTCTCCGTAATGAATGTCCTTCAAGATATGATAACCTTCCTCTCTGGATAAATAGCGTAATAGGGGTCCGAGGAATGATTTTTTGTGCAAGATTCCGCCACGAAGCTCGTATCTTCCTTCCTTTGATTGCACTTTTCGGGCTTGCTTCAAGTCAGCGGGCAGTGCTCTTTCTTCGAGGAAGAGGTGGATTTCGGTTCTCCAATCTTCTTCGTTGCTAAAATATTCGTCCTCATTTGCTCTTATTAGGATATCATCTTCGGCGAAGTCTTCGTCGATATCTTCCCATACGTCGTCTTCGGTAATGTCTTCTCCTACATCGTCTTCATGGTTTGTTGCGGCGACGATTTGCTGTGGCCATCGAAGGTTGGTATACTCTTGCTATCTTGATGGCCTTAACATTCTTGTCTTTCAACATTGACGATATGCAGGCTAAGGCATCGGCATGTCTATTGTCTTTCCTACACAGATGTCGGAAATTTATATTGGGCACTTGGGATGCTAGAGTTTGGACCAGAGCCATGTACGCTGAGAGGGTATCATCGTAAGTGTTATATTCCAGCTCTATCTGTCGGATGACTAGTTGTGAGTCGCTTGTTAGGCGCACATCAGTTATTCCTAACTCCATTATCAAACGAAGAGCATGTACCACAGCCTCGTACTCCAAAATGTTGTTGGTATTGTTAGAGCATAGCTCGGTTGAACCCACCAATCGTTGGTATGTCAAGTTTGGTTGTCATATTTTAGTGCACCAAAACTCATTTAAAGAGTCTCTTGATTATGTACTAGAGTCAACTTTGAATAGGTTAGCTTCAAAGTATTAGGATATGAGACATTACAAGTATTGCGAAAACTTGAATAAGTGAAGAAGTAAGGAGCTACAACGACAACATAATCCTTCCACTTGAGGTTAGTGATATTTGAATTGAACTTACCTAACGTATCTATCAAGTCGTGCATATTGAAAACATAACTGCGAAGCATGAATTATTACACTCTAGTTAGACGTAGTATTAAGGAATACAATACGAAATATAACGCTTATCTTTTGAACTTCGCATATAAGACATCGACATAATCGTTTGAATGCTATTGTGATTACGTATGGGTATGAGGTGAAGATTTCATCCTAGGAATCAATGTTTTACATTAGTTTAAAGGAAGTAAATTCATGAACTTTTTTTCGTGAATCGAAGGGGAAATCGCTAGGCTTATTGGTATTATGATTCATTGCATATCTTTTGAACTACCAATATGTGTGATTAGTATAACCGCTCATGACTTGTTTATGTTCTTGGTAAAACTATTCACAAGGCCTGACTTTTGTATTGGTATGACTTTTATTAGTGAAACCGATCTTAAGTAATCACCTGAGATGGTATGATCGATTTAGTGTTATTGGTATGACCAACTCTAGGCAAAGGGGAACCGATCCTATGAAGAGGTGCAACCGATCACAAAAGGAGAATCGATCATTGTAAGAGGTGCAACACGTTTTTAGTAGATGGGGGAACCGATCATATGAAAATGTGCAACAAGTTTTTAGTGAAAGGGGAACCGATCCTATGGACATGTGCAGCAAATACAAGTAGTTACCATAAGTATGTGGGGAACCGATCCTAGTACCTATAGTCAACCAAATTTTTGGAAAGCTAGTGTGACTATGCACAGTACTCACATGGAGGTAGAACCGAAACTTGTTTTGGTAGAACCATGAAACCCATGATTTGTGATTAAGTGTTCTTAATCAATCACATAGTTCTTGAAAGTCAGATGAACCAATTCTAAACTCGTTTGTAAGTGTGGCAAATCGGTTTCAAGATTGTAAGTATGAAAGAGGACTTACAAAGTAAAGATGTCGACATACTTTGAACAAGTGTAGTAACGCTTATCTTTTATTGTTCAAAGATATTCCTTAATAGCTAAAGGAAAATCCCGGATCCAAAAATAAGTTGAGAATCTTTTAATTAAGGTTTTTAATTTTATTTTTGAAAAATGAAAATTGGTAATGTGCATTTACTAATTGGAGATTTTCTAAGAGATTTTCGGTCAATGTTTGGACAAAGCATTTCCAGAAATTATGGAAACCGAATCTGGAATATATTGCATATCTTGAGAATATTTTCGGTTTTGGAAATTCCTTGGTGTCCAAACTTCCTTGGTCTATAAATACCAAAGTTTGCATTTCTAGCAAACTAATCCTCAAAGCCAGCAAAACTACTTAGTTGTGTTGTTACTGGTGGAGCCGCCTATTCGAAGAGGAAAGTAACCTAATTAGGAGAAATCTCTTACGACCGCTCGGTTTAAAGACTTTTTGGGATTGAGAAGCTCTATTAGTACCGTTGGTGGGAAACTAGATAATTGTGGTTTGTTATTAGTTTTCGATTGATTTGATTGACTAACGGTTGATGAACTTCGATTACACCTAGTTTGTTTATGCTTGAGAATCTACTCTTCTGATATAAGATTCACTCAAACTAGATCGAACATTCGACGGGGATGTTTAGACCGTTTGTAGATCTAAAGACGTCTTGTGATAATCCATTGTTAACAGACTCCGTTCTGTGTGTGATTGATCACAAGAGATTCAAGTTGATTGTGTGCATGTGTTTATTGAAGATCTAAGAAGATTTGAAGACAAAGAAGACTTTGAAGATTTCTGATTTGGGTTCATTATCTTTGGTGTGCACAATACTTTTTTCGGTTGAAGAGGATCCAAATATAATCAGTTTATCCTTGTGGTAGATTGGAATGATTAGTTGAGTAGATCGGCATCAATACGTTTCTTTGTGATTCAAAGTATTGATTTCAAAATCTAGACGATTACTCGGTAATTGTTAGTAGATAGATCTAAGGACCTGACAAAGGAGTTTATTGAGATAAACGGAAGAGCCTTTTGTCGAACTCATATCACTTGGTTGAAAAGAGTTGATACCAAACAGATTTTTTGTTCCTTTACTGTTTGGAATACGAACCAAAGGAATTGTTCCAAGTACATGACTTATTACAAGTTGGAGGCGTGGGAATACAGACGGAACTAGGTGAACTATAGGTTTAGTTGCTTGGTCTCAACTATACGAAGTTGGTTTGATTTTGTATATCGGCTTAATCCTGAGAGTATTTAATTCTGGGCAAGGACCCGGGGTTTTTCTGCATTTGCGGTTTCCTCATTAACAAAATCTTGCTGTGTCTTTTACTTTTCTATTTCCGCAATTATAATTGATGTTATTATAATTAGAAGTAAAATACACAAACGTTAATTCCTATTTACTTGATATTAATCCTATTGTGTTTGGTTAAGTCCGAAACTCTTATCAAGTAAACATACTTCGTTGTTGTATTGTCTCGATCTCGTAGCCATAGATGATCACACGAAGTGTGAACCGATTAGTTGTATTGTCTCGACTCAGTCCATAGACAATCACTTTCGGGGAAAGGACTTATAGGTAGAATAGTTTTAGATTGAGGTATATTTGGGTACTCTCGTCTTTTCAATTGGTATCAGAGCAGGCAAACACGAAAATATCTAACAATCTGTGTTTGATGCGATCCAACCTATAAGACATGAGTCAAAGTAAAGTTAAGCGAGAGCGAAAACTAAAGAAAGACTCAGTTAACGTATCACAAGACATTGGAAGTTTTGATTTTAAAAAATGTTTAAAAGGGGATTCTTCATCAAGTTCTACTTGCTCTTCTGAGAATAAGTCTGAAGGTTCTCTAGAGTACATTAAGTTAAGCCATGTATTCACAATCAATGATTCATACTCTGAAAAATCTCTTTTTGATGACGAGAATTTTTTGAGTTTTATGCTTGAGATTTCTGATGAAAGATCAAGTGTAAAAACATCTGAACTAAAGGAATTGAGCAAACAATTTCTTATTTGTTCTAATGATCTTGTTTCAGCACTTGAAAGAGAACGATATTTGACTTTAAAGTTTGAAAATCTCGAAGAAAAGCATAACTTGCTGAAAGAAAAATTCTCACAACAAATACAGAGTCTTAAAGACAAAGTATGTGCTAGTCTCTCTCAAGCTGAGAAATATCGTAATATGGCTCTTGAAAAAGTACATTTGTTGGAAGAGAAACTTGCTGAATCTGATGCAAGGATTAAATCTCAACAAAATAACCTTGAAGAGAAAGAATGAGAATATCTCACACGATAAAAACGCCTTGAGGCTGATCTAGCTAGTGCTCTTAATAAAATCAAGAAGTTGGAAGAAAAAAAATTGTACCTTAAGAAGTTCAATGTTAGCTCAAACAATTTAACCTCAATGTTAGTAGCAAGTAGAAATCATCGTGATACACGAGGATTGGGATATATAGGAATAGATGCTTCATGTATTAGCAAATAGGTAAAATTTGTTAAAGCTACAAATTCTTCTAAACCAGAGGCTTCCATTGATGTAAAAAATGCTCGTAAAGAAGGAAAGACCAGTCAAGCCTAAAAATCAGGTTCAACCATTCTCTTCAAGAACGACAATCAAAGAGAGCATTTCTGCTAATATCATGAAAGCAACAAAGTTGAACAATGATAAGAAGAAGAAGAAGAAGAAGAAGAAGAAGAAGAAGAAGAAGAAGAATCGTCGAGCTCCAATGCAAGAGGATCCACAAAAAGGTAACATTAAAACTCAGACTTCGTATGTTACTAAGCATTGTTGTTATTGTGGTAATAAAGGGCATGTGGAATGGGGATGCAATATTCGTAAGATAATAGATACACTTTCTTTTGTATCAAACGAATTGGATAAGATTGCTCCCCAAAGGAACTCGGATCGACATTGTCCAAAGTTTAGGCAAAAGAATTGTAGGATCAGAATATCGCGACAACAACAATTCGCGAAGGCAACGCATAACAACGTTGCGAATGAGTCGCAGAGGGTTAAACATGAATGACACACTGGATGACGATAGGAGGATATGAAATTTGGCGAAAGTTAAGAAGTGTCGCGAGTATGAATACTTGTACGCCCGCGACACTTCGCGAGACATTCCCGAAAATAAAGGACAGCTTAGCTGTCATTCACTATGTATTACCCTATATAAAGGGATGAGTGAATCTGTTGTAAGGGGGTTTTTTCTTTTGGAATAAAAAAGCAAGTCATTAGGAGAGAGAAATAGAGAGAATGTTTGTAAGTTCTTAAGTGTAATTTCATCTTCCGGTGTAAACATTTCAAGAAAATTATTAATAAACATTCATAATTGTTCATCTATTATCTTTTGAATGGATTAGTTATACAAAATATAGTGAGGGGTGTATTATGGGATTTCCTGCAACTACATATTGGCGCTAGAAACTTGTGGACTGAGAAAAGAAAGGCATAGAGATTTGGAAGAATTTCAGTGAGATAATTTTCAAAAGATTTACTAAAAGAGAAATGGCTAGAAGAAGAAATGTACTTGAACAACCTGTGAGAAGAAGTGGAAGACTTGCTGGAGAAAGGAGAATTGAACAAGGAGAATCGTCAAGGATGAATATGAGAAATGATGAAGAAAATCATGTTCAACGTTTAATTCCTCCGATAGCAAATGAAACTGTGGATTACGATAGAGTAAGTGTACATACTTGGAGGTCGAATTCGAGGATGAAAGGGAAGAAGAGCAGCAGTTGATGAATAACGGACAAGAAGGAGGAGACCAAGAAATGAATCTAGGAAATGAAGAAATCACAAACATTGGAAACATTGAGACAAACAATACATGAAGAAAGGCGACTAGAGGCAGAAGAGCGAGCAAATTTGACAAGACAGAATCATGAATTAAGATTGGAAAATATGAGATTGCAAAATAGAAGATCGAGAAGCACTGCGAGATCGAGTTCAAGATCGACTAGGGAAGAAATAAGGAGAGACTTACCAACAGAAATTACAGAGGTAGAAAACCAACGGGAAGCACAAAATCTCAGCTCAGAACATCACGAAAGAAGAGAGGACGCAGAAGATCGTTATATTCCCCATCCCGAGAATTTCCAAGATGAGCAAAGTGAAGAAAATCAGGGAACTAGGCGATTTCAGGGGCCAAATGATCCAGCCACTGAAGGAAGAGCAATACCCGCACTAAGAGAAGCATTGAGAAGGCAAAAAGAGATCGTGGACGACATTGAGAAACATTATGCTGAACAAGCACGCTTAGCCCGCGAGAGAGAGAGAGTAAGAGTAGAAGTGGAAAACCAAGAATTGGAAGAAGCAATCCGGCAAAATAATCACGACAACCGAGAAAGGAGGCGAACACAAAATCGTGTCAATAGAAATACCAATGGAGAATACGAGAGGATGCAGAGGAGAGTTGATAGAGAACCCAGAAGAGAGAACGATAGATATAATGGTGTGCGAATTGATGAAAGAGACGAAGGAGAAAGTCGCAGAGAAAGGAGAGAAGAAAATAGTGAACAAGAAGGTCAAAACAGGCATGAACGTAGGAGGCAAGAGGCAGAGCTAAAAACACCAGCAGAATCAAATCCTGAGGAAAATGAGCAAATCTTGAAAGAACTAGCAGAAATGAGAAAATTGTTAAACAGTAGGAAGGAAGGAGGAAGAAGACAGTTGGATGAAGCCATCGCAGACGCTGCGAAGAATCCTTTCACACTAGAAGTGCAAATGGGAGGAATACCACCTAAATGCAACCGCCCGCATTAACCAACATTTTCGATGGAACAACTCATGCGGTACAACACATCAATGCTTATATGAGATGTATGTTACAATGGGAGAATCATGATGCCATATTGTGCAAATACTTCGCATCAAGTTTAATTGGAGAAGCACTGAAATGGTTTGAAGGATTACCCAGAAACACAATCTCATCATTCAACCATTTACAAGCTATTTTCTTGGGAGCGTATATAAGTAACAATTCCACGCGACCGGGGAATTGAAGATGTATTCGGATTGAAACAAAGAGTTGGCGAGAGTTTAAGACATCTGACAATGAGGTGGAGAACAATGTGCAGTGAAATGTCCGGAAGGGTATAGGAAAGATATCTCATTTTATCATTTGTAAATGCTCTGTTCGCAACAAGCTTGTTATACATTCAAATATTTAGAATTAAAAATACGATTACGATGGCTGAGCTGCGAGAACTCCAAGAAGAATACATTGCTTTAGAAGAAAGACAAAATGAGATGGAATCGTACCCAGTTGCGAATACAAGCTCGAACGCTGCGAATGCAAGTTTGTTACCAAAAATTTTAAACTCAGTGGCGACCACTTCGCAAAGGCAACCGGAAAATAGAGTTGATGATGGACAGCAGAAAATAGTGGCTATGGGGAGCCGAGATCAGGAGGAGTTTGATAGAGAAAGGAACTACTACAACCACGGCAACAATAATAAAATTCAGAGATTGGATCATATGCAAGATAAAGAAGAAATGATATGCGAGAATTTCGACAATAAGAATGTACAAGAATCCGAGAGAAAAATGAATGACACAGAATTGTGCGATTTCTTCGCAAATTAAATATCAGACAGCAATTAAATATGAATGATTGAATGATTTAACAACAATGAATGAGTAAATGAATGGGACGAACCTTTATGGCGTACACCCTAGTTCGCGAATTATATTTCGTAAGAGGCAAATGTAAGACCTAAAGTGCGTCATATAAGGGGGGATCTCTTAACATGACCCAGTGAAAAGGTTACACCGCCCCCGGAACCCGGGTCATGCGATTTGGGGCCCATGAAAGCCTATCTCGGAAGAGGTACCTTGGATTCCCAACTATATATGTAGGTTATACTGGTTGGGCGACCGAGGGTCTCTTTCAAGGAGTCAGCGTATGATCAAGGCGCCGAGGTACACGGTTGAGTCAAGAGTGCGGGAGCATGGAACTTCCTTACCACTCTTGACAAGTCTTGGCGCATCCGCACTCGGCCCAAGAAAACTCCACTTAGGGTGCAGCCTTGTAACCATAAACCCTATAGGTATAAGGGATAAGAGGCTGCGAAAACAACTGGTTGTTGTTAAGACCGGATGGGAGGAGCTATCCTTGTATGGCCGATGTACGCCTCCTTGAAGGGGCAGCCAGGGAGATGATAAGGGTGGCACCCTCCATTAGGGAGCTGATAAGTGCCAAAGACACAAATGTCATGAGGCTTTGTTTTCGCAAGGAAACTTAGGCTTGTCATATTTGTGCAATGATCCTGCAGAGGCAATAATACTAACGCGAGGGTAAGACGAGATCAATGGGTCCTTTCATGCAAGTGTAAAGACGTCCCTGCGATTTCGTCGCAAGACGACAATGTCACGGGGCTTTATTTTCGCAAGAAAGTTTAGGCTGTCATATTGCCATAAGCAAAATATCCTGCAGAGGCAAAAATACTTGAAAAACGATAAGGCAAGGTCAATGGGTTTTTGCATGCAAGTGTAAAGACGTCCCGCGACCTTGTCGCAATAAGGGGTGGCAGAGTAAGACCTTTAATTAGGAAGGTCAAGCTTAGAAGACCACCGGAAATGATAAGGCGAGATCAATGATTTCTTCATTTATTAAAATCTCTTGCGATCTCGTCGCAACGATAAATTTAAACATCATTGGAGTTAAAATCCCGAATGACTACATATTCGGTCGAGGAAGAAAGTGCGAATTTGAAATTTCATTCTTTCATATGAAGATGCATAACGAGAGGCAAATATGGGAATGGAAAAGATGAAATGTTGTTATTCATCTTCCAATGAAAGAGTTATACATCAATAATGCTAACCAATTATATTACAAGGAAGAATCGCCAAGAAAGGGGAACGAAGATCGAATTTATGGGCTATAATTCAAGAAGTTTACAATAAAGAGATACTAAATGTATGAGATATTACAGCAATGAAAAGAAACAAAAAGAATTATCTCTTTGGCGATTCTTCTCCTTTATCCGATCCTTCAATTCCATTATTCTCGTCGCGAGTTTTCTTTTTTCGCCGGCCTCACTATCGAAACGTCCGAGACAGGCAAATTCTCAGAACTTCTTCGGAAAGCCAAGGATATGAACAAAGAGGGATTTTGTGATCATTACAAACGTACTCCATGGCTTCATTATAAAACGAACGGCATCATTATTAAAATTCGCCACGGTAGTTTGAAATTGTTTCTTCAACTTGGAATATCTATTCTCGCGAAGGGTGAGATTCTTTGCGAGTGTGCTTTCTCGATTCAAGTTCTTCAATCCTTGCTTGAAATCTTTTTTCGGACTCGCAATTAAAAAAAAAAAAAAAGTTAACAACTCAACAAGCAAATACAGAGGTAAGAAACAAGAAAGGTATAATAAATAACCTTCTGTCGAGATATTATATCTTTAACCAAGGAAGTATGCTCGGTATGAAGACTAACATCAACACCTAAGTTATTCCTGGCATTATCTAAGATTTTCGCAGCCCAAGCGAATTCATCATCATTATTTATAATAAGAAGTGAACTAATTTGATTTTCTCGCTCACTAAGTAAGGAATTTCGACGAAGCAATTCATCTCGCTCCATTTGCACTTCGAGAAGGGACTTTTGAAATGTTGCTAACACTGGCACCATTATTAGCAATGCGATCTTTGTCATCTATATGGTCACTAATTTTCTTCCTTAAAATTTTGGTTTCCTCATGAGATTCGAGGTACATTTGCTTAAACTGGTTGGTTTGTACTTAAACTAGATCTCGTGCTCAATTTCTAAGAGGCGGTATTTGGTTTGGAGTTCATTTAATGAAAGAGAATTAATGCATTCGATGAACTACTTAAAGAGTTGTTGAGATGAGCGAGAAGAATGTCATTATCCATAGGCTCAGAAATGAATGGAGAAGAATAGCTTCTTCGGAGAGGTTATATATATCTGCGAAAGTGATAAGTCAGTAGCAACGGGCAATTGATAAAATAAAAGTAATAAGAGAGAAAAAAATTCTTACCATAAAGTTCTTTGATTAGCGTTCAAGAGTGGTAACTTTGTCCTTCCTCGGGTAAAACCTCGGTTTCCAATTGTTGGATCTTTTCGCGAGATCTCAGATTCAACTTCTAATTCTTTTGATCCTTGTGCAAAATTGGGTATTCTTTTTCAATTGAATGTTATACCTCCTCTCAAGATCCGAGGCAACCACAAAAGAAGTTTTTCCAAACTGCGAAGAAAGATAAAAAGGTTATTAAGATATAAATTAAAAAGCTGAAGTTGGAGGAGAAATATGAATTCGAACATACCAACGAATTAAGTGCATTTAAGAAGCTAGGGGATACAGATCTAGAAACCCCTTTGAAAGAGTCATTGCCATCCAGCAGTGTAGCATTACATATGGTGGCGAGGCTCTCGCATATAGAAGTCAAGTGAGTATCTCCAATTCCTTGAAGAGAATCCGAGAAGATTGTGAACAACTGATCCATAGGAGAATTGGCCGATTGAGCTTCATTTTGGAAAGTTGAATCCAAAACATTATCATTATCATCCTCATCGGAAGATTCATAACTTGAGCTAAGATGAGAGGAAGGTTGAGTTTTTCGCTTCTTAGATGGTGGAGCAGAAGACTTATCCTTGCATGCATTGGCTTTAGTTTTGCCTTTCACTTTCGCAACTATCACTTCCTCGGCGTCAACCTTCGCATACAAATGAAGATAAGAAATAGAGGCAACAATATTGTTAAATAACACAAAAATATATTTCTTACTTCATCCGTAAGCGATCGAAGTATTGCCAAGGTACTTGCAAGTGGATTTGCCTTGTAACTTTTCCTCGGTTTGATGATCTGGAAAATTTACAAACTCAATAAGTACAAGAGGAAAGAGGGATTGCAAAAGCAAACTGTGGGGACATACCTCTTCTGCCTTCTTGGGCCACTTAAATTCCCAAGGATGATAGCCTGCGAGATTTGCAGGGAGTACATGCGAACCTGCTATGTAAGGTCCACTTAAGAGCAAAGGTACAACCTACCACCTCTCATCTTTGGAGTGGCGAGGAGTAATGTTCTTACCCGAATGCCAGTCGATATCTTGCATGAGTAATTTATCCTCAGGGATGTTATCTTTTCTCTTCAACCGAGCACCCCAAGCGAGATTTCTTATTTCTCATGCCTATTACTTCATAATTTTCAAAAAGTTTTCTCAGTGTATCTCTCGGGGGATTATTTCTAAATTTACATATTTGGGGTCTCTGACACTGTTAGGATATAAAGATCCTTTGCCAGCACCACGACTGGCAAACTCAAGCATTAGGCGGATACAATCGCCGCTTAATTGATAGACAGCTCGCGAGAAGTTCGGATGGGAAAGGATTTCATAAAAGAGTGGCATCTCAGGATCATATAAAAGAATGGGAAGTCCTGCGAGAAGTTGACCTGATAGGTGTAGAATACACCGTATTTAATATCTAGTATTTATGCTTTCTTTGCGAGTTTTCTTGTAAATTATGTATCTTATGTGTGCTTTTGAGTTTATTAGGTGCAATGGAGTCATTTGGAGCAAAAAGACCAATTGGAACTCGTTCAAATACAAGATTTCTACTTTTCATTGTGTAGAGGACGAGAAGATGAAGACGATGGCGAAAGAACGGAGTCATTCTGAGATCGTATGAAGAAGTTATGAGCAAAATGAGAATCAGAAAGAAAAGGGCAAGATGGTCATTTTAGTGGTGAATGCTATTGGCACCCCAATACAAGTTAAGGGGTTGCCACTTTCAGAGGAGCTGTTAAAGGCAGTTAGGCCATTTACTAGGGGGAAGCTAGAAATCAAGTGCTAACAGATACTTGTCATTTTACTAGGGGCACCTTCATCTTCTTCCCTAATTTAACAGATACTCGACGGAGGTTTGTTGCATGAACGCTGGGGATTTGCTGCGGTCGATGATGGTTGTGACGAGAAGAACATGAGCAGGCAGTGAAGATAAAAAGGGTTCGATCGAGCAAGTTTTCATGGAGCTGATGATTACGGATGCTGCTCGAGTATGGTCATGATTCAGTGATGACGCTGTTACTCCCGATGGAGATTAAGAAGAGAGGACGTGTGACAGTAGTTACTAGGGTCGATGCCACTAGCGATGGTTGGCTGAGAGATGCAGAGAAGGTGGAGTCTCAATGAGCGCTGCTGTGCTTTCAATGAAGTGATGATGGTACTCGGTAATGGCTGTTTGTTTATCAGAGATGATGAGATGTTGCGGTGAGAATCGAGCTCGAGTTGAAACAGTTGGTTGGATGCCGCCATTGAGCTTGGCAGCGATGATGGAGAAATGAGTCGAGATAAAGATGATGAGCTGTTTCTGATGTTCTCGGTATTGACTGATGTTGCTGCTGACAGAAGAACGGAAAGAATATGGTGTTGCTACTCGGGTTGCGAACAAGACTTGACATGGAGTTTTTACGGTGATGGACTGAGCTTGGTAAGGCATGAAGGCGAACCGAGTTGAGCTGGGTTCTACCATTGGCCATTGAAGCTGCAGTCTGTGATGATGATGTCAGGGATGGGATATCGAAAAGCTCAAGGAAAAATAATGGGAAGATTGCAAACCCGGAGACGATTGAGCTGAGCTGGTGATTTTGGTGGAGATAAAGAGAAGAGGGAAGCTCGAGCTGTTGGCTGCTATTCTGAAGCAGAGAGAAGATTCGAAATGGTGCTGAGTTCATTCGTTGTTACAGGAGATCGGAAAATGGAATGCTGCTATTGATGGAAGGTAGTATCACTGTTGGTTATGCGAGATTGGTAGCGGTGATCAAGATGTTGGCAGAGAAGGTTGACTCGAACCTTGCTGTGATGATGATGAAGATTAGCCGACGCTGGAGGAAGCTGTAGTTGATGGTGGTTGGCGGCAGCGGACTGATAATATGGAAAGGGTAGATAAAATAACGAGCAGTGCTGTGTTGGCTGGGATGATGGAGTTCGAGATGAATCTGTGATGACAACGAGGGAAGACTGAAGGGTATACTGTCAGTTCTATGGAACTGACAGTTGAATGAATTTAGGTGGGATGGACTTTCACCACCTTCGTGGGCCTGTAAGCTGATTGCAACCACATCTCATGAGCAGAGAGTGGACGTGAGTTTCCTACTGGAGTTTCGATGATATTTGGCAAGAGTTTGGCAACCCTCTGGCACGGAAAGTCATGCACGGGACACAATTCTTAAGGAGGTGCAATTTCCTAATTTTACTAGGTTTCCTAGTTTTCTAAGAGGAGGTTACAAAACTCTATATATAGGGAAGCCTAGGCAAAAAAAGGAGGATATCTTCTAATTACGTTTTATTATTATCTCTTCTACTTTATTCTAGGGTTTAGAACCATGAAGTCTTTTCTCTTTCTTCTTGTGATGAACTCCATGAATATGAACTAAGTTTTTATTATTGGTTGAAGATGTAGTTGGATTTTGCAACCAAGTTATGATTTTTATGAATTAGTTTTCTCTCAATATTATCTTTCACTTTCTACGGGTTATAATAATTGCATGATTGATGGATTGCAATATGATTGAATGTTTGTTTAGTCGAGTCTAGAATTGATTGAACTCACATCCATATCTATAGCTATTTTAGGTTTTCATCGAGCGATAACCTTGAATACGAGTAGCATGATATGATTCTAGGTTGTAGTGATACATCCTCGTAATCATATGTAGAAATTGACCTTTGTTCGAATTGTTTGTGCTAATGTATTTCAATTGCATTGATTAGCCTATTTCGAAACTTAATGCTCCTAGGAATTGAACTTGATTAGCGCAAGGCGTTAGGTTATTCTTTAGGTAGAATTCACATACGCAGCCCTAATGTGTGTGTCGATAACTTTGGAAATTTACGGAGTATTCTTGCAATAAGGTATTCTATGGCTTTTGATGATAGCGAGATTAAATACGAATTCTATTCATATATTCATAAACTTGTTTACAATTGAAGATGAAACCTTTATCCAATATTTTCACATCCTTGATTTGCGTGATTTATTTCTTTTGTTTACTTTTTATTTATTTTTATTTACACAATCAGAAAATCCTCGGTGTTTTATATAGGAAACCATAACAATTTGACAACCTAGACCTCTCTGTGGGATCGATCCTTTCTTGCCCTTGCTATATTTATATTTTGAGTTGTGAGAAAGTGTAATTATATTTGTGTCGCTTACGACAGCGATTAACCTAGCGAAACAATAATCTTGTGATCATCACATTGATGATCAGAAAAAAGCTTGGCAGTGAGTATAGATGAACATCCTTGATTAGGAATGGTAGAAAGGGTGAAACCTTTATCTTGCAACTTTTACGAGTCTCAATAAAGCGAGGTTTGTACATACGACTAAGTGAAGCCATTATCAATATAGGAATGGATAAAGAATCGAAGATTAAGATATAATAAAGATTGAAGATTTGCAGTAATAGAAGCGCAACTTGCAGAAGAAGAAGATTAAAGAAAAGTTGCAGAGGGAAAACGAAAGAGGAAAAGAGAAAGATATGAAAATTATATATAAAGAGAAACATCCTCGGGAGAAACGAGAGCATTTAATGCGAGAGGGGACATGAATGGTCAAGAATAAACGATTGAAAGAGACGTGTCAGGAATAGAATGGAGGAGTAAACATCTGTAATAAAGCCCGTGTGGAAAGGTGGGACTGAAACAAATGTAGGTAAACAGTTGCGGCAGTTCAAAAATATGGATTCTCATGACATTCTCTCCTTCGTAGAGAAGACATGAGAAGAGGCAAGATGTAGGATCAGAATATCGCGACAACAACAATTCGCGAAGGCAACGCATAACAACGTTGCGAATGAGTCGCAGAGGGTTAAACATGAATGACACCTTTGGATGACGATAGGAGGATATGAAATTTGGCGAAAGTTAAGAAGTGTCGCGAGTATGAATACTTGTACGCCCGCGACACTTCGAGAGACATTCCCGAAAATAAAGGGGCTTAGTTTGTCATTCACTATGTATTACCCTATATAAAGGGATGAGTGAATTTGTTGTAAGGGGGTTTTTTCTTTTGGAATAAAAAAGCAAGTCATTAGGAGAGAGAAACAGAGAGAATGTTTGTAAGTTCTTAAGTGTAATTTCATCTTCCGGTGTAAACATTTCAAGAAAATTATTAATAAACATTCATAATTGTTCATCTATTATCTTTTGAATGGATTAGTTATACAAAATATAGTGAGGGGTGTATTGTGGGATTTCCTGCAACTACAAGAATTATTATAATGATAGTTCAAATCGCTCGACAAGGTCATCTTATAAAAGACCTGAATATAGAAAGAGAGATGACTTTGTAAATGCTAAGACAAGATCTGATGTTCCAAATTAGAGAAAAGTTGTTTCGCAAAGTATTCAAAAGGAAAATCGTCCTAATGGTATGAAGGAGAAAGATGCTCCTGCGAAACCCTCCTCTAAATGGGTCCCAAAATCCTCCATATATAAAAAGGGACCAAAAGTTAGTCACAAGAATGACTCTCAGCTGTTAATTGTTGGTGACAATAATTACACGAGTTTTCTTGAAAGACTAAAGAAAGACATCATGTCTGAATTCTCTTGTACTAGTGGACGTTGTGATAATGACACTCTTCATCACAAGTCAAATAAGAAAAACAAGAGATGGAACAAGAGAAAACAAACCAAGCAAGAGGTCAAGAATGATGATTCGGTCTTAGTCACTCGTGATGAACAAGACAAGGATCAACTCAACACAACCTAGTTGTGTTGGAATGTGCATGCTCACCTTTGTGCTCAATCTTATGAAATGTGAGGAAGCACATAAAACTGAGCACATGATCTCTTGGTTATTATATGACTAATTAACATCTTTAGGGAGATTTCTTTTCTTCTATTCTCATACCCTCTCTATCTATATTTGAACTTTTGATGGAAACGGTAATTTGAACTTTATGATGTTGATATCTACTGATCATATATGTGTAGCTCTTGTTTATACGGTTAAAACGAGCCAAAAATCACTGAATTCGGACATCGTATGCAAAAGTTATGCCAAAAACAGTTTAGTGTTTTGATCCTTCACTAGTTACATATGGTAACCGATCCTAGTGAGTGGTGCAATACGAAGGAGTGTAAAACTGTTTTGCCTATAACTTCTTCGTCCGAACTCGGAATGACCTCATTCTTTTTGGGTTGGTTTCGTAATTAAATTCCCTACAAGATTGAGGAAATTGAAATACTTGATTCTTTGTTGAATATTTATGGTGTATTGCATTTGGATTTATGAGATGTCTGATTTCGGTTTTCATAACCTTAATATTCAATCTCATATGATGATGTGAACCCTTATGGTTTGGGTGACTTTTTGGTTTAGCAAGATTAAGTTCTAGACCATGTTGGTAGGATTTATCAAAGGATCATGAGGGGTTCTGATTAAAACAATATGTGAAAAAGTCACAATATGTTGAATCGGTTTTGGTTTAGCATAAAAGAATATGTGTTTCGTGGTTTTCAACTTTTGCTTGCAATAGTTAAAACTGGTTTTCAACCTTTCTCTTGTAAAGGTTGGTTGTTGTTATTATTTTGTTTTGCATAAGGATGACAACATAATGATATTTCGATATCAATTCTCCCTGGAAGAAGATGCAAACATATTGGAGAAGAGGATGAGAAATTTGAGGTAACGACTTTGTTAGTTAATCGTTTTTCTGTTTAAGAAAAGCCTGAGTTTATTGCGTATATTTATTGCTTTTGCTTAACAAAATTTCAGTACAATTGATGTTTTATTCCATTATTTGTGTATGGATGTGTGTGTGATTCAATTGTTTCCGGTTAAGAAAAACTATTGTTATCTTGCTTTATTGTTTGGTATCAATCGTTTAGGCTTACAAAATTTCGGTGCAATTGCGGTGCTTTAATGTCTATGTTGTTTCAATTGCTTCCGTTTGAGGTGAATAATTATGCAAGTTGATTTATTTGGTTTCTATGAATTGTTTATGGCTTAATGAAAGAAAAGGTTTACGGGATGAATTGTTTAGTCCAATTCGATTCCGGATAAGAGAAACTACGTTAATTACGATCTTAGTTAGACTTATCAAAGTGGAGGTTTCGGTTATTCAAGTCTAATCGAATGCTTTAACAAGGAATGCTAGTTAACTAACCTACTTGTCTTGTTTAAAAGTTAAAGGTCTAAGCTATATGGATAATCAGAACCTGATGAGTAAAATAGAGTTATCTTTATTTTGGTCTTATCGAACAAGCGACTGTATTTGTATAATCAGTTTAGCAAAAGAACTAAAGTGCTGAGTTGATTTTTGGTTTGCTAAAATATTAGGGAAAATTGCTTCGGGCAATTGTTTCCTTGGTAACATATCAAAACAAAATTACTTTGTAGTTTCGGTTTTGATATTGGTTATCAAAAATAGTGTGAGGAACCCTCGTGCTTAACTCTTATAGGTTTGCAATTCTATTTTGAGATTTGTAAGATCCTTTTAGTTTGTCCTTTATTTGCTCGTACCTTTGTCATTTTGTGACAAAAAAGGGGAGAAATATATGGAGTAAACAAGTGATACTGGTATTGATTTATATTGATTGGTATCACTAAGGGAAAGGACATTGGTGCTTAAATGTTTATCTAACGAAAGAGTAAAGCATAGACTAAGGGGGAGTAGGATATCATATGATACTTGTAGTTATATGGACTACAAAGGAATAACAAAGACGTGCGTATTGATAAAATCTACTTAACTTACCTTTAGGGGGAGTATTAGCTTTGTTATTATAATGTCAACAGTAGCATTTATGGATTGAATGTATACAGGTTATTGTGATGTTGAATTTTGGAATCAAGCGTATGTGTAATGAATTCTTGTAATTTGTTTATCCATATGATGTAAGAGTTTTGTCACTAAAATTGTCAAAGGGGGAGACTGTTAGTGCATAGCTCGGTTGAACCCACCAAGCGCTGGTATGTCAAGTTTGGTTGTCATATTTTAGTGAACCAAAACTCATTTAAAGAGTCGCTTGATTATGTACTAGAGTCAACTTCGTATAGGTTAGCTTGAAAGTATTAGGATATGAGACATTACAAGTATTGCGAAGACTTGAAGAAGTGAAGAAGTAAGGAGCCACAACGACAACATCATCCTTCCACTTGAGGTTAGTGATATTTGACTTGAACTGTTTCATTCCCTAACGTATCTTTCAAGTCGTGCATATTGAAAACATAACTTCGAAGCATGAATTATTACACTCTAGTTAGACGTAGTATTAAGGAATACAATACGAAGTATAACGCTTATCTTTTGAACTTCGTATATAAGACATTGACATAATCGTTTGAATGCTATTGTGATTATGTATGGGTATGAGGTGAAGATTTTATCCTAGGAAACAATGTTTTACATTAGTTTAAAGGAAGTAAATTCATGAACTTGTTTCGTGAATCGAAAGGGAAATCGCTAGGCTTATTGGTATTGTGATTCATTGCATATCTTTTGAACTACCAATATGTATGATTAGTATAACCGCTCATGACTTGTTTATGTTCTTGGTAAAACTATTCACAAGGCCTGAATTTTGTATTGGTATGACTTTTATTAGTGAAACCGATCTTAAGTAATCACCTGAGATGGTATGATCGATTTATTGTTATTGGTATGACCAACTCTAGGCAAAGGGGAACCGATCCTATGAAGAGGTGCAACCGATCACAAAAGGGGAATCGATCCTTGTACGAGGTGCAACACGTTTTTAGTATATGGGGGAACCGATCCTATGAACATGTGCAACAAGTTTTTAGTGAAAGGGGAACCGATCCTATGGACATGTGCAGCAAATACAAGTAGTTACCATAAGTATGTGAGGAACCGATCCTAGTACCTAGTCAACCGAATTTTTGGAAAGCTAGTGTGACTATGCACAATACTCACATGGAGGTATAACCGAAACTTGTTTTGGTAGAACCGTGAAACCCATGATTTGTGATTGAGTGTTCTTAATCAATCACATAGTTCTTGAAAGTCAGATGAACCAATTCTAAACTCGTTTGAAGGTGTGGAAAATCGGTTTCAAGATTGTAAGTATGAAAGAGGACTTACAAAGTAAAGATGTCGACATACTTTGAACATGTGCAGTAACGCTTATCTTTTATTATTCAAAGATATTCCTTAATAGCTATAGGAAAATCCCGGATCAAAATTGAGAATCTTTTAATTAAGGTTTTTAATTTTATTTTTGGAAAATGAAAATTGGTAATGTGCATTTACTAATTGGAGATTTTCTAAGAGATTTTTGGTCAATGTTTGGACAAAGCATTTCCAGGAATTATGGAAACCGAATCTGGAATATATTGCATATCTTGAGAATATTTTCGGTTTTGGAAATTCCTTGGTGTCCAAACTTCCTTGGTCTATAAATACCAAAGTTTGCATTTCTAGCAAACTAATCCTCAAAGCCAACAAAGCTACTTAGTTGTGTTGTTACTGATGTGATTTTGAAGTTGTTTGTAAAGTGGTAAGAAAGATGTCGTTCACTCAGACTTGTAAAGGATGATTTTTAGATTCAAATAAAACTAGAAAACTCAAAGAAGGTTGTATCAAGATTTTAAAAGCATTGAGACTCGGGATTCCACCAATCTCCAATTTCTATGTGATTTAATCTAATCAATATTCATGCAACTCTTTACGTTTGGAGTGATTCTAATATTTTTGCCTAGACAAGTAGATTCTCAAAACAATAGTTGTATATCGAAAGCATGGACCATCAAAAGACTTAACCTAAGCATGACCCATCAATTGAGAACACAACCACTTAATCAGAATCATATATTCGATTTCAGTTCAGTGCAAATAATCATAAAAGAAATGGCAAAAATCATTAAAAATAGAGATTACCATATAATAATTGGAAAAATGGCTTCCTCCGTCGCCTTAGCAAAGGGGTTTAGCTCCTCATGTTATTCACGTGCTCAAAATAGGTGTTCATAGCTCAAATAGGTGAAAAACAAGAGAAAAGTGCTAATCTGAGAGATTTGCTTGATTTAAAGGTGTTGCAATCACACTTGTTACAAGAAACATTAATAATAAACTGTTGTAGAATATAAAGACTGCTCTGCGGATCGACTCCGTTGGTCCAATGTTCTTCGTGTTCTTGATAACTGCAGCAGCAGCAACAACAATTCCTGCAGCTCTGATTTCTTCTCCTCTGTGCCTTTGTTGGTGCCCCAAAGTCTCGACTCCCACTCCGTTACTCTCCCCAAAGGCTTTTATACACCTACAGGCCGATTATAACTCGTGAAAATCCTTCCTTTCTTTTCTTCCAAGTTCCGTACTTTCCTCTTTTATTATTCTCTCTTGTACGTCTCCTGTCTTTCCAAAACTTTCCAAATACTCTGTGAAATATGAAAACGAATCTACGAGAATATCTCGTGCCATTACTTGCACGTAATTTCCAAATATATCACAAGTCCGAAAATAAGTCCACCTCTTTGTAATCCGAGAATAAGATAAACTCTTTCCCTTTTTAACGCAACAAACTCCGCTTACCAACCCTGTTTACCGTTAAAAGGTTTATCCAGTCGAAAACCAAGCCAAACTACGACTGAAACTCGTTCAGAATCAATCCAAACAACTCCGGGTATCTCTCAAACCATGTTATCCAAAAACTCGATTGTCCAGCCAAACCTAGCCGAAACAATCCACTGCACCAACCCTGTTTAGTCAATCCAAGTCCAGCCCAAACAATTCTGGCGATTGAATCTCATTAAACACCTTCCAAATTCCGAACCCTAAACTCTGTTCTCGCTGGAAATATTCTCCCGCCAATTTGCATATATTGAATTCTTGAAGATGACTGCCCCTTATCCATTCCCGGGGTGCGAATAGCAAGTGGTCACCCCTTAGTAATTGAGGTGCCCCTTATCAAAATGAGGGGTCCGAATAGTAATTTTCTCCCACGAGCGCAAATACCACTTTTCGAGCCAATTTTCCCGCAAAAGCTTATTTCTCCAAAAACACCTACAAAAACATAAAATAATCAAATAAGTATAAAATCGAGCACTAACAATACACATAATTGAGATCAAAATAGACACATAAATGCGTCTATCAAATACCCCCAAACTTATTATTTGCTAGTCCTCGAGCAAATCAAATCTAGAAAATAAAATCCTAACTCACTGTCATCGCAGCATCATCGATTGCATTTAGCGTATGCAATAAGCCTTTAAACCCCTAGGTGGCCCTAGTGGCCGAGTTATAGTCTCGGGAGGGCTTACAAGAGATATACCCACAAAACCTTTACACCCAGGACCCTAGCTATCTATGCGTAACCTTGGAAGGCACTAAAGAATCTCCTTGGTTGGCATACTTACCGACTACGGGAGGAAGTACCACGATGCGAAATTCCAATTGATGTACACGAGTTTGCACTCAAGCATACTAAAATTCATATATAAGTGATAGAGTTCTACTCGGATAGTTTGGACATCATAACCGAGTCAACCAATCACATGGATAGATTATGAGATGGATATAGAAAAACATAGATGGTTTTGATGTTGACCAAGGTGAATGGTGTTTCTCATATCTGTCACGAAGGCCTTTGCCAAAACGAACCTATCCTAATGGACCGAGATCTTGGTCCGGACTAATATCAACACAAGTGGCATATACAAGGGAACCAGTGGTCGATAATCCTAACTCTAGGTCAACTAAGCTGGCATATACAAGGTACCAGTGGTCAACTTTATTGAATTTATTCCGGTTGGTCTGGTGGTCTGGTCTCAATTTTTTTTTTTTAATTTTTTTTTTTTAAATCTCAGTCACTCTATTTCACCCTAGCAGTGGTAACAACTTGAATCATGAGCCCCACCTAATCACTTAGAGAAACATATTTTAAAGAAAACAAAATAAAAACAGAAGTGAAAAGGATTCAACGAGATATGGAGAAACTATCATGTTTTTTTTTTTTTTTTTTTTTCTAACACCTGAGCTCTGTGCTTTTATGAATAGACTCTTTAGATGTTTCCATCTAATCAGATTGGTTCCTCAACTCCTACAACCAAGATGCTCCCATCCACTTAGATTGGTTAGTGCCATCCTTAATAAGCATAAATTTCTAGGCTCTGGAGTTTAACAATGCAACTAAAAAGTTTCTCCCATACCCCCAAACTTAAATCTAACATTGTCCTCAATGTTCGAAAGATGAAATTAAAAGCATGAACAAGGAGAAACTGTTACCATTTAAAGCAAAAGAGATAAGGAAAGATATTACCGTGTCGCATGGATGTTGGGTTACCTCCCAAGAAGTGCTAAATTTAAAGTCTTTAGCCAGACGTTAAATACCACAAATGGATAATTACCTTTTCAAATCATATATCAATAGTCGAAACAATTGTGGGTCAACCAAATCAAATAAAACTGCCACAATTATGAGACAACTGCACCAAATCAGAAAAATGAATAGACAGAGCACATCCTCATCCAAGGTTTCCTGCAAGATAACTGTGTTTTTCTGTGGTTCCCACTTGGGCTTCATATGAGTGTCTTGACAAACAGATTCTTCTGAATTATGGGTTTCTAATTCCTGGATTTCATCCCGGACAATATCAGGAGGATCAGGTTGTGGAGTCGGAAGAGACTCAACTAATACCTCGGAGCACACTAGGCTTAAGTCTCAAGTTAGGGACTTCAAATAGGGATACTTGACGATTACTACCCCAAACTTAGAATTTTGGGTGTCTCTAGATAGACTAGTCACAATATTCCTAATTTCTAGACCATCATGTTCTGAAAAGGTCAATTGCTTTCTCTAAGTTATAATAAGGTGGTTCATCCTCGAAATGCATTTGAGGCACACATTTGTAGGACTTATATGTTTCATATCCTATATGGGCAACCCTAAAGTTTCCTTATTGTCTTGAAGTACGGTCACTGGCCTACTCTCATGATCACTATCCAAATCGGAAGCTATAGGCAAAATCTCAGATGGGCCTAAAAATGCATAATTAGGGTCCAACTTAAGAGGATCTTTAGGCTCTTCGAAATAAGGGCTTAAGGTAGATTCGGTAGCTAGTAATGGTTCGAACCTAGCTTTCCATCTGTCGGTATCTAACAAAGGAATAGAATCCAACATAGCATTTACTTGTTCAATGTTGCTATCATCGTCGAAATCCATGCTAAAATGGGCTAGACTCTAATGGATCTTCCGATAAGGTGTTTGGTAATGACTCCTGAACTAAGGTTCCTATCATGTTCACCTCTTCAATGCATGTGTCATCTAGATCAGAATGTAGCTTATTGACATTAAAAATATTCAACTCAATAGTCATATTACCAAAAGATAGATTCATAATACCATTTCGACAAGTTTATGATCGCATTAGACGTAGCTAAAAATGGGCGACCTAAAATCACAGGTATCTGGTTCTCTGAGTCATGGATAGGTTGGGTATCTAAGACCACGAAATCCACAGGATAAATAAACTTGTCGACCTCAATAAGAACATCTACTATCACACCACGAGGAATTTTAACAGACCTATCAGCTAACTGCAGTGTTATCTTGGTAGGCTTCAATTCACCAAGTCCTAGCTGTAAGTACACATGGTACGGCAGTAAGTTCACACTAGCTCCTAAGTCTAGTAAAGCTTTTTCTACCCGATGTTTTCCTATCGTACAAGCAATGGTAGGTGCACATGGGTCTTTATACTTAGGAGTTGTGGGGTTCTGAATGATCGAACTTACATGACTAGCTAAAAAGGCTTTTTTAGGGACACTAAGCTTTCGCTTTCGCGTACACATATCTTTAAGAAACTTGGCATATGCGGCAAATTGCCTAATTGCTTCTAGTAAATGAAGGTTTATGGTAACTTTCTTAAAAACCTCCATTATGTCATTAAAATTGGATTCACTCTTTGTTGGTACTAATATTTGGGAAATGGGGCTCTAGGCATAAAATAGGGCCTCTCGGGGAATCGAATCGGCATCATCGAGAGATTTTATCGGTCCCTCGGCTATGAATGGTCTGAGGGTGAACTACGGTATGCTCACTATCGGGCATGGTTACCTAATTGTCTACTACTCTACCACTCCTAAGGGTTCTAACTGAATTCAACTGATGTGATGGTTTTGCGCCTACTTCATGAACTTATCTAGGGTTTGGTTGTGTTTGACTAGGGAACCTACCTTTTTCTCTCAAGGACTTATTTATCAGACTAACCTGCGTTTTTAACTCGGCAATAGCTTGACTATTTTCTTGCCCTATCCTGTTACTAGCTTATACGCTTTGTGAAAGTGATTGGTGCATCTTTTCAGTGTTTCGAATTAATAAGGCAAGAGTTTCTTCTAGACTTAAAATTTTCTTATCGGACTGATTTTGAAAGTGAGCTGGTCCTGAAGGATTCTTAGTATATCCAAAACCTGTGGGAGCATTCGAATTACTAAACTGACCTTGATTCTGCTCCTTAGACCATGAGAGGTTCGGATGGTTTCTCCAACCAGGATTATAGGTTTCTGAATATGGGTCAAACTTTTGACGGTTATCAAATCTAGTGTTACTATTATAAAGAGCATTGGCTTGCTCTTCAATAGTATGGCCTTCCCAAAAAGGCTCCACTCTACCGCTAGTGTGACCCAATTCTAAAGCTTCTAACCTTTTAGCTATTGCTGCAATTTTGGCATCTGATTCAAAGCCTCCTTCTAGCCTATTAACGTTTCCTCTTCCTAGAAGAATTATTTTCTTGGGTTCCCTACTATTTTCCCATTGCTGGGTATTTTCGGCTCTTTCACTCAAATATGTCATCGCATCATCAACTGTTTGGTTTTCAAATCCACCTGTACACATAGACTCTACTGTGGTTGTAGTGGGATAATCTAAACCCTCATAAAGGATCTGAACTAACCTAACCTTTTCTAAACCATGATGAGGACATTTGGCTAATAGATCATTGAACCTTTCCAAATACCTATACAAAGATTCTCCCTCCTGTTGAGAAAATTTGCAGATTTGCGTCCTAATAGACGATGTTTTGTGCCTAGGGAAAAACTTGTTCAAAAAGGCAGATGTAAGTTGTTCATATGTTTCAATGGACCCGGAAGCCAAACTATATAGCCACGATTTAGCTTTATCTTTCAGGGAAAAAGGAAATAACCTAAGTTTCAAAGCATCATCATCAAGGTTTCTAATCTTTAGGGTACTACAAATTTCCTCTAAGTCCCTAACATGGAAATAGGGGTTCTCATTTTCTTTCCCTAAAAAGATTGGGAGCATATGTAACATCCCAGGTTTAAGTTCATAATTTGCTTCCGTTTCAGCTAACCTGATGCATGAGGGACGAGTAGTCCTAGTCGGGTTCAACAAATCTTTCAAAGTTGCCATTTCTGGATCTACCTGAGTTATAGGGATTCTCTCCTCAGTAAAAGATGGATATTCAAAACTAGACTTTCCAAAATCAGAGGTCTCTAGATTAAGGTAATCAAGATTCTTGTTTCCTAAAATATCACTTCTAGGTTTTTCACGCATAAACCGTCCTAGAGCGTCTCTTTTTCGCTCAGGCATACACAAGAATTCAACAAAAATCTGTGTACATGCAAATGACGGGCTCACTAATTTAGGTAAGCTTGGGTTACCACAGCCAAATATACCCAAAGGTACGAGGCTAAGGTTTGTGGACTTCAAATTGGTAACTCCCAAAAGGCCTAAGGCACGGGTTGACTTACTAATCCACGAGTTTTCCTAAACTCGGTGATCTGATGAGGGATGCAATTGGTGTGTGCAACTGTGTTTTTTTTTTTTTTTAATAATAAATAAAAATAAATAAGCAACCAAATAAAAGAAAATTACAAGTCCAAAAGAAAATAAATAAAAACTAATAAATAAAAGTTCAAAAATAATATCTCTGGTTTCTCCTTTTTTTGGCAAGTTCAACTTTCCACTTATAGCTTCGAGTCAATCCTGCACAACAAAAACAAAAATACCAAAGACGTAAAATAGAACAAAAAATCTAAAAAAAAAAGTAATAAAAATACAAAACCTAAAAATACAATAAACCTAAAACCTAAACCTAAATACAAGTCCGCGTCGGCGGCGCCAAAAATTGATGTGATTTTGAAGTTGTTTGTAAAGTGGTAAGAAAGATGTCGTTCACTCAGACTTGTAAAGGATGATTTTTAGATTCAAATAAAACTAGAAAACTCAAAGAAGGTTGTATCAAGATTTTAAAAGCACTGAGACTCGGGATTCCACCAATCTCCAATTTCTATGTGATTTAATCTAATCAATATTCATGCAACTCTTTACGTTTGAAGTGATTCTAATATTTTTTCCTAGACAAGTAGATTCTCAAAACAATAGTTGTAAATCAAAAGCATGGACCATCAAAAGACTTAACCTAAGCATGACCCATCAATTGAGAACACAACCACTTAATCAGAATCATATATTCGATTTCAGTTCAGTGCAAATAATCATAATTTTTTTTTGCAAAAATCATTAAAAATAGAGATTTACCACATAATAATTGGAAACATGGCTTCCTCCGTCGCCTCATCAATCCTCATGTTATTCACGTGCTCAAAATAGGTGTTTATAGCTCAAATAGGTGAAAAACAAGAAAAAAGTGCTAATACAGAGATTTGCAACAGTTTAAAAGTGTTGCAATCACACTTATTACAAGAAACGCTAATAATAAATTGCTGTAGAATATAAGACTGCTCTGCGACTGACTCCGTTGGTCCAATGTTCTTCGTGTTCTTCATAACTGCAGCAGAAGCAACAACAATTCCTGCAGCTCTGATTTCTTGTCATATGTGCCTTTGTTGGTGCCCCAAATTATCGACTCCCACTCCGTTACTCTCCCCAAAGGCTTTTATACACCTACAGGCCGATTATAACTCGCGCAAATCCTTCATTTCTTTTCTTCCAAGTTCCGGACTTTCCTCTTTTATTATTCTCTCTTGTACGTCTCCTGTCTTTCCAAAACTTCCCAAATACTCTGTGAAATATGAAAACAAATCTAACAGAATATCTCGTGCCATTACTTGCACTTAATTTCCAAATATATCACAGAAGTCCGAAAATAAGTCCAGCTCCCTGTTATCCGAGAATAAGATAAACTCTTTCCCTTTTTAACACGACAAACTCCTCTTACCAACCCTGTTTACCGTTAACAGGTTTATCCAGTCGAAAACCAAGCCAAACTACGACTGAAACTCGTTCAGAATCAATCCAAACAACTTCGGGTATCTCTCAAACCATGTTATCCAAAAACTCGATTATCTAGCCAAACCTAGCCGAAACAATCCACTGCACCAACCCTGTTTAGTCAATCCAAGTTCAGCCCAAACAATTCTGGTGATTGAATCTCATTAAACACCTTCCAAATTCCGAACCCTAAACTCTGTTCTCGCTGGAAATATTTTCCCGCCAATTTGCATATTTTGAATTCTTGAAGATGACTGCCCTTTATCCATTCCCGGGGTGCGAATAGCAAGTGGTCACCCCTTAGTAATTGAGGTGCCCCTTATCCAAATGAGGGGTCCGAATAGTAATTTTCTCCCACGAGCGCAAATACCACTTTTCGAGCCAATTTTCCCGCAAAAGCTTATTTCTCCAAAAACACCTACAAAAACATAAAATAATCAAATAAGTATAAAATCGAGCACTAACAATACACATAATTGAGATCAAAATAGACACATAAATGCGTCTATCAGTTACTGGTGGAGCCGCCTATTCGGAGAGGAAAGTAACCTAATTAGCGAAATCTCTTACGGCCGCTTGGTTTAAAGACTTCTTTGGGATTGAGAAGCTCTATTAGTACCGTTGGTGGGAAACTAGATAATTGCGGTTTATTATTAGTTTTCGATTGATTTTATTGACTAACGGTTGTTGAACTTTGATTGCACCTAGTTTGTTTATGCTTGATAATCTTCTCTTCTGATATAAGATTCACTCAAACTAGATCGAAGTTTCGACGGGGATCTTTAGACTGTTTGTAGATCTAAAGTCGTCTTGTGATAATCCATTGTTTACTGGACTCAGTTAAATGCGTGATTGATCACAAGTTGTGTGCAGTGTTTATTGAAGATTTGAAGACAAAGAAGATTTTGAAGATTTCGATTTGGGTTCATAATCTTTGGTGTGCACAATACTTGTTTGATTAAAGAGGATCCAACTATAATCGTTTATCCTTGTGGTAGATTGGATTGATTAGTTGAGTAGATCGGCATCAATACGTTTCTTTGTGATTCAAAGTATTGATTACAAAATCTAGATGATTACTTCGGTAATTGTTAGTAGATAGATCTAAGGACCTGACAAAGGAGTTTATTGAGATAAACGGAAGAGCCTTTTGTCGAACTCGCATCACTTGATTGAAAAGAGTTAATACCAAACATATTTGTTGTTCCTTACTGTTTGGAATACGAACCAAAGGAATTGTTCCAAGTACGTGACTTATTACAAATTGGAGGCGTGGGAATACAGACGGAACTAAGTGAACTATAGGTTTAGTTGCTTGGTCTCAACTATACGAAGTTGGTTTGATTTTGTATAGCGCTTAATCTTGGGAGTATTCAATTCTGGACAAGGTCCCGGGGTTTTTCTGCATTTGCGGTTTCCTCGTTAACAAAATCTTGCTGTGTCTTTTACTTTTCTATTTCCGCAATTATAATTGATTTTATTATAATTAGAAGTAAAATACACAAACGTTAATTCCTATTTACTTGATATTAATCTTATTGTGTTTGGTTAAGTCCGAACCTCTTATCAAGTAAACGTACTTCGTTGTTGTATTGTCTCGATCTCGTATCCATAGACGATCACACGAAGTGTGAACCGATTAGTTGTATTCTCTCGACTCAGTCCATAGACAATCACTTTCGGAGAAATGACTTATAGGTGGAAAAGTTTTAGATTGAGGTATATTTGATTACCATCGTCTTTTCAGGTATGCCCTTCAAATTCCAGCCTTAGTGCATACACTATCCTATCACAAGTGGGTGTTGTGATAACGATCCCTATCCCTGCACCTTCCTTGTTCCTGGATCCGTCGACGAAGACTTCCCATCTTTGTTGACTAGATGGTTCGAGCACATCAATCGGGTCTTTTCCATCTTCGTCTATCTCTGGTATGCCCTTCACTAATTCGCCGTTATCCAAAGGTAAGTCTGCCAGGAAATCCGCCAAGACTTGTGATTTTTGGGCAGTTTGGATCTCATGTATGATGTTGAATTGTTCCAACTGCGTATTCCACTTTGCTATTCTTCCTACCTTTCCTGCATTTTTGAGAAAAGATTCCAGCGGGGCTTTGCTTGGGACACGAACATAGTGAGTCAGAAAGTAGGTTCGTAGCTTCTGTGTCGCCCATACTAGTGCCAGTATGAGTTGTTCAATCTTAGTGTAGTTTCTCTCTGCTGTATTGAGGGTTTTGATGATGTAATATATCGGCTGCTCCACCTTCGTGTTGGTCCTAACTAGCACAGAACTGATTGCATCCTCGGTTGCATCTATGTATAGTGCCAACACCTCATCGGGTTCAGGTTTTTTGAGGATCGGGATCATTGCCAAATATTCTTTGATCTTCTGGAAAGCTTCTTCACACTCAGTGGTCCATGCGAACTTATTCTCTTTCTTGTGGATATTAAAGAAGTGTTTGCATTTGTCTGATGATCTAGTGATGAATCTCCCAAGTGCCGTTATGGATCCGTTGAGTTTTTGGACTTCTTTCAAATTTTTTGGGGATGGCATTTCCACAATGGCCTGGATTTTAGTGGGATCGACTTTGATGCCCCTCTTTGTTACCAAATATCCTAGGAACTTTTCTAATGTGACACCGAAGGTGCACATTTCCGGGTTCACTTTCATGATGTATTTCCTCATTGCACTGAAGATATCTCTCAAGTCCTGATGGTGATCCTTGCGCAGTTTACTTTTGACGAGCATATCATCAACATAGACTTCTAAAGTTTTCCCAATCCATGTCTTGAAGATTGCATCAACCATCCTCTGGTATGTTGCCCCTGCATTCCACAGTCTAAAGGGCATGCAAATGTAGCAGTAGAGTCTGTGTGGAGTGAAGAATGATGTGTATTGTTGATCTTCTTATGCCATGGCTATCTGATTGTAACCGGAATATCCATCCATGAATGATAGTTCTTCGTGACCTTCTACAACTTCCACTAATTGATCGATGCTTGGGAGCGGGTAGCTATCCTTCGGGCATGCTTTGTTGAGGTTGGTAAAGTCGATGCATATCCTTACCCCCACCGTTCTTTTGTGGTACGATGACCATGTTCGAGATCCACGTGGGATATCTGACTTCTTTTATGAATCATGCATCCATAAGTTTGTTGAGCTCCTTCTGAACTGCCTGATGGTATTCTGGTGCTACCTTGCATAATTTTTGTCTTGGGTTCGTGCCTGGATTTATTCGAAGTTCGTGTTGTATGATCTTTGGATCGATCCCTGGAATATCTCCCAGCTTCCAGGTGAAGATGTCCGCATATTCCTTGAGCATCTTGATTAATTCTTCTTCCCGATCTTTATCCATTAAAGTTCCTATCTTGATTATCTTGGGATCTGCCTCTGTTCCAATATTAATTTCTTTGGTAGGTTCGACTGGCGTGAACGTATGCTTGGGTTCCCCTAAAGAGGAACGCTCTTTAATTGTTATTTTATGGATTCTTCGTCATCCTTGGCCACTGAACCGCTTGCTTCGGTAGTTAGCACGGTGCTAATCTTCGTTAGACTCTTCCCTGAAATTTCTTCGAGATATAGGTTGATCGCCTTGTCTTTGGCTTCTGATTTGTTTTTGCCCCTCCGGGCCTTGCATTGATATTCCTGTCCACTGTTAAGTTGATTCTGCTGAGCCTGGCATTCTTGTGCGGTGACTTGATCGCCTTTGATTTCCATTTCTCCCTTGGGCGTTGGGAATCTAAGGTATTGATGGTACGTTGCCGCTACTACTTTGAGTTTGTGCACCCATCTTCGTCCGATGATGGCATTATAGGGGGATGGTGCATCTACCACGCTGAATCTGGTGCTGACCTTCATCGCTCCGGCCTTGACTTCCAAGACGATATCCCCAAGGGGCTTCGTTGCTGCCCCGTTGAATCCATAGATGGTGTAGTAAGAAGATATTAATTTCTCATCATTTAATTTCATCCGCTTGAAAGTGTCATAAAATAAGACCTTGACTGAGCTCCCTCCATCAATCAATATCTTCTTTATATTCCATCCGGAGACAGGTAGCGTGAGCACCAAAGGGTCATTATGATCTTCCATGTCTTCCTCAACATCATCGGCATAAAAAGTTAACGATGCATTCATCCAGTCTTCGTGTCCATCCACTTCCTCTTCATCTATCTTATATAACTCACAATAGTACTCGCATTGTTTTCTCAACCTTTTTCCGATTTGATCAGTCAATGACGGGCCGCTGGGCTCTGAGCAGGAAATGGTGTTGAGCGTTCGGTCATTCTCTGGTAAGTGGACTTTCTTGATTTGTTGGGTCCTTTCTTTGGTTGTTGGATTTAGAACGTATTGTTTGAGGTCGCCCACGCCTATCAGCTTCTGGATCATTATCTTGAGATATTTGCATTTCTCCGTCTGGTGACCGTTGAAGCAGTGGTACTCACAGTGTTCCTTTGAATTCTCGGATCTTGGTGGCTGCTTTCCCTTAGACCATGGTCATTCGAGGTTGGTTCGGTCCTTGATCTCTCTCAAGATGCAAACGTAGCTGGTATTAAGCTCATGTAGACCCGATCTTCGAACTTTTGATCGTTGCGCCGATGGTCGTCTCTTCGTCCTCTCTTATCTTCGTTGAAACGTTCGGTTGAGCTAGTCCTTTTTGATCCGCTGGCTTGCTCCACTGAGTCCGTTCGATGAGATCTTTGTATCTGGGCTCTGGGATTCTCCCATTGGATTTCTTCCAACCTGGCGTGCTTTTCGATAATTACTCGGAGATCTCCTTCGGTTGAGGGGTTGCTTCCATGAATCTCGACAAATAACGGGCTCATCCCATCCAATCCCCATTTGTAGCAATTAATGCTAACCACCGGGCTAACGTTCCCTATTACTTGACAAATCTTGTGCAACCTATCGGTGTACTCTCTGATCGTTTCCTTAGGTCTGATTTCTAGCGAGAAAAGCATGTCAATACCCGCATTGACAGTCTTGTTGTACATGTATGTCTCCAAGAATACTTCGTTGAGTCGGCTGTAAGAATCGATAGAGTTGGGGGGGTAGGTTATCGAACCATGATAATGCCGATCCTTTAGACTTGAGGGGAAATATGTGCACAAAACTACGTCGTCTCTCTCCCATCGGGTCATTATTCGGTTATAATCACCAACCGTAGGTAAAGATGGGGAGTTTTCTTGGATCGTTTAAACCAAGTCATAGCATTCGAAGAATCCTTTTCCTTTAGGGTCCAATTCTCCATCCAATTCCAAGGATCGGACACTTTGGTGGGATGAGTGCTCTTGTCATTATGTCCGAGTTTCCCACTTTGGTGCACCTCGCACCCGATTCCAACCCACATACATATGCAATTTATCCATTGCAACTCAACACCGTACAACCAATTCAATACCAAGATGGCAAGTGCGCAATGTTGAGACCAAACTCCGCAAATTAGTTCCTTAGGCCACCCCCAATTCATTAATGGTGTAGTAATGGCTTCTCTCATTACTTCCTCTATTCTTCCTCCTCCTTGCTTCGCCTTCAACTGCTTGATTTCTTCCATCATTTCAGTACGAAGATTCTCCATAGCAAGGAAGTGTTCATCCCTTATCGCTGATCGCCATGGTCTTCGGGATTCGCTATCGAAGTAATCAGAATCTTCTGACACATAATCGGGATCGGATGATCTGGTTCTTCTTGCAACTCGTCAGTTTAGTGGTTCTGAATTGTTAATGTTCGTTACTATCATTCTTCATTCGATCCTGATTTGGCTGTGGTGCTTTCGAATTTGCCTCGTCATGCCAGTTTTCTACCTCGGCACTAAAGGTGATCTTATCCTTGAGTTCTTGATTCTCTCGTGTAAGTAACACTACAACATCGGCGTATACCTTCTGATTCTTCTTCAATTCATCGAGTTCTGCCATTAGTTGGATGGAGTGGTTTGATCTCTGGTTCGGAGTTACTACTTGTACTTGTCCACCAGCAGCAATGGTATGGTCTTCGTCTATAGTCTGGATTAGTGAGATCGGCGAATCTAGGGGTAAGACCTGGAGCTCCATAGGTTGAGGTGCTGGCTGGTTCGCTGTCAGCAGGGGTTGAGTCATTTCATTGGTTGGTTTTTCTCATCGGTTAGCGGCATTCCATAGACGGGTTGCTGCATCGTTGATTCCGTAACTCCTTCTCGTTGTTCGTTTGCACGGGTTGTTGCTGCCATCTTCGCTGCATCGGCTTTAGCTGCTGCAGTTTTGAGAGCTGCCGCTGCTATTGCATTAGCATCCAGTGGTGGGGTACTTTCCTCTACATTCTGCCTTTTGCTGGCTGCTTTCAGCTTCTTACCCTTCTTCTTGCTTCGTGTTACAAACGGTGTGGTTCTTGGTGTCTCCTTTGACGCTGCCTTCGCTTTTCCAACATCTTTTGTTTTGTCCATGTTCTGCAAGAAATAGATTGTTGGCAAGGAAAACATATCCACGAAGGGTTTTGTTAGTCACAAGCATAATGGCGATGTAAGAGTAAACAAATGTGTTTTTTGTTAGGCGTGAGCTTAAACATAATCCTATTATGGATCTGCCAAAGTGAAGGTTATTTTAAAGCAGAAAACGTAGATCCGAAGATTTTTTCAAGAGAAAACATGGATCCAAAGATAGACCTAAAGATATTTTACGAGAGAACATAGATCCCAAGATTTTTATAAGAGAAAACACGGATCCAAAGATTTTTACAAGATAAACCAAGGATCCGAAGGTTTTTAGCCGATAATATATCCAATCGTTGTCGCATTTTGAGTCGGTCTTTTAAATCTGCGGGTTTTTGTAGTGAAAAAGTTTTGTTTTACCCAAAACCCTTTTAAATTTGGTCTTTTTTTCTAGTTTGTCACCCAAAGTATGTAATGAAGAACAATGTTGGGTGATGAAATAAGTTCATAGGAAAGATAAATTTTTTACCGGGACAAAAGCGTCTCTGTTTCTAGCGCCAAATTGTGAACACAGATGTAACGATGATAACATCGTGTCCACAATCAATGTTCGCAGTACTAATTAAATTCGTTACTGATTAAAATAGATACAAGATGATAACTAAACTTTTATTGGAAACTCTGAGCCTTCGGGCTCGTCATCGTTTCTTTTCTATTTTGCATGATAGAAGTGCTTATGATGATTAAAACGATGAATATTGAATGTAAAAGTAATAAAGCAATGAGTGAAGAATGTAAATGACACGATGATTTACGTGGTTCATCACTAAGGCCTACGTCCACGGGGGGTTAGGTTTTTCACTATGAATCAAATACGGTTACAAATAGTCGAATGACTCTGAGTAGGGAACGATGATAGGGTAGGATATATAAAACTCATACTTACTGTTACAATTTCTCTCTTTATAACAATAGTTCTCTCTCTCCTAAAATTGATTGACCTCTTCTCCTTTGGTTGAGCAGGGAATTTATAGGCTTCTCCATGTGAGTCTCCCACGTCTGACGCCACTGATGCTTATCGTCTTGGATAACGTGCCGACCCCGAAGACTATCTTCGTGATTACCCGATGCTTTCAACGATAATATATTGTGACGATGGTGTGACTCCTCTTTCTCCATAGGATGTTTGACACGTATCCTATGTTTGTAGCATTTAAGGCGGGTGGTTGGGCAGTCTGCACGCGTCAGATAGTTGCTGCTGCAGCTGTCACTTCCTTTATCAGTGAGGCCCATCTCCTTCGTCCACTTCGGATCTATCTTGGGATGGGGTAAAGTGAACTCACTGATCTTCTACGGTGCTTCGTGGTAGTCTATGTATCAGGTACTCCTTAGCCTGCCCATCGTTGGATTCGTTTGGTGAGGAACACGTGGCAGATGTTGATGATGCATGCCTCTTGGTGTTGTAACATGGCATCATGGTTTTGATGCTCCTCCGCCCCGTGGAATACATGCGTCTTCTTCTTGACATGTGGCAGATCATTTGGTTATGTGTATACAGTAATCCTGTATTTAGTAAGAATGTCAGTGACAGAGTTTCTCTTCCCATATATGTGATAATGCGAGAAAACCTAAAGCCAATAGTACTTATAAGTTAATCTATCTAGATAATTTGAGGCCTTGTTGTGCTTGCTTTTCTTGGCTTAGGTCATACATTACTTCTAAACTAGGAGTATACATTGTAACTTTCTTGGTTACAACTCATTTTAAAAAGGGTACAAGTGTCTTGATCCATCTACTGGCAGCGTGTGCATACCCAGATATGTTGCATTTGATGAGTCTTCTTTTCCATTTAAAGACTTATTATTTGTTTCACATTATTGTCATGTCCTCACTGATACTTTTTATTCTCTCAAGCACACCACTATTGAATCCTTCACTTCGGCTCCAATATAACATGTAGTAGAGTCTGCTTCAATATCTATCACGAACTCTTCTTCAAGCTATTTCAAGCAAGTGCTAGTCTTTCTCGAGCAGAATTGTTAGAGAAAGATTGTATGTTTCTCTTGAAAAAAATCAAATGGTTGATAGGTCAACTAAATCAACCTCTATAATAAGAGAAGATAAAAAAAAATCATGTTACACAAGGATTGGGATATAAAGGGAAGCTTGTGTAACAACGTTTATGAATTAATTTTGATCAGAGGAGGTATCATGAATCAGGGTTTTTATTTTCTCAATTTTATATTATAACAACCCAAATCACGAGTAGTTTAGCGACATGAATTCTTATTTCAAATTTAAACATCCTATAAACAAATTCTTGTTGTTCAATCATGTTTATCTATATTCGCGGCCCTAACTTGTTGCCATAAGATTCCAGAGGTCTCATTTTGGGGTTACTTAGCAACTCCTATCATTTAGTAAGTTAATAATATGAATTTTCTAAGTACCCATGTCACCTTGAAGGGAACTCTTAGTAAATTGGTAGAAGTTATAGGCTAGTGGTATTTGAAATGTTTTCATGCAGTCTAATATAATGCTCGATTATTTGGTCACATTAAGTCTATAATCCCTATAACAAGGCAATTATACAAAATGTTTCAAATTCGTTCGATGTCAAGTTTGAAATATCATTTATACTTGTAGGGGTTGTTTGGTAACCATTATTATAATTAATTATGATCCTACAATCAATTATCCAACCCATAATCCATTATGCGAGTGTTTATTAAATTTATAATAACTGATTGTTAATCATAATTGAAAAAACACATGATAATCATAAATAGAAAAAGTTTTTAAGAAAATTTTCAATTTTTTATTAGTATTTTCAATAACTAAATACAAGCCTCACTTGGGTGAAAACAACCAAGATTCTACTTTATAGAGTTCCATTTTTTATATTTTAAAAATAATTCAATACAACCTAAAAAGTCAAGTATAATTATTCCAATAAATAACCGTAAGATTTTATTTAGGTGATATTGGTTATATTTTTTTCTTTCCTGAATTTATTATTTTTCAAATCCTAATCATCACAACTATTTTTAGGAAGATCCAACTTTAGAAATCTAAATGATAATGGAGTAGCTAGGCTCCATCTCACTGTGTTCCCAACTATGAATCCTAAAAACAAGGAAATAAGCAACGTCAAGAAGTGCACTTTCTTTTAAAAATTATCCCAAATAGAACGCAATATAAAATCATATCCTGGTTTGAGTCCAAGATTTGTTTATATTTTTAAGACAAGAAGCAAGATTAGGTGGTTTCGTTATTATCGCTTAATTGAGAACATAGCACATGTAAAATAACAGTGGGGGTTCGGCCATCAATTTACTTATACAATCTCAACATATTTTGGAGGTGGTTCTAAATTCTATGCCGATTTTTTCAAACAAATTTCTTCGAGAATGAAAAGCTAAATCATTTATCTATCTATAATCATAATTGATGATCATAAATTCTACCAAACAAGGTCGTTATCTATTACCTTTACAATGTTAAGTTTTTATTTAAAAAGTCATTTGTACTTTTTCAATTTTTTAGAAAAAGGGAATAGATGGATTCACGCCAGTTCGAGCATCAACATGAACCAAAGATGAATATTAGGTTTTTGAGTGTTAAATATGTGTAAAAAGGAAAATTGGAAACAGACAGCTTAAGGGTTAAAAACTGTGGACCATCCTGATAAGGACCACAGGATGACAGAATTTGGGTGGGAAAGTCTTGTAGGAAACTTTACAAAGTGCGACTCAGATGCTTCAAATCTTGGAAATGGTGTATTTTCATATGGGTTTGTTGTGAGAGGTGAAGAAGGTCGTAAGATTCTCAATCTAGGTAAAGGTCGTCACACGGCAAATTTTGATTTAACTACATATGCTGAACTTAATTTATGGACTTTCTAGAGTAGTTCGTTGTTGCGTTAAGCTCAAGAAGAAAAGCAAGATATAAATTTTACTTGTATCGTGTGACAACCTATTTGTTGTGGATTTGGTAAATGGAGATAAGGGCTCCATAGCAGAAGATGAAGTGGAAGTCATCGATCTTGTACATAAGATTAGAAAACTTTTAAATAAACATTTCGAAGGTAATTGGGAAGCTCGACAGAATGATCGCGTAGTAATTTTCCTTGTAGATTATATGTTCTACTTCGGAGGGTTACTAGAGCAAGATGAGGAATAATGTTATTTTGATTCCACTACTAGGTATGTTTATACTAGAGATACTCATGGTCCTCTATATAAAAAAGTTATCAAGATACCTATAGATGAGCTTAGCCCTAACACATTTGCTCGGAGGAAGAAGAATGAGCAACAAGTGTAAGATTATTTCTACAATGTTAGAAATATCTCTTTGGCCCATGTGAACAATCTACGATAATCAAGATGTTTTTTTTTTTAACATTTTAGGTTTCTATAAGGAGTTATTATCTTAGGTTTCTATAGGGTTTTATTACCTTATTAACTCTTCCTTGATGGACGGTTAAAAGTTAATATTAAAAAATCCTAGGAACTTGGTCTTTCCTCTGCCTATAAATGGAATACGATACCCTTCAATATTGTATTCAAGAATAACAACTTAATACGTAAAAGGTGAAGAGGAAAAAGCCAAGACCTCCACCAGGTATCATACAACAAGAATATTTACTGGTGTCATATTAGGATTACTTGGATTCGATATCAATGGTATCGGCAGGTATATTTTCTATACACATATGCATACACATGTGATTGTCTGATGCGTGTCGTGAGTGCAATCTAATTAAATAACTTATTTCCACACAATTAACTGGTAATATAATGGAAGCAAGGATCGTTCCCACGAAGAGCAGGGAGTTTAGTTGTTAAAAAGGTCACAAATGGGGGGTTCTGGTTTTTAGATTTTAAAGTAAATAAACAAAGCAATTGAAAGATTAAGTTGTAAGCAATAGAGAGAGAGAGTTGATTGAGGAATCCTTCTTCGTTACTATATCGTCATCAAGTTATTATATCAATTCATTCATCCTTAGTACAGATTATCACCAACAGTAGAAAAGCATCTAGATCAGTGCTATCCCTTAAATCCCTTAAGTCACTGGACACGGAAGTTCTCGACTACCAGATTCTATTCAACTGAGCCACCAAGTAGTAGATCACTCAAGGTGTAACCCAATCAAATGCTTTAAGCATTATTAATTTATAGGTTGATCCTACTAGTTAGACTCTTAGATCAAGGTCCACTTTTTAGTGTTGTTTATACACACAATTGCTCCACAAAATCCCTCTGCAAGGTCTTATGTTCTCTACTTGTGTACGAATTATTCGACGATTACTTATCTCCTAACTCAATACTAGCATCAGATTAAATCAATAAATCAATTTATTTGGCCACTTAAACAATCTACCAATTAATCATAAACATTCATAATCGTATAAACAAGCGATAATCATATGAAGAACTTCAAAATAGATTAATATAATAACTCAAATCTTTTATAGAACTTAGAATTCATACTTAATCATTTATGGGTTAAGCTACTCATGGATGTAGGAGCATCCATGTTAAACATATAAGAAAAGTAAAGAGAAATTGTTACGATTGATGAGAACTGTTCCGAAACCCTAGCTTTTGCCTCCGTTGTTATTATCTCCTCTCCAAACTTGTAAATTAATGTAAAGATGTCTCCTTAATGTTTGGGAGGTGTCTTTATATAGTTCTCACAAAATTAGGTCTTCAAAATCCTTCCGGGCCCGTGTATTATCGAAAACGGGTCAAAAAAGCGTCAAAAATGTCCCAGGAAGTTGTCAGGTTCGGCTCAAACGTGTATGGACTTCTTCGGCCAAACCTGAAAAGTTATTTTTGCTCCGGATGAGTGCCAGGTTCGGCTCAAAAGTGGTGGGGAGTTATCAGACGAACCTAGGTTCGGCTAGCTTTCTTTCGGCCGAACATTCTCCTGTAACTTCTTGTATTTTCTTCCAAAACTTGCTCCAAAGTTCGGCTCACTTCATTTTTATTTATTTTTTAGCCGAACCCTCTCCTGGATACTTTGTTCAAAACTCATTTGTAGGTTCGGCTTAGGTCATTGGATCGTCTTCTAGCCGAACATTTACACTTAAAATTTTCCGAAAACTTGATTTTTAGGCTCTACGTTCGGCTGACTCGAGCTGATGAAGTTATCAGCCGAACCTCTCTCTGTAACTTCAAATCTTCTAATCTTGTTTTTCCCACAACTTCTTCGTCCGATGTCGGAATGACCTCATTCTTTTTGCGTTCTTTTCTTAATTGAATTCTCTTCAAGATAGAGGTGAAAAGGCTTGGATTTGAACATATTTCTTTTGGTCCTCAATGTAAACTCCATTCCTTAGCACTTTTGTAGCAATTTTCACTCCTTTTGGATGATTCACCTAAATAAACAAATAAGAGAAAAAAAAGAGAGTAATACAACATAGAATGAAAGAAATATATCTAAAACAAGTAAGGAATGGACACTAAAATCATGTAAATTACGCACTTATCATTGTCATGTAGTTCAAATATCCTACATCAAAAAATATGGCATCTAGAGCAAGGTTTCAGAAAAAATGATTGTCCATTATATAGTATGTTATATTGTTTTTTATATGAATCAATCACCATGTTTATTTGATCTGTAATAACCACGTATATGGATCGTGATTTATTACCATGAATTTTGTTCATTTTCCGCTACATAAAATGACACGCTACAAGAATACCTTAAATAGCCTACCAATGTCACGTAACTACATGAAAAATTGGTCGTCCAAGCTTAAGGCAACATATGGCTCCAGCATACGCAAAATTCGGTGGCAACATATGGCTCCAACATACGGAAAATTGGTCGTCCATGCTCAAGGCAACATATGGCTCCAACATACGCAAAATTCGGAATGAACTTCTACCCACTAATTTATCACAACTCAAAAAAGAATTGGTCGCCTAACATGCTTTCCCACATATTTGTTTGGAAGCCACGAAAAAATGTTGGGATAATTGGACTATAGTACTCAGGTTTTGACCAACACTAGCCTTTGGTCTAACATTTGTCCAACGTTAGGGCTTGGTACCTGGACTGGACGTTGACCTAGGATGACCGTTCATGACTTGACTTTAACAAACTTTATAAAATAGAAATATTGGAAAATACTCAATTTACAATTTTACCCTTAAAGGGGATCTGATCCAACGGTTATACGGTGTCTATTCTTTTCTCTCTTATGCATCTTCTCTCGTCTCCCTGCTATTTCCGTCTCCATTCTATTGAACGAACATCCCTGTATATATTTTTTTCTTTCTTCTCGAAAACATCGTATAAACAAATCATGAGTTGAAGATGGTTGTGTTAATTCGAAGATTGTTGTCTTAATTGGAAGATGGTTGAGTTAATTCGAGGAAAAATCAACATTGGTTTGAATCTGTGAAGAGACGGAAAAGAAGAAATTAGGGTTCGAATCAGTATTATTATTGATAAGTGGAAGTGATATAGAAATTAAGCAGTCAAAGTATTGAATTAGAGAAAGAAACAATTGCTCTGAACAAGAAACGGAGATGAATGAATTAAAGGGGTTGATTCATAAATTGTAACCCTAATATCATAATTAAAAGGGAAAAAAAAAATTATGGTTCCTCTCTGAACCATCAAACACCACCTTCGATCTTATGTTTTGAATTACTGACGATATGGAAGTAATTTTTAGTTGCTTTGAAGGTTGTTTCTTTTGGTTGTGATGTTCAAGAATCTGTAGCCGAGAAGGGAAAGTGGTGAATTAAGGATGAAGCGTAGAATTGCGGATGCAATTTTGGGTATAAATGAATTGTTCTTGATGGCTAAAATTATAGCAGTCAGTGATATGGTGTTGGTAATAATGGTTGTACACAGATTGAATAAGAACTAGGGCTGCTTCCATTGTATTATGGCTGTGACTTGAGAGGCTTTACTGCAAGGTGGAGATGTATGTTGGCTGGTTTTGTACGGGGATGTTCAATCGACTGAATGTAGGTTAAACTTGATGATTTGTTTGTCGGAGAATGGATCCCATGGTAGCTTCTTTTGAGAAGGTTAGGGAATGGAATTTTTTTGTGGTTTGCCTTTGGATGAGCTTTTGCAATCGATGGTGGTGTTTAGAAGGTGTGGGAATAATTGGATATTACACTGTTAATTTCTTTAGAGAGAAACGTGAGGAGATAAGTAGTATTATGACTGAGATTAACAGAATTAAGCCTGAGCGGTGGTTGTGATGGTTGTCTATTAGAAAGAGCCTGGATATGAATGTTTCTTGCACTGTGAACCGTTGTGCTCGGAGGGTATGATAGTAAATTCTTAAATAATTATGTTTTATATAATTTTATTAATAATTACAAAACAGAAGTTAGAACTTAACCTGGTCAACCCGGGTCAACGTACAGTCCATGTACCAAGCCCTAACGCTGGACAAATATTAGACCAAAGCATAGTGTTGGACAAAACCGAAGTACCAAATCCCAAAAATGTTAGAGGGATGCATGTTAACCCACATTTCTTTGGCAACTACAAAAGAACGTTGAACGCGATGTATGCAACCAACTTTTTTTTTTTTTGCAACCACAAATATATACTAGTGGATCCTCACTTTAAGTCACTACCATGAAGTGACTACAAAAAAGACTCACCTTATTTTTATGTATATGTATATTTTCAATATTTGAATCTATGATTAAAAAGAAAAAACAAAATCTTAAATTACGTTGGTTGGGGAATAATCTAACGGGAAGGAAGGTACATATCAAGTGCACTCTGTGCATTTTAGTGGCTTCAATTGTACACCATGTTTGTTTACTCCTAACTCATCTGAGTCGTCTGGATCTGACTGAAATCACCTGACTCATCTGGATCTGACACAATATATTTGTTTTGAGTAAGATCTGACTCAATTGACTCAAAAAATATGTGAGTCAGTGGTTTGGTCCCATGAGTCAGGGGTATTTTGTTATCTGACTCAAACGGGTCCGAGTCAGGGGTTAGGTCTGAGTCAGAGGTTGAGTTAGATCTGACTCAAAATAGAAAACAAACAGTCTGATTGCGCGAGTCAGGTGTTGACTCAGACCTAGACGCCGAGTCAGCTGCAAAAAAACAAGGTCTTAGATTAGTTTCTACTTAACTTTATGTTTAAGCCTTCACGCAATGAAGAAACATCTTTTTATGTTTATTTACTGTTGATGGTGAGTTTTTGGAAAGGATACTTATGGTAATTTTCCTTGCCCTAGTTGCAGAAATATAATGTAATGTATCCCTGACCCGGCAGCAGGATTAAGGATTTGTATCTACAGCTTATATTCCGCAAGAGAATCAGTAATACATATCCAACTTCAAGTTTAACTGTCTCATAACATACATGAGTAAAGTATTTTATTACTGGTACTATATCATATTGGTTGGCCAAGCTCCTAGACGAATTGATCGCTAGTATAGATCAATATTGTCCTCGGGCTGCTACTGATGCTGGTGACAACTATCCTTCAGATGGTCTCTGCCTATACAAATGCTACTGAAAATACTATGTTAATATATGGCCATATCGAGTATCATATCAAGTCGCAAACTCCAACGGCCGAGTTCCTTGAACATGCTATAGCAACGATATCGTATTTAAATTGGTACTGGAACAACACTAAAACTTTAAATCTAGGCCCGACATATTGCCTTAAACTCAAACCCTAGATTGTAGTTATATGGTAAGCATCGCATCATATTGGCTAGGCACGGCCAAGCCCATGGCATACACCGTGTATCCTATAAAGTACCTTATCCAGCTATGGCTAAGGCCATGGTATAGCCATTGTAGCTTACAACGCTTTGGCTAAGAAAACATGGGCTAATGGCTCAGAAGAAATCATCTCAAAACAATCGGCTAAGTCCATAACACAATTTGGAAAAATATGCCTTGTGGCATGTCCGCCATTGCGCCACAGCATAAGCTGCGCACCATCGTGCGCACCATTCTCGGCCTTGGCAGCTTTATCCAAGGCCATGGCACCATCATGCGCACCATTTAAGGCCTTTGGCACCATCAAGCGCGCCATTCTCGGCCTTGGAAGATTTGGCCAAGGCCATGGCACCATCGTGTGCGTCATTTACGGACTTGGAAGCTTTGGCCAAGGACTTGGCACCATCGCACGCACCATTCTCGGCCTTGGCAGCTTTGGCCAAATACATGGCACCCTTCCGCGCGACATTTACGGCCTTGGCAGCTTTGGCCAAGACCATGGCACCCGGCCGCACAATATTTACGGCCTTGGCAGCTTTGGCCAAGGCCATGGCACCATGCCACGCGCCATTTATGGCCTTGGAAGCTTTGGCCAAGGCCATGGCACCATGTCGCGCGCCATTCTCGGCCAATATAGCTTTGGCCAAGGCCATGGTAAGACTCCATGCACTATTCTCGGCCTTCGCAGCTTTGGCAAAGACAAAAACACGATCCCACGCGTAATTTTGGCTACTACGCCTCCATAAAATAGGCCAATCAAAGGCCATGCGGTAATTTATTACTCCATTATCTCACGTGCAGATCATGGCCTGGAATATTTCTTTCCATTTTAGTTATGGCATCGTGCCACTTTTACGCCACTAGCATACCGCGCTAAATTATAGCACATAAACCATCCGCTAATTGATGAGTGCCAAATATTGCATATTTCTACATCTATTTATTGGCATTTAACTCATCTTTTGTACTCAGAAATCAGATATTATCCCAGATTCTGTATTTTCTTTGTTTTCAAGAATAAATATTTGTACTAATTAATTTTGTGTTTTTAGGTAGTAAATAAAGCTCGGAGAAATTGAGGAGCCAAAAGAGCGAGAAAATTGGAGGCAAGCGTCTATGGAGCGAAAGCCAAAGCCGCGCGCGCAAAATGCGATTGCAAATCAACAAGTAGCAACCCATCTACAAGACATGGGCTTGAGCGAGTCAAGACACGGCCCATCACCCGGATCCGAACCCGATTCATTCCGAGCCGTGAAGATTTCATCCATCTTCATCCAACGCTCGCTCCATCCTTCTCATCGAAGATGTTGCAACCGCTCAACACCAAAACAGCCCGATTCTCCCTGAGCCGTTCAGATCTCGTACATCCGCATCCGACGCTCGCTCCACCATGCGCATCAAACTTTGCTACACCTTCTTCATAACAAAATCACCTACACCTATACCCCTCGACCAAAACCCATTTTCTCTTCACCTTCTCTTTCTTCTTCCCCCGACACCTGCAGATACCATCCCTCTCTTCTTCTTCCCCATTCTGTTGCAGGACAGAGCCATCATCACCACCATCTTCTTACCACCGACACCACACCACCAACCGCACCACCTTCTCCCCCTAGCTTCTCTCTATCTCACTCATAGCTTCTTCCCTAGAAGCTAAGTGCGAGATAGGAAGAACTAGGGTTAGGGTTACATCAAATCAAGGGAAATCAGAGTATGGAGTTCTCAGAGCCGCACAGACAGAAGAGAGCACGATTCAGCGACGTGGGTGAGAGGGTATTTTCTTGTTTTTCTATTTTTGAAGTAAATTAGGGTTTTTGGGGATTTTGCATGTATAAATAGAAGGTGTAGTTTGATGTTTGAGGGCATGCCTGGGCTAGCCAGAGCACCAATTTAGCTTAATTTGTAGTTTAATTGTCTTAATTATGTTCTAAGTTTCTTAACTAGGGTGTTGTTGAAACCCCTGATAATATGCTAAGTAATTCATCTTCATGTTGTGTTCTTGTCATGCTTCATTGTTTTAGAAATATTGAATTAGCTAATTGAGCACATGAATCTGTGATAGAGTGTACTGTAAGAAGACACTCTATACTAGGGAGGAGTGTGTGAGATTAGCCAATACTTTATCCATGGTATTCTTCCCTGGAATGAATCAAGAGTATAGTTTGACTAGGAATTGCCTTAGCATAGGATCAGGTGGTGGATTCACTGCCCTAGTGCTCTCAATAACTTGTTTACAATCCATTTAGTTGCTTTAGTTTAGAGTCACAACTCCAACACCTCAGTCGTATCGACACTCAAACCTTATTTGTGTTACATTTCATAGAAATCAGTTTAAGTAAAGCCATAGATCAACCATACAGCACCACAAGTCTCTGTGGGATCGACCTGTACTTGCCACGCCTCCAACAGGCGCTGTGCACTTGCAGTTTAACGTAGGAAACCTCTTTTGCAGACCTACCAAGTTTTTGGCGCCGCTGCCGAGGACTTGGCGTGTGTTGTGCTGATCCTTTACTTGCTTCACTGAATTTTAGCTTACCTCTGTACATATTTGCTTTGTATTATTGTATTTTAGCCCTGTAGTAAGTATAACTCAACTGAAGTTTAGCTTTTTCTGCAACTTTTTACATTTTTGCATCTGTTCATTGCATTTTTAGTTAAACTTATCTTTGTTATCATAACTGCCATCTGTTGCATTGTAGTCACCTCATCTTGCTTAGCTGCACTTGCATTATAGCATAGTTTAGAGTAACTTAGCTAAAGTTTTTTCTATTCTTGCATCCTTTACCTTCTTGCAACTTGTATTGCATCTTGTCACTACATTGTAGTTAACTTACCTTTGTTATCTAGCATCATCTCTGCCTTAAGTTGCACATCCCAGAGAACTAAATCTCTTTGTTAAGCTAGCAGGTACCTGCTATGCTGCTGTGCTGCTGAGCTGCTGTGCAAGCCCAAGGAAAGGAAGACAAGGAGCAGATCAACATAGCCAAGCAGCTGCAACCGCTGCCATCAGCGATTCTTTGAGCTGCGAATTAGAGGTTAGCCAAACTTGCTACTAAACTGTGCACATTCGAAATCTTCCTGAGCATCACAATATAACCACCTAGTCTTTGTATTTTGTGAAACTCTGTGCATAACTAAAAATCTGCTGAGCATCTCTGCCTGTGCACCTATGAGCCACAACAAGCATAGTGTATTTCCCTGTCACATGTGAATTTGAGCCTAGCCTGTGAAGACCAAGTGGAAGTTAGATGAGTGACTTGACCTCACAGACCTTGTGAGCCACATTCTAACTTGCTAGCCCCCTGAAGCTGCAAGTTTAAGCTACCACTTGGAGAACCAAGCTAGCTGCAAGCCAAGTTGAGGTCAACTGAGATAGTTGATGCCTCATGCCATGTACCTTTATGCATGTTTAACCTGTGTTAGACTCGAACTGTATAGCCTTGCATGAGTAGCCACCATGCTAGGTCACCATCTCTGATTATCTGTGAATTAATTTCTTGCATATCTCAGTGACACTTGAGCAATTTTAAAAACCTGAAATCTGCACTTGTATGTTCTGTGGCCTTAGCTTCCATCTGCTCTGAGCCGAACTCCAGCCCCTGAAGCTGTGAGTTGAGCTGCAGCTTGGATAGCCGAGCTACCTGCACCCTTGTGTGAGCTATTGAGCCAAGCTGTGACAGACCCCTTGCATGCTATACTCAGTCAACTAGAGACATCCACCAACCCAGTTGACCCTCTGTGTGTTTTCAACTGTGCTATACTTTGTTCACTGTTGCATCTGCTGACCCAGTGACCTTTGATGTTGTAAATTGTATGCCATGCTCACATGAAAAATCAGTTCTTGCTGCAATTGAAAACCTGCAAAGCTGCTGATAGACATTGCCAAACCAATCTGTCTTACACTTTTGATGCAAGAACCTGTTGACAGACTCTGTCAACGGACCCAGTTGACTCTGTCAACCCTGATCTTACCACACACCCTTCAACCAGACCTGAACCTCTGCTAACTGAGAAGCTATAATCTGTGCATCTATGAGTCATAGTCATAACCCGTGTGTATTTTCTGATCTTGAAATCTCACATGTAATGCTTCCCTGTGGTGAGAATTGGTTGGTTGTCTGAGCCATAACTTGTGATTGTTGCTCTGCCTTGATAGCCATTATTGCTTGTCAGCTGAACTGGTTACTTGCTGTAACATTTATGCTTTTAACATCACCCAACCCCTGGAATATCAGAAATACATGCATGAGCCTGTGACTCTTGAGTGAAATCATTGTTTTGCTGAGCCTTTTGGCCCTGATCCTGTCAGCCATTCACCCGAGCATTGCACCCTGAGTTGTGCATTCTCATGTGTGCACGATTTGTTGTTAACCCTGCTAAGCATTGCTCATCTGCATTACATTTGTGCATATGTGGTTATTTTTCTTGGGTTTATGCATGTGATATCTATCTCTAACTGCCTGAGCTATCTGAGTAATTGTTGAGCATCTGAGTTTGCATTAGCATTTCATTTGTATGTCACGCACAAAACCTGCATATGCTGCACCTTGAGCACCTCATACAATTTTTTGAGATTTTCTTGAGCACCTGCTAAACAGCCCTGTGTGCTAGAAATTGTGTATTATTTTGTTGTAAATTGTGTCTCACTGGGATGTGCATAAGCTAAGCTTAGTTTGCACATAACTTTGTCTTTGTGTAACCGGCCAATTGGTACTTGACCTGCCAACTCCCACTATGTCTTGAGCTCGCTTAAGATGGGTAAAATCGTATCATGAAAATCCCCCGAGTTGCATATTGCATGGTAACTTGATAGCTCAAATTGATTGATGCTCGACATTTTGTCATCCCTTTGAGCTTAGCTCCCTGTGTTGTTAAAAGCATTGGGTACTTGACATGTCTTTGATAATGGTTGTTTCTTTATGATTCTAAGTCTGTGTTGCTCTGTTTTGTTCTGAGCACAAAACTTGTGATGTGTTTGCCTTAGGAGCACTCCTGTGTGCCAGAATTTGGATACCATTACCTGTGCATTTGCACATGACCTGGGCTGCACCATAAACATAAAGCCCAACCACTAGGCTTTGCAAACAACCTGGGCTGAACATTTTCACCCAAACTGGGCTCTGCTCCTGTCATAAACTGGGCTGGAACCACCCAATCACCTGGGCTTTACATAATCTGACCTGAAGCCCATATAACTTGGGATGCACATTTGCAGCAACACCCAGCAATCCTGTGTGCTGTGTGAGTGGTGCCTCCTTGTGCATAAAACCTGCACACCAGCAACCTGTGCATTTGCACACAACCTGGGCTCTGCACAACCTGAAGCCCACAAAAACCAAAACCCACAAAAACCAAAACCCACACAAACCAAACTAAGCCCATTTAAACCAAACCAAAGCCCACTGTCCACTAGGCTTTCCACAACAACTGGGCTTTGCACTCCTTGGGCTTAGCTTCCCTGTTTTAAGACATCATTGGTTATACATGCTTGATGTGTGCTAGGCTATTTGAATTGCTAGATCATGTTAGGATTTTGGTCTGCAAATGGGGATGGAAACAAATCCATCAGAGAGCTTGCTTACGGGCATGCCTCACAATATGAACCCCCCACAGACCATAGTGATTTTAGGGAATATTACGAACCTTCTCATGGCCCTGACCTTGAATATTCATACCCTAATCATTATGAGCACATGTATCATCAACCACAGTGGGGAGATGAACAATTCTATACTCCCCCAACTCCGTATATGCACTCAGTGGAAGAAAACCTCATGCTCATAGAGCAGAACAATGCTAGGTTTGAATTGAATGCAATGCATGATCATCCATATAGCAACATGTCTGAATTTCCCTTTGCTAGTGACCCTTGTGCACAACCATGTAATGATCATTCATATGAAACATGCATACCCACTAGTGAAGACTCTCCTTCACTTGAGCAGCTCACTATGATTCTTCAAATGAATCTGATTCAAGTACAAAATGAAGAATGGAGGAAAGTTCATGATAGGATGTTTGTTAACTCTGATAATTTTGAAAATAGTGTTTCTATTCCTACTCATGCAACTAACACTGAATATGAACCTAATCTAGAGGTAAATGAGTACACTAGAAATGCTACAAGTTTGAATAGGGAAATGCATTTTTGTTATGATGATGATGATGAGGAATATGATATGTTAGAAGAGCATGTGTATGCTGAAAATGTAATGGAATCTTTGGGTTCAGAGACGTTAGGCGTCTCTTTTGTGAACCCTATGAATGATACTTCTTCTAACATTCATACATGTGATGTTAACTCTGAGTTTGGGTTTGTGAAATTCTTCAGTGAAAGTGAGCATGCTACACAACTTGTTTGTGACTTAGGAAAGGATGAATCTTCTGTTGACACTAATGTTCTTTTGGATCATGATATTATTTTTGTGTCTGATTCCCTGCCCATGTCACAATATGTTGCCTCCTCTGATGATTATGACATGGAGATTGATGAATTGTTCTATGCAGGTGAGCATGATTTACCTTTGTATGACCTTAGGAAAGTGTGTGATGGTGCAAATGATCTTATACATGAAAACAACTTAGATGTACCTAACCTCTCTCCTAAGGCACATATTGAAACTCCTCAACCAAACCTAGGTGTAGTTTGTAACAAAATTGCAAAACCAACTTTTCTGAGAGTTCCTAATTTAGGCCTAGAGCTTTGTGCTTCCCAAGTCCTCTTGGACTACTTTGCATCAAAGTATAACACTTTTAAGGAACCACAGTTGGAATGTGTATATCTGCTTTGTTCTTAGTAAAACTCATTTTGAGTTAGACCTTTTGCATGATGTACCCTTAAAATTGCAAGATTTTGTGCTCTCAAACACACCTGTTCACAAGTTTAGGTTTGGGGGAAAATCATTCCCATATGCAGCCTTACTTGCACTCTCATGTTATATTTGTGTAAGACTGTTGATGTTTCTGCATACCGTCTTTTGGGTTGATCCTCAACTCTTTAGATTGTTGGTGTATGGTGAATTTTCATTGTATATAATCCAGTAGGACTTGTTAAATTTTCGTTTCTTGAATCGGTTGAGTCTTCTTGTACATATATTGTGCTAATCCGATATGATCTCCACTGAGAATGTTGGATTCTAGCCTTGACTAATGAAGCTCTAACCTTTCTCCCGCCGACATACCGGTAATCTCTTCCCTTTTCTCTTATCAGCATAGTTCTCATGATATGTGACTTTTTGAATTCTTATTATCTGTTGACACATTGAGGACATTGTTTGATTTAGGTTTGGGGGTACATTTGCATATAGAGTTTTTAGTCTTTTATTTTCAAAAAAAAAAAAAAAAAAAAAAAAAAATCAAAACTTTTTGCAAATAAAAACCTCCAACTTTTAGAGATTTTAGAGTCACTAGCATGCTTCTATCTATGTTTACATAGAGCGTCTGACCGAAATAACAAGAACTTGGAAGTACTGGAGAATACAATCGGGTTTCTTAGTTGATTAGAGCGTTAAAGTTGGATTTAACCATACCGGAGGGCGAATTAGGTGTTGTTTAGATATTCGGTAGTAGAATTGTGATCACCCATAGTGGAGACTACCCATTTTACATCAAGTGAGGCACCAACCTTCAATTTTTGCAACTTTCTAGAAAAGTTTGTTAGAGTGTGTGTCACCGTACGTCAATCCGGGTAGGAATGGTGAGCTACCCAACTTCGCACCACTTTCAGCACTATTTTTGATCTCTTGAGTGCTAATTTCGTCAATCATGAGGGTGACGTTTAAAGATGAAAACTCCTTCTAAATACCGATTTGCAGTTAGCATCACTCTCTCCCTCTCGATCACATCAATAGATTCATAGAAACACATCATCGTCAGCAAGCGGAGCATCATCAGAATATTTGAAGGAAAAGTTGATATAGTCCAAGGTTTACGTGCAACAAAGGAAAGAAAAGAAAAGAAGATGAGAATTAATGAAGTTTGTGAAAAATTGAGTTTTATTGTTATTTTCATTTCATGTATGTTAAAAAAAAAAAAAAAATGTCAAGTTTTTGTGAAGTTCAGAAGTTCGTCATCAACATTTGAAGACCAAAGACCGAAGATTGAAGACGTTTCTATGAATGCTGAGAGAGTGATATTAATTGCCGATCGGGTGAGAAGGTAAGTGAGTACTCCCATCCTTGCTAATGGTTGATTTCCTTTCTTAGAGATCATCAGAAAAGATTCTTTTTGTCCACATACGTGGAGTCTCCGTAAATTATTTGGAAGGTTATCCTTCTTACCTTCAACGTGTGCGGGATTTCTCTCTTTATTCTGCTGCACACATGAGAGACTAAAAAGCGGTCTTTTTGAGTGCAATTATCATAAAACCCTAATGGTGAGGCGAAGTCGAGGCTTATGATCACAATAGAATCCGAATTCTTTCATATGGTATGGTTATTTCTCGCTCGGCACTTAAGGATGAGAATGCGTTCTTTGGTAGTTCTAACTTCTTGTTACTAGCATGCGAAACTCTATGTCCTCATAGCTCCTTGGATGCTTGAGACTCTTTTACACTCGAAGTTGGAGAAGGTTTTGTGGGTACACCTCTGGTAAACCCTCACGAGACTACAACTCGTCCACTAGGGACACCTAGGGGTTTAAAGGCTTAGTGCATACGCTAAATGCATTCGAGAAACCCGCGACAGTGGTATAGTTAGGATTTCTTAATTTCTGTTTCACTTGGGGACAAGTAAAATTCAGGTTTGGGGGTATTTGATGAGTGCCAAATATTGCATATTTCTACATCTATTTATTGGCATTTAACTCATCTTTTGTACTCATAAATCGGATATTATCCCAGTTCGTATTTTCTTTGTTTTCAAGAATAAATATTTGTACTAATTAATTTTGTGTTTTTAGGTAGTAAATAAAGCTCGGAGAAATTGAGGAGCCAAAAGAGCAGAAAATTGGAGGCAAGCGTCTATGGAGCAGAAAGCCAAAGCCCGCGCGCGCAACAGTTGCAAACCAACAAGTAGCAACCCATCTACAAGACATGGGCTTGAGCAGTCCAAGACACGGCCCATCACCCGGATCCGAACCCGATTCATTCTGAGCCATGAAGATTTCATCCATCTTCATCCCACGCTCGCTCCATCCTTCTCATCGAAGATCGCTGCAACCGCTCAACACCAAAACATCCCGATTCTCCCTGAGCCGTTCAGATCTCGTACATCCGCATCCGACGCTCGCTCCACCATGCGCATCAAACTTTGCTACACCTGCTTCATAAAAAAATCACCTACACCTATACCCCTCGACCAAAACCCATTTTCTCTTCACCTTCTCTTTCTTCTTCCCCCGACACCTGCAGATACCATCCCTCTCTTCTTCTTCCCCATTCCTGTTGCAGACCAGAGCCATCATCACCACCATCTTCTTACCACTGACACCACAGCCACCAACCGCACCACCTTCTCCCCCTAGCTTCTCTCTATCTCACTCATAGCTTCTTCCCTAGAAGCTAAGTCTGAGATAGGAAGAACTAGGGTTAGGGTTACATCAAATCAAGGGAAATCAGAGTATGGAGTTCTCAGAGCCGCACATTTGACGTAAGAGAGCACGATTCAGCGACGTGGGTGAGAGGGTATTTTCTTGTTTTTCTATTTTTGAAGTAAATTAGGGTTTTTGGGGATTTTGCATGTATAAATAGAAGGTGTAGTTTGATGTTTGAGGGCATGCCTGGGCTAGCCAGAGCACCAATTTAGCTTAATTTGTAGTTTAATTGTCTTAATTATGTTCTAAGTTTCTTAACTAGGGTGTTGTTGAAACCCCTGATAATATGCTAAGTAATTCATCTTCATGTTGTGTTCTTGTCATGCTTCATTGTTTTAGAAATACTGAATTAGCTAATTGAGCACATGAATCTGTGATAGAGTGTACTGTAAGAAGACACTCTATACTAGGGAGGAGTGTGTGAGATTAGCCAATACTTTATCCATGGTATTCTTCCCTGGAATGAATCAAGAGTATAGTTTGACTAGGAATTGCCTTAGCATAGGATCAGGTGGTGGATTCACTGCCCTAGTGCTCTCAATAACTTGTTTACAATCCATTTAGTTGCTTTAGTTTAGAGTCACAACTCCAACACCTCAGTCGTATCGACACTCAAACCTTATTTGTGTTACATTTCATAGAAATCAGTTTAAGTAAAGCCATAGATCAACCATACAGCACCACAAGTCTCTGTGGGATCGACCTGTACTTGCCACGCCTCCAACAGGCGCTGTGCACTTGCAGTTTAACGTAGGAAACCTCTTTTGCAGACCTACCACTAATATGCAAGCTATTCTTGTATGCCATAACAAGGAACGATTGCGCCCTAATCCCACGGATGGCTTTGGCTAAGTTGCTTTCACAACAACTTTAATTTAACACGTCCATAAGACATATGGCATATCAATGGCTACGATTTAGCCTAAGTAAGATGAGATCTATGATTTATCAAAAATACCTAAGAAGCATCAAAATACATCACATGGGGGGATTCTTCATGGGGTATCGGTCTGGTGGTGTACGGAAACATGCTGCGTGGAAACACCCCATGTGAAAAGTTAGAGTTGGCACGGTCATGGCAGTTAGGAGAGATAGTCGGTGCAATATAAAAGGGAAATCCAGAAACTTCCCTAAATTATCTCGCATTATCCCACCATCTCCATCTCTCCATAAGGACCATAACTCACGACTCCCACAACTCATGAGATTGGCATTGCGTATTCTAAACTATTATAAATAGGCTACTTAATCTATTCAGAAAACAGAACAAGCTTTATCATCAAAAAACTTTGTTATTCTTAGTTTTCAATACCCAACACACAATTCAATACCATTGCCAATTTCTTAAACTTTTTTGCTTCCCTCCCCTAAGATCAACCCATCTTCCTCTCCATCATGACTGAAGCAGGACGGAACGGCTGCTATCATGGTTTAGGCTTGTCATGTTCGATTTTGATTTTCGAACCTAAAAAGAAAGTACCACAGCGGTGCATTTGTTTTACATGGAAGTAATTTTTAGGTACTAACATTTACCTGCGGATGAATACTTTGTGTGATGATACTGTTTAACTCTTAGTCAAATATATCATGATGCTATGGAAACCAAACGATTGCAGAAGAGTTCCAAGTTTTCCTCTCTTGTAGTCTCTGTTTGCTTAAGATAATGCCAGTAGCTGCATTCAATTACTTGATACTGCATTAAAACTCGGCATTGCAATATCATATTTATATGCTATCTTAATTCAGATTTGTTTGAGAATCCAGCTTACCTAAGCCTCTCTTACTTTCAATGTTACTTGATGCTGCACTAAAACAATGTTGTTAGAACACTGGAATCTAAAATGGTTCAAGTAATTGCTAAGGTTTGTTCCTTATGTATTCTGTATTTGGTTCTACTGCAACTTTCTATTTGAGTCTCATTTGCATGTTGCTATGTTGGTCATAGGGAGTTATGCTTCCAGCTAATTGAGTCTCTAGCAATTTTACCTCTGAGAATGTTGAAGCTGCAAATGGGTCTATCAGGCCTAATGTTTAAGTGAGAATGTTGAAGTTGCAAATGGGTCTATCAGGCCTAATGTTTAAGAAATGAGTTACATGTGGTAAAATCTACCAAGACTGCTCCACCTAAAAGAAAACAAAGAAGCCAACTTAGATAATTCTAGTACATTTGAGCTCGAGGTTTACTTTTAAGCTTTCTTGCGAGGTTATCAGAAAACTCATTTAGTCATCCATATTGATTAAGCACATTTGATTGTCTCTACCTAATAACAAAATTTTAGATGAGCAGAGTGAAGTTACGATACAGATGTCTACTTCCATGTTCAGAAGTTTAAATAAGGTCTGGCAGAACCTGCCTACGTACATAAATCTACACATGATGCCTTATCTCCATAACAGCCAAGTAGAAAACCAGGATGAGTGACTTTAATAACTTTATCTGTAAAATGGATCCTGGTGCAAAATGACAATAATCACAGTACAAATTACACTAATCAACACAATAGTCTGACTTGATAAGCACTAAAACCATCTTAATACGTGACACTGTAATAGATATGTTGGAAGGAAAGGTCTTGCTGCCAGGCCTAGCATTTGATAAAAAGCATAACCATTTTATGCCCAAGTTATGATTAATAGTAGCTCCACAATGGACCAAAAATGAAACCAGAACCTTAAATCTTTCACTTTATTGTTATTACATAGAATCCTCAGGGGCCTGGGGAACTAAAGAAGAATTGTCATATGTTTAAACCAAGCTTTGATAGGTTAGTTGTATATAGACTAACATTATTAACAGAGCTGTATGCTAAAGACTTATGGGAGTTAACATACTTTCTTTCATCGTGATTCATCTCGACTCATGCAACTGATGTTAACCCGGGAGAGGGTAGTAGCCTGATCAAGCCCATGTAGTGAATCTATTAAGTGCATGCGTAGTGAAGCTGGACCTTTGGCCATGTCCATTCCCAACTCACCAGCAACACCAAATATAGAAAGCGCTGAAGCTGTGGCTTCAAAGGCATGTAGGGGGTCTACTGCAACAAATGCTGCGATGAGAGCTGTAACAGCACAGCCAGTTGCTGTGATCCGTTGCATCATGGCTACTCCATTATGTACACCAACCAAACGCTGCCCATCGGTTATTATGTCAACTGCTCCAGATACTGCAACAACTGCGCCACTTGCTTTAGCCAAGGATTTTGCTGCTTCTATTGCATCCATTGACCCATGTGAGCTGTCTGGCCCCTAGACATATCCATGCGATAAATATCCAGTTTATAAAGTTTTTTTGCTACTAAACTATTGGTTTATGCAAATGTAAGAATACTGTGAGTTAAGTTGATGAAGAAGAAAACATTATCTTTATATCTAGTTTCCTTGTACTTTTGTGCAGCATCTAGTTCAAATGTCAAATAACAAGTATGATATCCATCATTAAATTGGAGCTCGACTTCGACAAGTGATGCCAGGCGTGTCAGGCTTTGGACTCGTGTCATTTTCCAGGCATTCATTTATGTGACATTTATTCATAACTAATGCAAGTTAATATATAGGTACCTCATATATCCACTTGGTTTCTTACTTTTCTATTTTCCATTGCATACTTATCCAACGAACATGTACGTCATCTTTTAAAAAAAATCAATCTATTTTGTTTTCTAATTCAAGTTCACCATGAGTACAATCGGTGATGGGACTACAATACACTTTTTCTCTCACTTACAGAGACAACAATGAGCAGAAAAAGATAAAAATTCTACTCACTAATTGGTGAACTTGAATTTAAGGAAAACAACGAGATATTTCCCAGCCTTAGCCGTAATGTTTCAAATTTCAAGTGTTTCCAAATAGTTCAAAAATTGGTAGTCGTCTAGGCATAAAACTGCAACAAAAATCTAAATTCTTGTTTAGACCACCAAATAAATGCTCTACTTCAAACATTTCCCATCCACACATGCACGAATCTCCCTTTTCCACCAGTTATTAGTTGCAAATATTTATGTTAAGCTATTCTAGTATGATTATATTTCTAACATTGTTCCAACCAAGTTTTCTACCTTGCTATATTCAAACACCAAAGGACATTGAGCCTGCATATCCGGACACTATACAAGGAGGTAAAACACTTGGTTCAACTTTTTCTGAAGTAAACTCTAAAAGCGGAACATAAAAGACCATCTCAAGTGATCTCCAATTCTCCATACAATAAACATTTTGACAATGCCATACCTAAATGAGCTTGGTTGTTGATCCTAACTCGTAATTGTCTCTATTGTTTTGATTCCTCAGCAGAAAATAATTAAAAAGCTTGTAACTGACCACTTCCGCCACGCCCAACCCACTGGGTTGAGTAGCAGAGTCACTATACCACTAAAACAATGGCAAAAAAAATATTGGACAAAGTTTGGTTGTTATAAAATGTAGTTTAGAGTGACAAAGGTAGCAGGCATAACACAACCACTCTCATTTCGCTGACTTTCGACCCTCCCTTGGTGCTCCTGCCTTGGTTCTAGAGTCTCCTTAAGCACTAGAGGAACGTAGGAAGAGCCAGTGAGACTTTCAATAAGCATTCTTAAAGTACATAACAAGAAGATCAAATTCTATGCTTTTTCGGGTACACGGCAGGTAAGAATCTGGACTACCTTAGAAAATCTAACTTTCAGTGATTAAAAAACACTAATTTCACCCAAAAGCCAATACACAAACACAACAAGATCAAAGTTTTTCCTTCCAATTGTGATTAAGCAAGTGAGTGACTGACCTTACTAGTGTGGGTATCTCTGGAAGCATTAGCAAGAGCAAGAATTTCAGAAGCATTACCACGAATAACAGCAGGTTTAAGACCCACAAGCTCAATACAAGTCTTGAGTCGAAAATCAGAAGCAGAAACAGCAACTGGGTCAAAAACCCATGGTTTCCCCAATTCATTAACTAACTCAGCAGCTGATTTCATTGAAGGAAGCCAATCCGGTGATAAAGTACCAACATTGAGACACAGAGCATCAGCATGAGGTGTAAAATCTGGGATTTCTTGTAAACAATGGAGCATTGCTGGTGATGCACCTGATGCTAACAGAGTATTAGCCATCAAATCCATGGATACATAATTTGTTATGCATTGAATCAGTGGTGATTTCTCTCTTACTTTTTCAAGGTTCTTCCATGACTCCATCCCCCAATCTTCTTCTTCTAGTGATTGATTTTCGTTTTCCATTGTTGGATTCACTGTCTCTGGTTTGGTTTCAGAGGCGCTGTCGATTGCAGTGGGAACATAAATCTGGGCGGAAATCTAGTTGTATTTGGCGGAGAGGTGGAGTCGAAATAGAAATAGGGGATTTTCCTCCCTCCTCCTTGGAACCACAAACACAGAACCGAAGCCTTGAGGCAGGGGACTGGTGGGAGGATTAGGTAGATCGACTCAGGGACCAGGGTCAGTACCTCTGACATTTCTTTTCTCGACAAAACCAAATGTTATCGCTATGATTTCTTATGGGATATTTTGACTTTGGGTCACAACAAAGTGACGAGAATTGCGATTGAGTCATGGACAAATTTTAATTTGAGTTTGGGTCACGGGACTGTGGTTGACCGTCTTGACCATTAACAAAGTTAGTTAAATCATGAAATGACCAAATAAATATTAAACATCTATTTATTTACCACCTAAACCATCTAACATTCTGTTTGCCACATGCACGGCTTGTGATTATGGATAATAACAACGACCGAGATGAAAACCCTATCAACGAAACATTCTCTTTCTCTTCCTGTCGATTCTCTTTTTCTCTCCAAATCTTCGTATTTTCTTTACTGCGGCTCATGAAAATCGGCTAATCTTTTCGTCTTCTTCCTCTTCAAAATCTCAAACAACAACAACGATAAAAACTCGATTGATCTGATTATGCTAAGAGTGAAATTGGTTTGAATGAAATCATGATTTGATTACAATGGTGAACTGAATCTGATGGTGGTAAAAGAAGAAGAGGTGAATTGGGTTTGAGACATGATCAGTTACAGCTTGCACTTTGGGCGTACCGCATTTCCAAGATAATTTCAACCGGAGCCTCGCCTTATTCCTTAGTATATGAGGAGGATGCAATACTACCAGCGGAAATTGCCATTCCTTCAACACGAGTAGCTATGGATAGTCTCAATACTCCGGACGAGGTTAGTCGATTTGCCCATCTTGATACCTTAGAAGAGCGAAGAGCCAGGGGCGAACGGTTTGCAGACAAATATAGGCAGAGGACAGCGAGATACTATAATCAGAAGGTGAAGGAAAGAATTTTCTCCGTAAATGATACAGTCATGAAAATCGCCCCACACGTTCAATGAAATGAAAAGGAAAGAAAGTTTGTCATGAACTGGGAAGGCCTTTATATGATTAGTGAAGCAGCGGAGAGTGGGTATTACTACCTCAAGCGGATGAATGGGTCACGAATCAATACCTCTATCAATGGTAAATGGTTGAAAATCTATTATGCATAATAACTAAATGTACGCTCGGATGGCAATGAGATAATATTCTCGGTATAATATAAGTATTCTCAGTATAATTGTGTGTCAATATAAAATAGACCCGAGTCTGGTTAGGTCCCATGCATGACTAATGAAGTGCATCAATAGCCCCGAGTCTGGCTAGGTTTTGTGCATGACCAATGAACTGCACCAATAGCCCCGAGTCTGGCTAGGTTCTGTGCACGACTAATGAAGTGCACCAATATCCCCGAGTCTAGCTAGGTTCGTGCATGACCAATGAAGTGCACCAATAGCCCCGTGTCTAGATAGGTTCTCGTGCATGACTAATGAAGTGCACCAATAGCCCCGAGTCCAGCTAGGTTCTGTGCACGACCAATGAAGTGCACCAATAGCCCCGAGTCTGGCTAGGTTCCGTGCACGACTAATGAAGTGCATCAACAGCCCCAAGTCTGGCTAGGTTCTGTGCATGACCAATGAAGTGCACCAAAGACCTCGAGTGGGACAAGCTCACGCGCACGACCAATGAAACATATTAAGATTCTTGAGGATAACCATAGATGTAACATATAAGATAAATGTTGGTCTTGACTATCCGAGTGGTGATACATTTAGAAGACGGAATAGATGGAATGCAAATATAGAATGGGTATAATCCCAAATAAACATTTTGAGCAATGACATTGCGTAAAGTATACTAAAACAATCAAAGGTAACATAATTGATATATTCATTCATAAACATCCGGAGTAATACACGAAGGGGATAAAAACAAAGCGTTCCATGGATAAAATCTATTAAGTTACTCTAAAGTTAAAGAACCGAAGATAGAGCTGAGCTCGCGCGTCTCGATTTGCCATGTGCAACGGCCAAGTCATTCTCTCTATGCTCCATCCGGACACGAGCGTCAGAAAATACCCCAAATGCCTTATCCGAAGCCATGACGTTCTCCACTGAAGGGTCGATCCGACAAGCACTCAATCGATCCACGTATAAATCCATTGCATAAAGATATTACGTTTGGCTAACTTCAAATAAATCATCACACTCACGAGCAAGTCGAGCATTTCCGATAACAGTTGCTTGTAACAATTCAAGTTTTTGTTTTTTAAGAAACAAACATAAAGCACTCGATTGATTCTCCCATAGTTCCTAATCATTTATCTCGAGAACCTCTAGGCTATATATTAAAAAAAAGAAGAGGGGGGGGAGAACTTTTTAAGATGATTCAGCTATAAGCATACAACAACGCGCGATTTCTTGTTTTACATCTTGCATTAACACGAGCGCTTCATCGCATTGAGTAGTATCCATGGATAGAGCAACTTGCATATCCCCTAGTACTTTCTCTACTTTGCGCATATTCCTCTCGGATGCATGGGTTTGACGATCCATGCTAAGGGTCTCATTTTGCTCTTCGAAAGCTTTGCGCGCATTATCTTGAACAATTAACCTATGAGTCTGCAAAGCCTTCACTTCATTCCTTAAAACTAGTATTCGCGCCAATTCCACTTGTTTATCAGAAGGATGCACAAGAGCGGATATCACACATAAAGTCAGTGCATACCCGCGCAAACGACGACCCGGCTGTTGGTTACTGTGTGCGCGGCAGTCTGCTATAGACTGCTCAATATCAACCATCATAATGGTTGATTCCTGAAATATCCGATCAACTTCATGACGAGCGGAGACAGCATCATCTAGTGCATGCTGAATTCTGAAAGATACTAGCCCGGGATGCCTGTGCTCCCCGAGCCACTAAATACATTTTGTATTGCTTGTCAAACTGCGCGCGCGTCTTAGCACGATTTGCTGTCCTTATCTCCCTAAGAAATTCTACTTCAGCTTTCACAAGCAATAAATGGTTTAACTCAAATTCTCTCCCATAAGGAGTTACCAACGTCGGCACTGAGGCTAGTGAAAGCACGTAGACATGTAAAAGGCGAGCTATTCAGAGAATTCTAATATAAGAGAATGAACAGAGTAAAGAAGTGAAGACACTATTTCAAAATGAACATACTTTATTTATATAGGAAATATACATATCAAAGCATTCATTACTTCATAACTACTACCCAAAAAAAAAAAAAGGGGGCACGAAGCGCCTTGTGAACTTCAACCAGAGACATTTCAATAAATCTCACACTACGATCCGCATCAACACATCGGAAGTGAGTAATCAGACGCTGCTCGCGGCAATAACCACGATATTCAAGAAGAGTCACATCGGGCAACCGCCCTCACTCTGAATCTTTATCACAAGATGGTCCGCAGCGGCCAACTGTTCATGCCAACACGAATTCTCGATCTCAAATGTATCATGCGCAAGGCGCATCACTGTTAAAAGGCGATTCAAGTACACTACTTCTAAAACTAATCTCACACGATTAACCATGAAACAAAAGATAAAGAACTTAAAAACTATTTACTGTGATAAACCAAGATGATTCTCAATATATATATATATATATATATATATAACCAAATAACACAATACCCAAGACAACATTTACGAATCCCTAAAAAAATGATGATGATGATGATGATAGCAATCCCCTCACGAATGATCAGTTATAAGCGAGCGGCACTGTGCAATGTCTTGATCCAAGTCTTGCATCATCAAAAGCACTTCACCATACTGAGTAGTAGAGTCGTTATAAGCCTTGCGCACCTCCTCAAGCACTTTATGGATCTTGTCCATAACATCATTAGAAGCACGGACTTATCGAGCCATGTCCATTGTTTCCTTATGCTCCTCATAATCTTTGCGTGCTTTATCCAAAGCAATCAGCCGATGAGTTTGTAGCATCCACACTTCATCCTTTAACACCAACAAACGAGCTAATTCCGCCTTTTTATCGATAGGATGAAAAAGAGCGGACACATCACATAGAGTCAAAACACACCCGCGAAGATTAGGACCCGCTTGCTGAGTGATGAATGCATGACAGTCAGCTATTTCCTGCTCAATTTCAGTCGTCATAATTATCGACTCTTGGAATAACCGCTCAACCATGTTCCGAGCGACAACGGTGTCATCCAGTGCGCCCTGCACTACTAGATTCAATCGCTCAGACGCCTGCATCCTCTGAGCCATCGAATACGTATCGCACTGCTCCTCAAACTGTGCGCGTGTGGCCACCCTATTTGCCATCCTGACTTCTCTGAGCATTTCTACTTCAGCATTTACTAATAGCAAGCAAGTCAATTGTAATTCTTTTCATAATGAATGACCGGCGATCGGCAGGGAGCCAGAGAGCGTAGCATAACCATGTAAATGACGAGCCATCCTGCCGTAAAAAATACAATTCACAAAAAAAACAATAAGGAAACTTGAAAGATACTAACCGAAGCAATTCTACTCACCCCTACTTATAGGAACAAAGTGATAATGCCACATCAATTACTATTTAACCACAATAATAAATACAAATAACTAAATAATAAAATATGTCTTGCAAAAGGAAAAAACTAACCATCAAAGTTTCCAATTCAACCCAAACAAAAGAAAATAAATTATTGTTCAAAACCCACTCATAAAACAACCAAAAATATTAATTAATATCCAAAGTGGATAGCTCGCCTCTTCTTGGTAATACGGGATTTAGCTTCCTCAGCCGCAACTCGGGCAGTCCTCGGCTCTCGTAGCTCGCCCAACGTCCGCCATCAGCCGGTCATATGCTTCCTTCTTGATATTAACAACATTGAGCAAGCGCCTGTACTTTTGATCCAGTTTCTCAATTTCACGAGGCAATATATTCCGTGCATTATGACTCGCCTTTGCCAGATCCAATAAATTCTTGAGCCAGTGAATGGGAAATCAGAGAACTAGATAAGTTTGAATAGAGGCGTCCCACTTCTTCAATGTAGCCGGATCAATATGAATTTCCTCCGCTTAAGAAAGGCCATCCACTATTTCCAATAAATACAATATGGGCCACAACTAAGGAGTTGCGGGGATTTCTTCATGAACACACATATGACCAAATCTCTCCACTATGCGTCGATAATTAGCCGCTTTAGAAGAAGGGACTTGAGTAAACCGTGCACCAATTCAAAGCGATCATCAACGCCGACTTCCTTTCGCTCGAAATAGCGTAAGGATATCGGAATCGAGGATCCTCCGGGAACAACCATTCTCACATCGCATCCACGCGAGAAACCTTAGGAGCTAGCTTGGAAGGCTTTTTGCCGTTTATCGTTAGCGCTCGCAGACTCGCTACCTTTAACTCGGGTTTGAGCCACTTTTCACAGGCACCATCTCGTTTTCCCATATCCCGAAGACAGTAAGAGAAAGCATAAATAAGCATTCCAACACAACAAGGAAGCAACGATAATGATAAAAAATGAATAACGCATACCGGATTAGAGGAAGGGGGAAGATTGGCAGGAGAACAAACCGATTAACGGGAGGACGAAGAAGAGCTTGACGCGACCGGCTCCGGGTGACCTAAACAAGAGACGAAAGAAAGAGAAGAAGGAAGAAATAAATTAATTTTATCGGAAAGACATGAGGAATGATTAAAATACAGTATACTTACGAGACTTAAAAGAGGAAGAGCTCTGATTTAAGATGTATATATATAGATTATCAAGTGCATTTAATAATTACAACATAATATTTCGACTGGCACGTGTCAATGATTAAAATCTAACAAGAGGTAATACAATATACTTACGAGACTTAGAAGAAGAAGAGCTCTGATTTTTGGCGCCACCCGGGAGGCCCACTATCCTCCAGGGAATAATCATGAACAGAACGATCCGACTCAGACTCGCTCGTTGCACTCAACATATCAGAAGGAGTATGAAAAGGGTGATTAGGGTCCGGAATCGTCTTCACAATCAGAGGGCGAGTGAAGCATAAGGTCATACGAGGAGAGATTATTTCAGAGCCGCTTTTACTGACCGCTCGGCCCAGCTGACGCTCAACGCGTTCAATGAATGAGCTTATAGAAGGTGACCCATTTTTGGAGCATGCGAGGAAAATGGAGGGAAAGTATTAGCAGAACGAATGGAAGGCAATCGCGGAATAGGTAGCACGCCAGCGTCTCGTTTCATCTTCTTAGCTAGTCGGTCAGCCCTCCACTCGTGAAGAGGCATATTAATGTACTCTTCAAAGAGGAGGCCCCTAGGCTTCCAACCAATAGGCAGAGAATTCTAAAAGAACACACAAACGAATATAAAAGAAACTAAAGTAGGATTCGGCTGGAAGCAAAGCAAGAGAAGGAAAGAAAGGATACCTTATCAGGAGGAGACGTGACAAGAGGGATGTCCAAGGGATTCACTATCGGAGGACACCTCCTCTTCTTAGAACTCGACGAAGGAGGTAGAGAACTACCCTTTCCATCCTATTGAGGAGACTCATCACCCGTAAGGGGATCCCAGCTGGTAACAAGCGGGTGAAGAGGGCGACCTTGTTACTAGAGGAAAGCTTGTATTTGGTGGCAACCTCATCACTCAACTTCACGCGACCTGATGCAAGCATTTCCTTGAAATCATCCTTGATTAGAGCCGGAGGAGCGTATGGATCCTTTAGAAGAAGGTTTAGCACGTTCCTATTGAAGCCATTGTGATACCCGGGCCATTCATTAGTGACGCTAACAGACCGCTGATATTGAGGTTGAAAGAAACCAAAATGACACTGTCGATCACTCATCCGAATACCATCTTTGAAAACGAAGCGGTTAAAGCTCTTCCGGATCTCCGTTTCCTCAGATGAAGAAGGGGAGGGGGGATTAAAGGGAACCCCTTGGTCAAAACCAAGTTGGCGGGAAACACGAACAGTATCATACGCCTCAGATGAAAAATTCCCACCATGAAATTCGGGAAGCCGCCCTGGTAAGGTGGAGACAATGATGTCAAAATCATCGGGAGAAAGCATATCCGCGGAAGACATCCTCCGTGGGGACTTGATAACGAAGCTATAAAGTGCGACCATCTTGATAAGTGATATGGTTGAAATCAGCTCCCCTGTCCATGAAATCTTTGAGCTTAGCCTTAGCCCAAAAGCCTTTCTTATGATAAAGGGCCATCCGAGGATAAGAATGAGATTACTGTCACGAGCTGCTTGGAACCATCCTTCTGAACAACCTCTTCTTGCCGTGAGAGAGCAAAGAGATTCAGCTGAGGGGGCCTGTATAAAGGAAAGCGTTCCCAAGCCCATGCCTGGATAAAGTTGGCAGGGAAGAAAGGCTCTACCTCATGAGACCCGTCCACACGACGAATATCACGCTCCAGTAGATCCAAATGTTGATATAAACCGCCCAAGAACATGGGAACCAGCGGAAATGATACACCACGAGACATCTGCACTGCCATGGGGATGAGTTCATTCTTGATAGTATCACGAGGATTGTACTCGAACACATCATGACACAGCCAAAAGAGAAGAAAAACTGCTAATTCCGCTCGATCGGACTCCCCTTCACGAGGAGGTACGCCCTCTCGTTCGCCGGAAAGCATAGGGGCCCAATATTTGATCCAGCAATAGAAAGAAGCACGACGCTGCCCGTACTTAGGCTTCCTACTGCTCTTTGCCGCCTCTATCTCTCTTACATCACTAGGTTCTTTAACAGCGGATGACTTCGAACGACCAGCCTTGATAGAAGATGCCATAAGCTATGAGGAAGATGAAACATTAACCGGAGAACTATGTGCAGCGGATGCAGCATCCTTTCCTTTTCTCCTACTCCCCGAGTACTCTGCTTCAGTCGGATCCTCAGTTTTGATCTCTCTTGACGGATGAAATGTTATAGAATTTTCTTTGGCCGCAATTAAATGATCGCGAAGATCCATGACGCTCTTATTCAAAGACTTATGAAGGCAACAACTTTCGAAAACTGTACCAGCATGAACAAGTAGGCCAGTAAGCGCCACTACGTCTTCTAGGATTGGGGTTGCTTCACCCCAAGAGAACAAAAACGTGTGAGGATCGATTCCCCAGCGCGTACATAAGCGTACCAAGCTATCATGATCTCTCCGGATGTATCTAAACTTCGAGGCTTGTATAGCAGCTTCTATGCCTAAGGAACAAATAGTTTTCTTGTGATCCGTATTGGAGCAAATATAATCTACCCATGCGTCCCAAGCGACATGAGACTCAGCGGATGAGCGAAGTATGACTGTAGGAAAGACGTAATCTCCCCTATGAACCGCTTGACGAGGCACATCCTCGGACGTGGGTATTGGAGGCACATCTGCTTGAGGGCAGATAAGCCAATCTGTCGATGCGAACGGAGGAAACGGGTGAGGATTCATCATGCGCGAAATCCAATTATCATCAGTCGGGAAAAGAGTAGAACCATCATCCGCTGCAGGCGACCGCAACTTATCCTTAAGTCGAGGACTACCCCTTCTCTCATCCAACATATATGGTTCTTATCTGAGGGGCGCGTCACGATCAGGTGATTCATTAGACATAGCGAGTGAAAGGAAGAAGAAAGAAAAAGAAAGAGACACAGTGAAAAAAATGATGACTGAGGAGCGAGGTCCCCTCTATTTATATGGAGGTAAAAGAAGGAGCGGTTACTGAGTGAGCTAGTAACTGCATCATCCCAAGGGTCGTGAATTTAAACCGCCCCGACTCACCAGTTGCAACCGTCAATCTTTCATCAACATGTGACTGTTGACACGATCTTTGACCGGTCAAACAGTCAGGGGACTAATGTTGATACATGAAAATAACTAACCCTGAAATAGATAGCCCCCTAACCTATTGAGGGTCCCTTTAGGATGAAGAGACTAGGGGACTAGTCCTAACCCACAAGGATGGGATAGTTCTAGTCCATCCAAGAGTATGCTAAAGTAGTTGGGCCTTAGCCCATGAAGAAAGCCTCTTAGGGTTTGGTAATAACTTAAGGAAAGGGAAATTGTAGTTTAGTAATATGTTAATATTATGACATTTATCCATAAGATGGTCATTATAAAAGGGGAAAGATGGCACACTTATTGAGATATCATTAATCCACCATTACTTCTCCTAAACCTCTCTACACCTTGGGAGTACTTTCTGTGATTAGGGCTAGTTCATCCTTCCCACGATTTACCCTATCAACACCTACTAATTATGCATATGTATTATAACAAATAAGTTTATGTTCTTTATCTTGGGAATGATATTAAGGGTAATATAAGAAAAGTAATGGATATTTATGAAATCCATGTTTTTTCTTACTCTAAGAGAATTGGTTAATTTCGTCTATATATAGAGGACGGAGGGAGTATTTATCTTCTTGATCTTCTCTTCGACGCCAAAGGCAGCACCCTCTAAATCTTCTACACCACCATCATCTTTAGGCGTAACTTATGATGGAACCACCACCTCTTTCTGTTTACTAGTTTTCTTCTCATTATATTTTTTTATTCTCCTCTTTTTTCTTCTTCTTCCCAATATTCTCACTTCTCAGGTTTAGTTAAATATTCATCTATTAGAAACTTATAAATATCTTCTCACTTCTCACATAACCAAATCAATTATTTTCTTCGTTACAAGGTGCTTCAACTTGGTGGTGATGATGATTTAAGCTTATAATTTACAATTTTAAAAACTACGGTTTATTAAAATTGATTTTGCAGGTGCCCTTTGATTCAATCATGGATAATTCACAATCAACACCAGTAAGTTCCTCTTTCTCAACTAATTTGGGTTTGATTCTGATTGTGATAGTTGTTTTGTGGATTTTGGGTTTTAGTTTCTCTTAATTTTGGGTCTTTTTCTTTCTGAATATTAATTTATGGGCTTTGTTGATTTTTTCTTTCTTGTTTGTTTGATTCTGAACTTCTGATCTGCGTATTCATTATGGAGGCGTTGGACAAAAAGATGGCACTGTGTTGCTGTTCTCTTCAATTCGATTAGGGTTATCTGTGCTATAAACCATCTCTATCGATTCCAATTCAGTTAGTTAGAAAACATGGGGTTAAGTTATTGAGACTTCTTTGTCAACACAACAGAAAATTTCACGTGTTTGAACTTGTTTCATTAAGCGTTTTCCATCTGAATGTAACGTGCATAGTTGAGAAAACACTTGTAAACAAGTTCACTTGCTCCTGCGGTGTTGGGTCTTTATATTTTCTTTGGCTGTTGTAGGAACTTGAAAAACAAGGTGGCTTTGTATATGTCATGTATTTTGATATGATGATGAAGGAAAGGTATTAATGATGAAGGAAAATCATAGGTGGAGTCTTATTTGAGAGAGAACCGCGAAACGAAAAAGTTTCTTTTGATATTTCAGGTTATTGGAAGACAAAATCGACTAGGTATCCTACTTTGGCAATAATAGAAAGAAATATATGTTATACATATCTCTTCAGTTGCATCCGAATCTTCCTTTAGCACTGGGATACGTATTCTCGATCCATATTGAAGTTATTTACTTCCCACGACAGTTGAGGTATTGATTTGTGCTCAAAATTGGTTGAAGACGCAGATTGATATTGATATTTCTTCCTTGGAACCAGAAGAGAAAGTTAATTCAGTTTTTATTTGTTTATTTGTTTGTAAATTTTTTGGACACTCACTGTATACTCTAACTAATTCTACAAACAAATGAACAATTATTTAGAGTATACAGTGAGTCTTGTATAGTAGTATAAGCATAAATGTAGTATGAACATTTGTTTATTTGTCGGTATGAGAATTTTTTGGACATTAGGTTGGCGAGTTCCATATATGAGTTTGCGAACCTAGTGAGCAAAAATAGTTGTCAGTAGAAACCTACATGACTTAAGTTTAAGAACTCAATATATGAGTTTGCGAACTCAAACTTTTACATCTTACTGTACTTTTGTCTCTTGATTCTTGAGTTCGTATCTAATCAAACAAGAGCTTGGATTATGAAACCTTACTACGATTAGTCAATGCTAGCAATCGGTAATAAGAACTTTCTTTGAATGTCATTCATAACTAGAATTTTTGACTCTGCTAGAAAGATAGATATAAGGGAAAATAGTCTAAAAGGAAAATTAGTCTTCGTTACTAACCTTTAATGAAGTTCTTAAAATGATATCTTTGTGTGATATTCAATCTTTAGTCTCCAAGGCTAACTTGAGTGAATCCTAAACTCTACTACCTAATCCAATCTATTTTGAAGCTGAACTTAGTAGACTACAAATCAAGAAATAGTTTTGGAAACTAAAATATGACAATATACCATCGCCTTTGGGTTCAACCAAGCATTATCTCTAACACAAACATCTATATCTATCTGATAGTCAATGAAAATATGTTGCATATATTCCAAATCATTTCCACAGAAAGGACATCTACCATCAAAATTAGAGGTGAATCTAGTAAATTTATAGTTAGTAGAATTACAACCTCGTATGCGTTTCCACAAGAAATGAAGAATTCTATAGAATTTAATTTAGTCTTACCAAAAAAAAATACTAGTTTAGAAAACTATTGGTTTGCATTTTAAGTTGGTTATTAGATTCATTTAACAACACCCTATAAGCAAATTTGACACTAAAGTGACCATTATTACTAGATTTTCATTTTAACTTGTCATTTCCAGAAAAAACATTCTAATATAAATAGATTTCTCCCAATATTACTTGTCAAATAAAAAACTTAAGATGTTAAAATTCTATTTCTTAGTGTCAGTGTCTATTAACAATTTTCATACTTGCATAAAAAAAATTTGAGTTAAAGAGATCATGCCTCCCAGGAATGATACACTTGAGTTTCCATATACTAATGTTCCCACCATCACAACTTCCCAACAACTATACTTTGTGACAATCTCAAGGCCTGGATAAATACCCTTTCATATCTAAGATCCTGAAGTTACAGTACCATCATGGAACATCATTGAAATACTTACATTATGAATTTATATTCAGAGATTATTAGTTTTCCAAATCATTCTCCGAGCTAACTTAAACAACAAAACTTTGTTTAGTATAACAAATTATCTTAATGTTCACGCCACTTAGAGCAACTGCAATCATACAACTATAACTAAAGACTAAATACCAAATAAAAACTAAAAAAATGGGTTTAGTCGGTCTTTGAGACGTTACGGTCTTTGGAATAAATTTGGTGGAGCGGATGTATAAGAGTTCGTCTGATATGGGGCGTAGGTATAAAATGCGCTCGGGTGGGACGTAACTTTAATTTAGGCCTGAAGTCGGGCGTAGCCTAAAATTGCGTTTGGTGAGGGGCGTAATATATAAAACCGCCCGAAGGAGAGGCGTAACTTGAAACTACTCCTGACGGGACGCAATTAATAAATACGCCCGGTGGGACGCAATTAAAACACTACGCCTGATGGGGCGTAACACTGAACTACGCCCAATGGGGTGTGAATTGCAATTACGCCTGATAGGGCGCAACTGGGAAACCCGCCTGATGGGGCACGAAGGTATTAACTCATTTGCCAAACATTTCCTGCATGCTGCTAATGAAAATACCAGGATTTTGGCTTCATATTTCTCCTAGTAAGTTTAGCTTAAAAAAAGTAGCAGGATTTTATTTATCTCTGGAAGATTAGGCAAACTCCGTTTCATGGTTTCCATCCGTCTCTTAAATAGGCCACAGAAACTTTTCCCAGGTCTTACTAATCCATTCAAAAATCTTTTATAGAAAATAAACAAATTATCAAATTAAACTCAAAATGTATGATGGGATTTAATTCAACCAATTGTATACAACAATAATTAATTCTTATTAATTTGGTGGAGGGATGGGGCGTAGTTTAAAATTACGCCTCATATAGTTTAAGGCGTAACTAATAATTACGCCCGGCTTTAGGCGGACTTTAAAGTTACGTTCCATCGGGCGCAATGGAACCATACCTTTGGGTTGAGGCGCAATTGTAACATACCACTAGATATCAAAGAATGTAAACTACGTCCCATCGGGCGTAGATTAAAGTTACGTTTGAAAGCAGACGAAGCTATTATTTACGCCTGACTACCAAGCGCAAATTAAAATTAAGCTCAACTCAAAACGCAACTAATATTTGCGCTCGATGTCGGGCGTAGTCTTAAATTACGCCCGACCAAAACCATACTATCGACCAAATAGAGTTTGGTTTTTGGTTATAGTCTGGTATTTGATCGATACTCCTCTCTGTAGCGTCTGGGTTTTCGACCCAATTTTTAGTTATAGTCGATGACTGTGGTTGCTCTTAGATCTTTAAGAGCATCCACAGTCATCGACCAAAACTAAAAATTTGGTCGAAAACACTGACACTATCGAGCGGAGTAAAGACTAAATCCTAGACTAAAACTAAAAACCAAACCAAATTTGGTCTTTGGTTTAGTTATAGTCTCAAGGCGTAATTTGACACTACGCCCGATTGGGGCGTAGTAGCTGTAATTTGCGTTTGTTAATGAGACGTAAATTTAATGTAGGCCCGATTGAAACGCAACTTTAGACTCCGCTCGATGGGACGTAGTTTACATTTGCGCCTGATACCAAGCGGCACATTTATATTGCGCCTCATCCAGGCGTAGTTACAAGTTACGTCTGACCGGGCGTGATTTTAAAGTCCGCCCGATTACGGGCGCAATTATTAGTACCACTTTGTTACTACATGGGGTGTAATTATTAATACCGCCGGATTACTACATGGGCGCAATTTGTATCTACGCCCCATGTTACTCCCAATATCTCAAAACTACATGGGGCGCAATTTGTATCTACGCCCCATGTTACTCCAAATATCTCAAAACATGGTGCAAGCAACGACTTGCTCGAATTTGCTAAGATGGACTTCAATATGGTGCAAGCAACGTATCAAAAAGAACTTAAATATGCTTCAAGGTACACCCAACTACCACGGGTCCACAACATGGATCAGTCTAAAATTCTTGTATAACTGTAGCTCGTTAACAGTGTTTCATTGAGCCACATCGGGCGCAGTCCCAAGTTGCGCCCCATCGGCGTAATGTAGTATTTGCGTCCCATTCAAGCGTATTTTGTATTTGCGCCCCGTCAGGCGTAGTTTTGGATTACGTTCCACACCAAACGCAATTATAGACTCCGCCCAACATCAGGCGTAAGTTAAAGTTGCGTCCAACCCAAACACAATTAACAACTACGCCCCATATCAGACGAACCATTTTAACTCCGCTCCACCAAATTTACTCCTCCAACGTAGTGTCTCACCACGGACTAAAACCATATCTTTTACTTTTTTTTAGTTTTTAGTCTTTAGTTTTACTCGTCCCACTGCAGTTGCTCTGAGCTGAGCAAATATGATTCCAGCTTTTCTGGAAGATGCCATGGTTAGTGTGAGGTTTTCCACCAACATTACATCTGAATTGACTTTTTAGAATAAGAAAAACAACAATACAATGATTACTTAGAGTTCCAAGAAAAGGTTGATTAATAGTAACAATCCACTAGGCTGATTAAGAAATTTAGACTTTCACTTTGTTAATTTATTTTCAAATTTATCAACAAATTTAGAGAAAAAATGAACTTTACTTCCCAGGTAGAAGCGGAACGCAAAAGTTCTGTCATTAAGAGCCATTTGCTTGATGATTCATTCTTCAATCTACTATTAGCTGGGTTGCACGGACGCGGACACGACACGACGCTGATGCGGACATTACAAAATTTTCAAAAAATTAGGACGCGGACACGTATATACATATTTTATTTATATATTATTTATATATATAATCATGCATTTATACAAAGAAAGTCAAGTATTTCGACCCTAAAAATTAGAAAATGATGTTATATATGTATAAATTTCAAAAGAAAAGAAGATATCGTTTGTTTATACACGCCGAATGTCAAATAATCAGTCATTATTAAACACATAGCACAATCAAAATGCATTCTTAGATCAACACATGTCCAACTAAGGGTATACATGATGTCATTTCCAATTACAAAATCCGAATAAAGACCTAAATTATTGATCTAAATGTTTGTCTTTCTTCATTTGATTAATAATAGTAAAAATAAAGGAAAAAGTTTATATGAAAATGAAAAAAAAATGCATCGGACAAGCGTCGTGTCAGCGTCCCACGCGCGTCCCGTGTCCCCCGCGAGTCGGACGCGGACACGGCTCAAGAAATGGAGCGTCCGTGCAACCCAGTCTATTAGCTACTTTGGGACTAAAAACTTAGAGCATGTTTGGTACAGTTTTTAAAAAGCAGTTTGTTTTTTAAAAATAGAAAAGCAAAATGAGAAAACGTGTTTGGTAGGGACATTTTTCGTAAAATGTTATCTATTTGTTTTTCGTTTTTGAAAACAACAAAATAAAAACAACAAATTATTGTTTTTTGTGTTTTCTCTTTTTCTTTTTTGTTCATTCTTCTTCTTTTTAGAACAGAGTAAGAGATCGGAGAAATGACCACAAGTGAGTCATGACCAGTATCACTATCTCTTAGACAAGTCTTTACATTTGATCTGATGTAGTTCATTTTCCTTGGTTTCCAAAAACAGTTTTATATCCTACCAAAAAAGTTTTAGAAAATGAAAACAAAGAAAAAAAATGTATGTTTTTCAAACGGTGGAAAACTGTTTTTAAAAACTGTACCAAACACGCTCTTAAAGTTTGATAATTCTCTTATTGTTTTTGACAATGTTTTTATAATTTTTTTTATTTTTTTGGCTAAGAAGTTGTCAACTGTAATCCTTAACCATTTAGAAGCCGTACTAGTAACAATTAAGATTATTCAAATTAATTACAATTGCACCATTTCTCTTAACTTTTCTCTTAAAGCATATTTAAATGATGATTAAATTAATAAAGTTCTTAAAATCCTATTTATGGATCAAATGTTAATGCTCTTAATCGACCCTTTCATTTTAAAAATCCACAGGACCAACTTCTGGATACTCCATCGACGTTTATATTCTTCATTTTACTCATCATCATCACAACTCTAACACCAAGACTGCATTTAAAAAACCCAGTAGCAAAATAGTTAAACGATGATACTCAACAACACTGTCTTAGTTTAAAAATTCAAGTAAATAAGCTAGATGAGATATGTATATATTATCTTACACTCATCATCCGTGGTGATCCAACTTCCAAATCTAGAAGTGCGGTGACTGTTATTATATTGTGACGATGCTGGGGAAGAAGAAGTCGAAATAAAGTTATCCTTATGATGATGATTGTCAGCAGCTGCAATAGGAGTAGCAATTATGAAATTGGATGGTGAGGATGATGAGGATGATGAGGATGGCTTATAAGTAGTTTTAATATCGTGGCGATGATGATATTTGGATTTGATATTGGAGGTAATTGGTAGAGATATTGTGGAGTAAGCTGAAACAGAATTAGTAGTTGAACAACTGCTTACTACATCCCATTTGAAACTGATTTTTGGAGAGCTTAAGCTACCAACATCTTCACGATCATCGCTCCCGATGTTTCTTAGTGCTTTAATCGTATTATTTCCCCTGTTACGAAAGTAAGCCACCTTCATTTCCGACACAGAAAATTACAATAGTTTTGTCAGATATTAACCGTTGCTTAAATGTAATAAACACTAATAAGATATAGGAAAAAAACACTACAAGAATTTGTGTGCTATAAAATTTGTTATCCAACATGCTTGTTGCATCAAATACTTTATACAAGATTTGTCATATAGTACCACATCATATTTAAAGATCGAAAACTGCTCAACAAATATTGACAATTTTATGACAGAGCCAGAGCCAGGACTTTCCATGGTGGGAAAAATATACGCTACGAAAATCGGTAATTGTGTTTGTATTTGCGGCGACAAGGCAAGCTAGAATTTTTAGATATTTGTTTTCATGTTCTTGTTTCAAAAAGCCAATAAAGTACCTTACTCGGGGAACAAGTACAAAAATCTGCACCCTTGATTCCACTTTAGATGGCGGTTTTGTAGTTTTTACGCAGATTAAGAAATGAGGAGAGATGAAGATTTTGCATCTATCCTTGAAAGAAGTAATTGGAAAAAATAAACATATATAATCCATAGAAAATATAAGGGAGTTGTTGGTAGTTTTGTGGAAAAACAGAAAAAATTTCTGAGTATGTGAAAAAAAAAAATATTCCTAAAACATTCTCTAAAGTGAAACGGAAGAAATATGATATTTTTCATTTTTATCCCCACGCAACTTCTGTAATGGTTTGTTAACAATTGCAGTAGTGGAGATAACTACTGTTCAAAAATGCTTGTTATTCCTAAAATTTGCCACTAAATTCCCCACCCCAACCCAACCCAACCCAACCCAACCCAAAAGTGTAATATTTATTTTACATATGACTTTTGTTCATAACCTATTAACCTCCCATTCCCAAAATAGTTTATTTTCAGGTTAGTGACACCTATTGGATGAAAATGTTGGGGCAAAATATCCTTTTTTTTTTTTTTTTTTAATCTTTTGTGTGGCCGAACTTGGGTCTACATCTAACATTATTCGTGACCGCTGGAATGAGGCTGTTAGGCGTCAGAGAATTAAAGAAGAAGAAAAACCCTTAGGTCCAAAGAGATCTCATCTACTGATCTACATGTACTTGGCGCAAGGAAAATTCAGTGCAGAGCGTTCAGTACATACCTTTCGGCTGATGAATGATGTTTTTCCAGACGAAGCAGATCCTTTCTCTGTTTGTTGCTTAGCAACTGCTGCCCATCTCAACAGTTCCAATTTCATTCTAGTCATTGCTTTAACCTTACTAGTAGCGTCACCACCATTACTACTACTCTTGATCACCTTCCCATCATGATCCTTCTCTTCATCAATGATAGCACTGCTAGTATTAATTGTATCGCATATTGGTAATACCTGTTTATTTGCAATACCATGATGCTGCCCAGCTACCACTGCTACAACTTGATGCTGATGGTGGTGGTTATGGTGATGATCCATCTTACTAATGTGACCCATAATTCAGAAACTGAAATTTTTAGACCTTTGCAACTCAAAAAAATAAAAATATGAATTGAGTTAGTAAATCATTATATAGATGTTGATGGTGATGAGATTATGATGCTAATTAGCATAATTAATTAATTAATAATTAGGCAGGACATGGTTAGTAGGAGTCAAAGGACAGGAATAACTGAGTGATCTGTCTGTGTTGTCTCTGATTTCATAAGATTCCTGTCCACTGGCTTTATGATTTTGAAGAGCATATGAAGCCAATTAGATTTAGATTCAATCTTTTCTAATATAATCAGACAACTAAGCATTGGGTAGGTGTTTGTTGTGGTTTAGCTCTAAATTAATCTTTTGTTAAGAGTAATGGCCATATAATTACAAATATACAATTTGGCAGTCATGTGAAGGCTTGTCTATGCCTGAAATGCAGAACATGTTACACATAAGATTAAATTCTATTATACTCAAAGTGGAGAGACACGGTCACAAATTAGCATGTTTGCATGATCCTCTTTTATACGCTGATGATCAAAAAAATCATGCAATTTAGAGACAAGAAAGTGATAAACTTTTCTAGTCATAAAGACTCAATTATAGGATTAGCTTTGATGAGTCATGACCGGCTGAGCGCCAGCCACCCTGACACCCTCTACAAACATGTGCCATGGAAATTGAGGAGCATTATTTAATGTGGACACTGATTTTCTCTTCTGAAAAACAACAAGCTTAGATCTGAGTCTGGCAGTGTATGCAGTTTTCAAGATTAGCCCATATATAATAAATCTGTCTATGTGGTAGCATAGATTAACAGTTTCGTGCCTATACCTATAGGTCATATACTGCTATACGCATTGTACTGCTTCGCATAGCACCAAATTGGTTACATGCTCTTTACAAGTTTGAAAACTTGGAAATATGCCGAGAGAAAAGAAAATACCGAGCATGCATGTGAGGATAATTTTTTTATATATTTGTGACTCGATGTTCTTTGAAATTAAGTTGTTTGACTAGTCCACATGCGGGAGTATGTTTTAATTATGAACTAAGCGCACCTGCATGAACGTGGAAAATAATTGCAAGGGGAGGGAAATGAAGACAGAGAATCGCTATTTTCTCCTATGATTTTGCATGCGGTTGGAAGTTGCTTGGTACGTAGTCGGCCGGAACTATAGCTTGTATGTACCTCAAAGCGTGTATGATGGTGGCTGCCAAAACAGCCGCATACGCGTAGCTACACTATTATTTGGCTTTTTGTCAAAACACATAACCAGAGGAAAGAATAAATAAAAAATTAAAATCAAGCAGAGTGATAATTATCTTTCCATTTCAAGCACGATTGTAGGTCCGTTTGGTGTGCGGACGTTGTTTTGATCGCACATAGTAGGAGCAAAACCTTAACTCTGCTTGCCACCAAGAGGTGGGCGAAAGTGTGGCTCGTTGCACTTTTTTTTTTTTTTTTTTAAACCACCTTTGGCAATTGAAAGGGCTTTATATTCACATCTCATCTCTTGAGAACTAGGCGGATTTCCCAAACTCTGTTTGGCAGAAACTTCTTGCCCCAAATAACATTGAATTTGGTAACACAAATAACTTCTTTTTGAAATCACCTTTGGCAATTGAAAGGGCTTTATATTCACATCTCATCTCTTGAGAACTAGGCGGATTGCTCAAATTCTGTTTGGCAGAAACGTTGTGACGGAACGAAAAATTATGCCTGGCGCGCCTGGGCGCGAAGGCCATAACTTCCCCGATGCGCCATGAGGATGCCACAAACCGAGCCTTAACACTAGGCAAATGCACGTCCATTCGCCCTTGCAAGCATGCTCGTGGATCATGATGCGGCTAACTTAGCTTCTACACCGTTCCAACTTACCATAGGACAAGGGCATAGAGCTTTGCCTCAACGTAGGAGATTCATCACTGAATTTCCTATCTAGATGAGTAACCGTTGACCGATGCACCCTACATAATCACTGGCTCATGGCGTACCTTCCTTAGGCTTATGCAAGCTCTGCTACTTGCATACTGTTGTAGCTTACTTTCCTGGCCATGTCTGCCTACATTGAACGCCTTGATAGGAAGTATGAGTATCCAAGGAATGGAATGCAACCTGCCTCATCAAGTGTGGCCACAATCATCTCCTGTGTCGAGCTACCGAGCCAGATGATATGATAGGCCAATGTGCCACAATCATCTCTCAAATAGATGATATGAGCGACAACATGATGGACCGGCAATGCTGCAACTCATTGTGACTGCCTACGTACCCTTCCCTACTCTAAAGGGATCAAGCACAAACCGTAGTTCATCCACGAAGGGACAACAACTTAAGTCAAACTCGTTTGTTTGCAATGGCCTAGCAATAATGGTAATGGCCTGGTCCGTATATGCCGTTCCATCAAAATGCACAATGATTATGCATCATCGAGTCCGCGGAGTGGCATAATGATGCCTTCACATCATATGCCCCCATTGGCAAGGCTACGCAGCTAAAAATGAGGCTTACACATCATTTGTACTCTTTCGGCTAAGCTATGAAGCTTACTTGGTGCATGGTCCTCATATGCACCTTCAACCAACTACCCCTCCCTATATATGTTAACTTAAAATTTCTACAACTTTGGAAAGAGTAGCAAATTAACATGCTTGCTTTACTATTCATGGTCATTGCCATGTATTTCTGAATAACCGGCAATGATTGTCGAGGTTACTTCAGCGTTGCACAATGAGTGTGCAACATTCCCTCTTCCGGCTCGCTCTGGCGTAGTGCACAATGATTGCGTACCACTCGTTCTGGCTATTACACAATGATTGCACAACACTCTATCTGGCTATTGCATAATGATTCTGCAACATACAATGATTGTGCAACACTGGTTCTGGCTATCGCATAATGATTGCGCGCGCGACATTCTCTCTGACATATTGCATAATGATTGTGCAATATTCTCTCGACCATCCCTATCTTGCCTGATGCACAATGATTGTGCAATATTGGCTCTAGGCCAATCGTCCGCATAATGCGCTGCAAGGGTCTAGGCCATCTACCCAACTGGCCTAATGCATCATTTGATGCGAGATTTGGACCTCAGCCAAATGCCAAACATAATGCGCCATTTTGGCGCGATATTGGCCTTAAGCCAATCTACCGCTTACCACGCAACAGAAGCTTTGGATGAAGCTTCATCTCAGGCCATGACGCATATTTGAGCATGCGCCATGCTAAAAGTGAGGGTGTTACTAACGTCTTGCCCCAAATAACACTTAATTTGGTAACATAAATAACTTCTTTTTTAAACCACCTTTGGCAATTGAAAGAGCTTTATATTCACGAATCACATCTCTTGAGAACTAGGTGGATTGCCCAAACTCTGTTTGGCAGAAACTTCTTGCCCCAAATAAACTGAATTTAGTAACACAAATAACTTCTGAGATTGGTTCAATTTTTTGTTTGAAAATAACCTTACAAAATGCAAGAGACTTTAATTTGTGCCTATGCTTACAGGTTCATTTGGAAAGCCAGATGTAATTGCATATCCAACAATATTGAGTTGGATGCTAACCGCATTGTTAAAAGTATCAAGCATCATATTGTAGTTATAACGGTGACTACACTGCTCAGAATGTACACTGAACAATCTACATTACAAAAGAGTGGATACAATTCAACATAATATATACTATTCGAATGTATCTGGGCTCTTTAGTGTTATCATTAGAGTTTTCATTCTCCAAGACCGTGATACACAATTTCTATATTTTGGTCTAGTTGCTTTCAATTGTGCAGGAAATGACGATATTATGTAGAGGATGGACTCTCAGGTGGAGCTGAACTAGCATGTGAATGGGTCAAAAATATTATGGCCTAGTTGATTTCAATTGTGCAGGAAATGACGATATTATGTAGAGGATGAACTCTCGTGGGAGCTGAACTAGCATGTCAATGGGTAAATTTTTTTTATAACAAATGAATGTGAAATTAGAAGCCGAAGATTTAGTCGCACGCAGGAAGTTCAAAAATATTTATCAAGATGATATGCAAGAAAGATTTTCCTTATATTACCGTGCCAGCTATCAAAGTGGTAACAAAGAAATACTTCACAAAGTCTCTTTAGTCCTTGTTAATCTTAGAATTTTTCATAGCATTCATAACAATCAGTTCTTTCTTTCAGTTTTAGCATGTTAGAGAGACATTGTTCATTGGCAAAGTTGTTAATGGGGGTACCAATTTACTTGGGAGTGTACCAACCCAAAGATAATAATTGTTTTGTTTTATATGTATTTTGGTACACCCCCAAGAAAATCTGTACCCCTTATTACAAATTTTGTTCATTGGCAGGGCTAAGCTATTTCTGACATCTTTTGTAATATTCAAAACTGGGCAGTTTAAGATTTCAATTTGGCAAGAGTTTATTTTTTTCTCCTCTCTCACTGTAAATTTTTAGGTCAAACTTTTGATTTATGGCGGAGACTGCAACAACTGGTATATACACTTCAAATCTACGTCCGTGTGTGGACTTTCTCTCTCTTCTCTACAATCTTCGTCGTAACAAACTTCAATTGAAAACTTAATCACCAATCATTATAAAAAGCGAGGCAATTATTAAGCCTAATTTTAATTTTCAAATTATTGTCCAAGTTTTTTATAAACTCGGATTACACGGTTTGCTCTTTCTCGTCGTTCTAAGTTTTTCCTTCTTCATCGCTTCATCCTACTTTTAGTAAAGGTTTGTTTCTGGGATGATTACTGATTCGTCGTTGAATCAATAATGAAACCTTTATAATCTTTTCCTTTTCGGCTTTCAAGCCTCCATTAAATTTCTTAAACTTTTCAGTTATTATAACTGAAAGTAACCGTAGTTCTAAATGCTACAATCGGTTTTATTCGAACCTTTCTTATAGGCATTAAAGGATTTCCTATAGTTTATACAACTTTTATATAATCAACATGTCTTCCAATCAAGAAAACATAGAACCCAATTCTCACAATGATCTCTTTCAACACTTTTCCAATCTACCATGTCAGGAAAAATCATCATTCGACCATCAACAAAATTATTTGGTCCTCAAAATTATCACTGCCAAACCCCATCATATTACCATGGTGAGAAAAGTTCTTCAAAAGTTTTGGAAAACTAATCATACACACTATGTATCTATATTCACTGATGATATTTTTTTAATCAAATTTGAATCTCATGCTGACTCAGAAATAATCATGGAGGGTACTCCTTGGATCATCAAAGGTGATCTTTATGCCTTAAAGAATGTATTCCATGAAAACTTCCTTGTGAATACAAATTTGAAATGGTGGAATTTGGGTTTCAAGTACACGACCATCCGGTAGAAAATCTCTCAGCAATGTTTGTATTTGAATTTGTGTCTCAAATAGGCAAAACACGCCCTATACCAGTGTATGAAGCAACTACATCTTTAGTAAATTTCCAAAGTACCTACACCAACAATTAATAAAGATACTTAAACCAATTTACCATCCTTTAATCAATGCTTCATTCAAAAATCAGATTTCTGAAGTTCGGAATTTAAGGATATATTTGTGGTTGAAGAGTACACGATTTTAATAGCAAAAGAAAATATTGCTTCTGCATCAAAATCCCATCACAAATTATCTACATCTTTATTTGAACCATCAACCCCTCCTCCGATGCAACAACATATGGGAGTATGCAATAATTCTAGATATCTTACAGGTCCTAGATTGAGATCAGAAATAGTGGTACCAGATAGATCTCTGACTGAAAGAAGATCTCTATCTCATTTTGTAAGTGGACCATCTAGTTCAACTCATGAACAAAGTCTAGTGAGTCGATCAAGCATAGTCAGAGAAATAATGGAAACAAATAATGCAAGCTGAGAATATGGCAAATTCAAATATCCCAAGTATGAATTACGTAACGGGTGCACCTAATCTTCCAAATACTATTCAATCAATAACGGAAAATTCAGATTGTCTTCATCTAATTATGGTTTATTCCGGGCTACATTGATTGATAGAGGAAAAAAGGTAGTTGCTAAACACCAGCGGCTAGAATGCAAAGTTAATGTCCAGTTACCTCCATCGACAAATACAAGGAACCAAGAACCACTAAGACAAGACAAGATGAATCTTACATCAAGTAAAATTCTCCTCAACCAAAAGTCCCAAGGAAGTTAGAAACTGGTAACTCTTCTGAAAATGGTAAGGCTGCAAATCCTAAAATGTCGCAAGATAAATGGTAATCCTAGCGTGGAGTTGTCGGGGATTGGGGAATTCTCCAACAATTAGAGAATTTAATTCATTCCTCAGAGGTACTTCACCATTGGTGGTTTTCTTTCGGAAACAAAAATGTCTGAACAACAATCTCTTCAAAGAATTAATCAGTTTGGTTTTCAAAACTTCTGTATTGCCTTTTCCATTGGAAGAAATGGAGGTTTATGGTTACTCTGGATAGATGAAGTAAATATTGAGATTATATCCCAATCATTAAATTTTATTCATGCACTGGTTACAAAAGATGGCCCAATTGCTACGCAAAGAGCAAGTTTTTGGAAGAACCTTTCTAACTATGTCAAAGAATATGAAGGATGCAAGTGCTATATGGGGGACTTCAATGCTATATGTACCAATCAAGAAAAGTTTTTTGGTCACCTATTTTGAATTCAAATATTCCGTACTTCAACAACTTCATTCAGAAGAATCACCTGATAGATTTAGGGTATAAGGGGTTGTCTTACACTTGGACTAATTGAGATATATGAGGATAATTTGTTAACGACTTGAAAATACAGAATGGTTCATTGCCTTTCATAATGATGCAGTTCTTCATCTTCCGAGAATTGCAAGTGATGATGCTCTGATATTATTGAATACTTGTAGAAACATTGCTAGAGCTCCACCAAAATATAAATTTGAAGCGTATTGGATTTCACATCCTGAATTTCTTAAGAAAGTATGAGAATGTTGGTCTGAACAACAAGAAGAAGATTTTCAGTATAAGTTAAGAAATTGGGCTCTTTTCTTACATAATGGGTCATAGAAGAATTGGGTGTGTTAAACATAAATTTTCAATTCTTAAAAGCAAAGTTCTGGGAATCCAACTGGGGATACCTATGGCTGCTACAATTCAAAAAGAACATTTGATTGTTGCTAAATTGAATGAGTATCTAATTATGGAGGCTACATATTGGGATCAGCATATGAAGAAATTGTGGGAAAAATATGGTGACAGAAATACTAGATATTTTCATCTATCGGTTCAACAAAGAAGGAAAAAAATACTATCAGTTATGTATGGAAAGATAACAATCTTTGGATTAAAAAACAAGGTGAGATTGCTAGAGAACTTGTTAATCATTTTGAATCATTGTTTCAACAACCTGTTATGCGTAATCTTCCTCAGTTCTCTTTACAAACTCAAATTCCCTTTCAAGTGGATAATGAAGCAATTTGCATAATTCCAACACTGGAAGAAATCTGGGCATTATTAGTGAAAATGAGATCCTTTACATCTCCGGGTCCTGATGGGTATTCACCTATGTTTTATAAAAAATATTAGTCTACTATTTAAATGATGTAGTGCAATAAAACACATATTTCAGTATTCATGTTATCCTAAATTACTGAATCACACTAACATTACTTCGATTCCAAAGATTAAAAACCCAACAATGCCTTCAGATTTTCATCCAATATCACTGTGCAATGTCTTATATAAGATAGTTGCAAAAATCTTGTATGCATAGACTAAAGCCGTATTTAGAGAAATTTATATCTTGGTCACATGCATAATGCTTTTGTCCTCGGCCGTCAAATTTCGTACAACATCATCAAAGCTAAAGAACTGCTTCACTCTATGGAAAACTCTAGGGCTACCAATGCTCAGTTTTCTCTCAAGGTGGATATGGTTGAAGCATACAATCGACTTAATTGGAAATTTCTTGGAGATATGTTAGTTTTAATGGGGTTATCAGGTGATTCTCATTCTCTCATAATGACATGCATCACGACTGATTCTTTCTCCATTAATATCAATAGGGCTCCACATAGTTTGTTCAAAAGTGGAAGAGGAATTCGACAGGGTTGTCCTCTATCTCCAACCTTATTCACAAAATTTGTTCGCATGATCTTTCACTTCTAATGCGTAAGTATGAAGTTCATGGTCTTTATTAGGACTATAATTTAACAGATGGGCAACCACAATAACCCATTTGATGTTTGCAGATGATTTATTCTTCTTCGGAGAAAACTCAAGAGTTAATGTAAATAATCTCAAGAAATCGCTTTAAGAATATGCAAGCATGCATATATGGCAACTGATTAATTATGACAAGTCTTCTATATACTTTAGCAAAGGGAATTCAAACTTAAGGAACAAACGACAATTCATGATTTAGGGATGAAGAGATGTCTGTTGAGGATAAATATCTAGGAATTTTTCCTTTGAAATCTGATTACATGATTTCTAGTTATGATTTCCTTATTGATAAGTTTAACTCTAAGATTTCAAAATGCAGACTTCACTTTCAAATCCAGTTGGGAGAACAATATTTTCAAACAACTCTGCCGACTATACTTATAAATTTATGGGTATATTTTGCCTCCCGAGGGTGTTACTAATCAAATTGACAGGATCCGAAGGTGCTTTTGGTGGATTCATGCCATGGATGAAAGAAAAATCAATTTCATTAAATGAAATATATTTCGACTAAAAAAAAAATGTGGGTGGGTGGTGGCACTAGTGGAAAATCAAAAAAAAAAAAATCTGCCAGAAAAAGCCTTACAATCACTAAAAACGTCTGCTTTTGGGAGCCCTAAATCTGTAGACTTATTTCACAAACCGACTGCGCTTGGGAGCACTTGAATCTTTTCAAAAACGTATACGTTGGATAGTCTATTTATACTGCTGATAAAAGCAGACCTTTATATTGAACGTATTTTATAAATAAAAAAAATGATTCAGCTGAATTAAAAGTGATTCAGCTGAAGCTAAAAACAAAAGCTGAATAACAATTAAGTTAGTATTTAGATCGAAAATGTATTAATCAAAACATTAAACGATATAAACTTAAAAATCGAATTTATATTAAAAGTGCTACCAGTTTACAACTTTTAACTATCTAAAATACTTATGTTCCAAATCTGACAACTTGAAATGCTAAAATTTATATCTATATTACAATCTTAACTACCAGAATTCTTCAACATGAAGTTGAAGGCAAGACTTCACCATCCATGCCTTAGTTTACAGGAGAAGGGATCAACGGTGAAGGCTACCTTCAACTAAAACCAAGAACCAAAAATAAGTTGCAAGTTGCACGAGAAAGTATATGATAAACCACGGAATGTCAAATGTGATAGCCAACACAGAGGAGAGCCCATCATGACCAGTAGTTTAGCAGGACATCAAAATCATTGCCTGGATAAAAGGTCATGAAGCTGTTGTGGCAGCAGACAAGCAATCATCTTTCTGTTGGCTGTCGAATTACACATATTCGATTCAGCGCAACACCTTAATGAAAGAACAAAAGGAAATGAAGAGAAAATAAACAACATTACCCATGAAATGAAGCATCTAACGTTATCAGACAGGGGCATCAAATGGATGTTTCGGATAAAACACTACATCCCTTCAATTCTAGCAGCTCTATCAGTGCTGCAATCTCAAGTGCCTCCAATTCAGGAAATGTACCGAAACTAAGGGACCGAATATCAACCTACAATAGCAAACAAAAAAAAATGGTCCGTTAGTATATTCTAAATGGACATCAAGCACTGCAATACACTTTGTTGAAAGAAGACACACGAAGAAAGGGAAACTAGGGATGTACTGATGAATTCTACTGACGCTAAACTCTGTAAAAAAGTTAAAGTCATCTTCAGCAAGTACCAAAAATACACCAGTAAGCATGTTAAGATCATTATCTGTTAGTTCACAAACTTCGCAATTGTCGAGGTACAGTGCATGAGCTTCGCAATCAGTAAGATCAACTTCTGGCATAGAATTGCATTTCAACACCAGTCTTTGGTTTCCTGCTTTTGCAACACAATTTCTGCACAACCAGATAAACACATCTTCTGATCCCCAGCTTTCTAAAAGTTCTTAAAAGGAAAATTTTACCTATGATAATCCACATGGTAGCTTCCACTTAGACGAATGTAAGGTTGATGCGATGAAAAGAACGGTGCAATTATAAATGGTAATAAAACTGGAGGTTTTCCTAAACTCAAATCAGCAAATCCGTAGGAAAAACGTGGATGTTCAGGAAAGGAAATGAAAAAGAACCTCTAGCACAATGGAGGAAATGGAAATAAGAATCTTACTTTCTGCAATGCACTAGTATGATAGTATGCAGGTGACTAATATTTTTTTACCTCATTTACACTATAAAGCAACAAGTAATCAAGGCGAGCAAATAAACCTTAGAAAGAGGAGCAAGACGATTGGTGGCGCAATTAGCATTTGTCTAAGGTGTATGACTTGTCGTTGACACCAACAACAAACATGAAAATGTTAAAGCCTGAAACTATTTTTTGGATTTGATAAAGGTAATACGTTAATACTCGAAGGTCCGTCATCGATCACATTACAACTGTCATCGCCAAAGGCTCCATTAACTTTTCCAGGCAAGAAAAAAGATGATCCTAAAAATAAATCCACCGGGAAATGTCAAAACCCTTAACAGAAGTATGAACAATAAATGTATGATAATACATAAGCTCCATGAAAAGACAATGAAAATGAGAGCTTACCTTAACACACAGTTAAATGAAATAAAGTAATAACCATTTGGAGCATATTTTACTATCCTTCACAACCTACAGTTCGAAGCTCAACCCACAACTACCTCAAATGTACCCATAAGACAAAAAGATTCAAGTAAGTTGGCGAATGCACAAACTTTATAAGAATAAAACAAGAACCCCAATTAATATGATAGCAGGTGAAGGGACATCTCACAAGATTAAACACATATATTTACTAAACATGGTAATATTAATTGTCTAAGGCATGGGACCTTGAGAAGAGCCAAACTCATGTCGATCTCATCTGTACACACCACGGGAAATCAATAAAGATTCAGAAATGTATTAAAAAAGTCCATCTAGCATTTTGCAACACTATTACAATTGATACAGAGAAGATAAATACAAAAAACAAAGAGCATATGATCACAGTTTCACTAACCATTGGCATGGCGTGCTCATGCCACTTGGTATATGCAAACTTTGCCATTTTCTTAGTCCATAAATCCAGTACAGTATGCGTCTATGCGACAGAACCTTTTCCATCAGACTTTAAATCCTTTAACATAAAGCAAATTCCGTAAGAAACAAACTACAAACCATATACTACAACTCATTCAAACACCATTTGAACCAAACTATCAACACATATATCATATCAAATTACTCAATATAAGACCAGAATCACATACAAAAATTTTAAATCCTAACAAAACAGAGTATGAAGACATTTCTAGTGACCATCAAACACAAAAAACATCAATTGAGAAATTAGAACTTACATAAAGTACTCTTTTTATCCTCAAGAAAAATCAGTAATAATACATCTTGCAATTGGTTTATCTAATATATGTCGTTATCTAACCTTCAGGATTTTTATCGAGCACTTTACGTGTGTAGAATTTTTAAACAGTTATAATAGCTTCTACATGATAAACTACAAAATTAAACTTGAAAATACAAAGAACAAAGAAATTAACCTCATCATCTTCGAATTCTTCTTCCTCATTCTCAGTATCCATGTGCGCATTTGGCTTGAGAACACATTTCAAAGTTGTTTTGTAGTCTTAAGAACACCAACAATAATTTCCTAATATTAGATTTAAGAGTTATTATCCAAACCAATACCATCAATTGAATACAAACGGGAAATCTTCGGTAACATTTCTCAAAAGCAACTAACTTTGATTAGATTTCTCATGAACTCTTAACATCTTTGGAGTTACTTCCTATAGCCATACAATAATATCAGTAAATAAGATCATTATAGAAATTGAAAGATATTCTGCCACCACCATATGTACTACCACCACCTTATCACTGAAATAAGCTACCAACTGAACTGAATGTGAATGACATACAAACTAAGTAATACCACATGTTTCCAATAGATTTTCCACAAACAATGAAGTTTACATATCTTCCGTTGTTAATATATCTAAAGCAGTAACCATCACCCCATTCCAAACCCCTGTAAAGTAAACTAAGATTCTTCAATTCAAATGACCAAACAAGATAAAATTCTAACACTAACTTTACTTGTTGATGCTCAAGTAAATATAACAACAAATCCATCAAGAGAAAATCAAATTCGGAAAACACTATCAATCAATTAGAAAAAGAACAGATCTGACCTAAGTAAATATAGCATACAATTTCTCGAGCAACTTTTTGTACCTTCTCTCCATAGCCACATTCACATGTCCATACCGATGCGCTTCACGGACAAAATTAACAAAATCAATGTATAAATTAGTTACAAGAAAACAGAAATTGGGAAAATTAACATGCTTCAAAAAAAAAGAAGAAGGGAAAATTAGGATTTCCATTTTGTGTTTCTTACCCTCCAATTAGTTGTTTGTAGATGTAATACTGAGAATTACACATAACAAAAAGAAATCCATCACCAATTAAGGTTTTCATTTTGTGTTCTTTTTTAACTTCTTCAAATGGTTCAAAAACAACACCAGTTATTAATCAATTGACGACCTTGAATAGATCTGGTGATGTGAACGATTAAATTGGGAAAGTTTGGGTTTTTAGAGAAATCACGAGGAAAATAGGGTTTTTCCCCTTTAAAGGCGAGAAAGTAACATTTTGCAGTTATTTTGAGGATTTGTGGATTAGATGAAGAAGATGATAAAAGGGTTTGGGTACATGATAAAGATAAAAAAAAATTCTGCTTAACCATTATTGATGAACAAGCGTTATGATTCTAGTTTAATGGAGGAGACGAAGTGGAGAGAGTTTTGCAGACAACAAACTCGATAAGAGAAAAAGAAAAGAGAGAGTGAGATGAGTACAGGATAACTGAGAGAGAAGATAGAAGAGGCACGTGTTTATTTTCGAAGGAATTATAGAAACTAGTTTCCACGGCAGACCTAATTGAAGTGGGACAACAAAAATTGTGTTTCTCTGGCAGTGCTAATAGAAATCCACGTGGCCACTTTACATTAAGACCGCTATGAGAGCTTGATTTGCTTTATGTATAAAAAAAACTACCTTTGAGAGACTAACATATAAAGAAAGCCTAGGGAAGTCTTATTTATAAATCCTAATCAGACTTAAAAAACTCATTCTCCACCATGGGGGGTGTTATAAATTCATAAAGTAAAGATGATGAATATAGCTCTTATTAGTAAACTAGTCTGGAGATTTTTGGAAAACAAAGAAGCAATGTGGGTGAAATTGCAGAAGGCAGAATATCTTCAAGATATCTCATTCTGGTCTTCAGAATAAAACTAATAGAGATTCTGCTATTTGGAGCAGTATGCTTGTGTTAGAGCACTGCTTGGTCGAACTCGTAAGCGTTGCTATCTCAAGCTTGTTTGTCAAGTTTAGTTGATCAAAACTATAAGTCTTGATTCCTGGTCTACTTATAGCTATGTCTCGGATTAGGATAGAATGTGTAGTTGAGCTTAGACTTCACGACGTTCATCAATTGAAGACGAAGATCTACTGAGGGGAGCTTGGAGGAACTTCATCAACAAAAGGTATGCGGAGACTTAAACTCATCTATCAATCATAAGTCTATTTTATTCTATCTCCTATTGAGACTAAGTCGTATAGCTATATAGACTTCTACATTATACATATTTGATATTTCGAGCTGAGTATAACTCGCTTATATATTTCTCGAAATATGTGTTGGAAAGCTTTTTGCGTTAGCTACGTTCATCATTATACTTGACGAGTTTAGTTGGAAACAATTTATTTGTTGGAAACTATATAATGATCAAAAGATGATCATGTGGAAATTGCCTTAAAACATCTTATATGATTTGTGTGAGACAATCATTTGATGTCGAACCGGAAAGTTTCGCATTGATCATTCAATCACTTGTAAATTACTTATAAGCTAATAGTTTGTGTGAAACAGCTATTGTCGTCTTTTAAGGATGTTTCAATGATTGATATGGGAGTTGAGAATGATTAACCTTTGTCTGGATACAATACAGTATGCAAACTTTTTGGTATGATTCATGTCCGGAAACCTTGTTTGCACCAGTATGCGAACGGTTTTAACTGTTAAAGTCCGGGAACCAAGTTTGCATACCAGTATGTGAACGGGTCTACCTGAGTTAGGTCCGGGACGGTAGTATGCGTACACGTTTGCGTACTGCTGAACATGACCAATGTCCGGAACTAAAATTTACGTACCCATTTGCAAACTTAGTGGTTAATGTTTTAAAATCGGTTAAGTATGCTTTCATACTCATGAACAAAATACATTAATAAATTAAGGAATGCAATCTTTGCAAACCGTGGCTTAATGTTCATGAATTGATTTCGGTATAAGTACTTTGTACAATTAAGAATCAATCCGATTTTGTTTCAATTGGTTCTTATATACTTATATGAGATATATACAATTGACCAACTTTATGAGTAACACAATTAGATTCATTTTCTTATCATTCTTGTTTGATTGATCATCATATGTGATCTAGAAGTGTTCGATGAATGTGGTTAATACAAAAGTGTTCATATGGCTAACTTCGGTTAACTATTGTTGAGCCAACTCAATATACACGTTTAGGTATGGTAATCCATATCTAAATGAAAATATATTTCATTTGTGTGTAACAAGCTAAGACCATCTAACGGTGGAGAGATATTGCTTTGGTTTTAAGCAAACTTAGCTTGAATCTTAAATCAGGTTTTTATCTAATGGTGAATATCGATTTCTTTGTTATTAAGCTATCAAACCCTAATTTGAAGACTATATAAAGGAGAACTCTAGCAACTGGAAAACCTAATCCCCACACTTTCCTGTGTGATACTAGTTGCGTACTAGAGTCGATTCTCGTTTAGCCTAGGTTTTTCTAAAACCATTATAGGTTAACGACTTTAAGACTTCATTGGGATTCTGAAGCCAGATCAAACTATTTTCTTTGTAGTTGCGTATTCTGATCTTACTTGTTCTATCATGTTGAGTACTATCTTCTCTAACATTTGCTCGAGATTCATCTCTGATAGGTAAGATATAAAAAGTAATCAGAAAGTTGTTCGTCTCATTCTTTGTGATTCCACAATAACTTCTTCTACTACCATATAGTTAAGTTATTATGAGGTGATTGATATTTCTAGGCTTTTCTTCAGGAATATAAGTCTGGATTATCAATTGGTTCCCGTGCACCTCGATTTATCATAAGACGGAACAAACTTCATAGATACTTTTGTGGGGGACAGATTTATCTATCAGAATAGGCTTTTCTGTGTGAGACAGATTTGTCTATATTCGACTTTGGGTCGTAGAAACTCTTAGTTGTGGGTGAGATCAACTAAGGGAATCAAGTGCGTAGAGTCCTGCTGGGATTCAGAGACATAAAGAACGCGATTGTACCTTAATCGGTGTGAGACTTGGTTAGGGCTCAACTACATTCCAGTACGAAGTTAAATTGTAGTAGGCTAGTGTCTATAGCGGTTTAATACATTGTGGTGTTCAAATCTAGACTAGGTCCCGGGGTTTTTCTGCATTTGCGGTTTCCTCGTTAACAAAATTTCTAGTGTCTGTGTTATTTTTTTTCCGCATTATATTTGTTTATATAATTGAAATATCACAGGTTGTGCGTAGTTCAATCAATTAGATAATCCAACCTTTGGTTGTTGATATAAATTGATTGACACTTGGATATTGGTTTTTGATACCGTCCAAGTTGTTTCTCATAATAATCACGGTCGCGGATTGTTATCTGTTTGATTTGCCGATTACATTGAGAAACAGAGATATAACTCTTGGATATCTTTCCTTGATTGAGTCTGACTGTCTAGTTGATTCTCTTGGAATTATATTGGAGTTTAGTCCATACAGATTTCCGAACGAATTATTGGGTGTGGTTGTTAGACCCCCGCCATTTCAGCTTGTAGTAAGATTGGTCTTGATAAACAAAGTATTCTGCAAATTGCAAATGGAGAAAAAGTGAATATGTTTGGGAAGACCCGTGGCTTTATCAACTAGTGGAACAATGTATTCCAAGACCATCTTCTATTCTTGAAGGATTACAGAAGGTTTCAGATATTACTATAAATGATTCAAGTGCATGGAATATGGATTTATTGGTTCAAGTTTTCCCTCCAGAAATAGTCCATATGATTTCTTCAATAATTCTCTATACGAAAGATAATGCAGAAGATACATTAGCATGGACTTGCACGACATCCGGTAAATTCTTAATAAAGTATTGTTATCAATTGCTTCTGAACTATTCTCCATCATCATCGAACTTCAATACTTTTTCGTCGAAGTAATATTGGTCCTTTTCTCATATCATTTCGAAGATTCAAATCTTCATTTGGAAAGTCCTTGTAATACCACGATATTCGGCAGTGGTTGGCCGAATGGAATATAAGTAATGATTTGTCCTTTCATAACATTGAGGCCTTTTCAGCACAATTGGCTCCAGAGTTGGCAGAAAACTCTGCAGTTAAGCGTGCCCGGGCGGGAGTAATCCAGGGATGGGTGACCTCCCGGGAAGTTTCTGTTGGATTACCGCAGCGATGCCCGTTGAAAACCCCACACTGCCAGATAACCGCAGTGGCTAAGTGGGGACAATATCGGTGGAGGGACAGGTCATTACAAATGGTATATGAGCTGACAACGGGTCACCTACCGAGGGTGGGAAGGTACCCCGATGTTCGAAAGTGGCTGGACGAATGGAATATAAGTAATGGTTTGTCCTTTCCTAACACCGTGGCCTTTTCAGTACAATTGGCTCCAGAGTTGGCAGAAAACTCTGCAATTAAGCGTCCTCGGGCGGGAGTAATCCAGGGATGAGTGACCTTCCGGGAAGTTTCTTCTGGATTACTGCAGGGATGCCCGTTGAAAACCCCACACTGCCGGATAACCGCAGTGACTATGTGGGGACAATATCGGTGGAGGGATGGGTAATTACAAATGGTATCAGAACCGACGACGGGTCACCTGCCGAGGGTAAGAAGGTACGCTGGCGTGATTGGTCCAGGTTCTTCTCATGAGGGTTAGGGAACGTCGGAGATATGGGATTGTATATATATTCCGGAGCAGAGGACGGCTCCAATTTAAGGTGGTGGTATTGTAATACCCCGATTTCGGCAGTGGTTCGCCGATGGGTGGTATTGTAATACCCCGATTTTGGCAGTGGTTCGCCGATGTAAAGGAATGCAATGGTTTGTCATTTCTTAACACCGAGATCTGTTCAGCATAATTGGTTCCAGAGTTGGCAGAAAATGGTTAAGTTCGGAGAGGAGCAATCCCGGGATGGGTGACCTGAGTTGTGGGGATAACCGCATCGATGCCCGTTGAAAACCCCACACTGTCGGATAACCGCAGTGGTTAAGTGGGGACAATATCGGTGGAGGGACGGGTTATTGAAAATGGTATCAGAGCTGACGACGGGTTACCTGTCGAGGGTGAGAAGGTACGGTGGACGGGGTTGGTCCAGGTGCTTCTTATGAGGGTTAGGGAACATCGGAGATATGGGATTGTACATATTCTGGAGCCGAGGACGGCTCCAATTTAAGGTGGTGGTATTGTAATACCCCTATATTCGGCAGTGGCTGGCCGAATGAAATATAAGTAATGGTTTGTCATTTTTCCTAACACCGAGGCCTAATGGGTTCACTTGATTGAGTTGTGGGAAAAAACTTCTGCAGTTAAGCATGCTCGGGCGGGAGCAATCCAGGGATGGGTGACTTCCCGGGAAGTTGCTGCTGGATGGCCGCAACGACGCCTGTTGAAATCCCTACACTGCCGGATAACCGCAGTTGCTAAGTAGGGACAATATCAATGGCGGGATGGGTCATTACAAATACAAATGGTATCAGAGCCGCCGACGAGTCACCTGCCGAGGGTGGTAAGGTACACTGGACGGGGTTGGTCCAGGTGCTTCTCTCATGAGGGGTAGGGAACATCGGAGATCTGGGCTTGAGGATATATTCCGGAGCCGAAGACTGCTCCAATTTAAGGTGGTGGTATTGTAATACCCCGATATTCCGCAGTGGCTGGCCGAATGGAATATAAGTAATGGTTTGTCATTTCCTAACACCGATGATTTTTCAGCACAATTGGATCCAGAGTTGGCAGAAAACTCTGCAGTTAAGCGTGCTCAGGCGGGAGTAATCCAGGGATGGGTGACCTTCCTGGAAGTTTCTGCTGGATTACCGCAGGGATGCCCGTTAAAAACCCCACACTACCGGTTAACCGCAGTGGTTAAGTGGGGACAATATCGATGGAGGGATAGGTCATTACAGTCCTAAACAATGGGATTTCTGTCAAAATAAACTGTATTGTTCTTAGTACAATTTGTATCAAGATCCAGGATATAAGAGTTGTATCAGAGATAGACAGGGAAGATTAGACGAAGGAGAAGAGAGAATTAGACGAAATGGAAAAGAAAAGATGAAGATAATCTGGTTCAGGTGAACGCAACCATAGAAAGAAGTTCATTAATCATGATTAGGTCTTAACTCTCTCCATTACAGATTTATAGCTACCAATCAGGTGCCCTAACATCTATCACTCTCAGACAGACATGCGGCAACATCTGCCTGGCTCATTACACACTTAATCAATGACTAGTAAATAGATAGGCACCCAGAATAACACTCAGGGAACCGTAGGTACATAACATAAACATTCATAAGTTTGTATATAAACTTTATGGGCCGTGGGCATTCCACATGTTTTACACGCCTAGCTAGAAGGATTTCGCCATGTATATGCCAGTCCTCACCATTGGACCGGTATCCCCGTATCAAACCTTGCTTCTAGCCATCAACATCAACTTTCCTTATGTCACCAGTTCACCACCAACCATTCAACCAAGAATAGGAGGAGGACCCTTATTGTCAAGTCCTCCATCTCTGTACACACTCATTCTCTTTCTCTGTAAAAACCACGTTTTCATCATTTTCATATGGAAAATCTCAATTCCATTTTACATCTGAAAGTTACTGTACCTTGTTTGTTTGATTTTGTATGATTGCCCATAAAGTTTTGTGAATGATTTAATTTTTTTGATTTCAAATTTTGATCCCAGTTAAGGATTTTTTATTTTATTTTCTGATATGAGCCCTGAAGTTTGGAGATGGGGTTTAGGTATAACATACATAATTGCAGTTGCAACAATTTGGATAGCTGCAAGCTTTGTTGTTCAGTCTGTGGTTGATTCAGGTGTTTCTCCTTTCTTAATCACATATATTTGCAATTCATTGTTTGTTGTTTACATTCCAATTTTTGAAATTTCACGTTATTTCGAAGATTCAGTTGTCAATTTTAGGTTTTGGGGTAGTAATAGTAGTAACAAAAAGGATGTAGAGATAATGGGGGAATCTGAACAAGTAGTTCTTCTTGGGGAGACCAGTTCAGCTAAACAATCCATTGAACATGAAGAGAACCCTGAAAATTTAGGGTCTGAACTTTATAATTCTGAAAGGGCATTGACTGTTGAAGATAGTGTTAGTATTCCAGCAACATCAGGGATGCCTAATGTGTTTGAAATTGATAATCAACAACTTGATGAGAAAAGGCGCTGGACGCGTCGGCGAATGGCGAGGGTCAGCCTTCTGATTTGCCCTTTCTGGTTTCTTGCACAACTTACTTTTAATTTGTCTCTCAAGTACACTACCGTGACGGTAAGTAAAATTTCTTGTTTATACATGTTCATTTACTGTCGAATTTAGTTGCATTTGATATTGTAGTGGTAAGCTTATGAGTCTCTTTATCTTCTTTTGTGCAGTCGAATACAATCCTAAGCAGTGCGTCTAGCTTATTCACCTTTCTTGTGGCGCTATTGTTTCTAGGGGAGACGTTTACATGGGTAAAGTTAATCAGTGTGCTTTTATGCATGGCTGGGACAATAATTGTCAGCCTAGGCGATTCAGAGTCTGGATTAAGTGGGATTGCTTCAAAGCCTCTTCTTGGAGACCTTCTAGCTCTTGTTTCTTCCGGTTTTTATGCTGTGTATATTACTCTTATTCGTAAAAAACTGCCTGATGAAGATGATGACAAAAGTGGACGTGCTAGTATGGCACAATTTCTTGGTTATCTAGGGTTGTTCAACCTCCTGCTTTTTCTGCCTGTTGCTCTTTTGCTGAATTTCACGAAGTTGGAACCTTTTCATGCCCTCAGCTGGCAGCAAGTTGGTCTGATCGTCGGCAAAGGTTATTTCTGAATCTATCTTCTCATTGTTATGCATATACCTGTAACTTATTTAGGTTCTGTGAACAAGTGACATTGCTTTCTCTACAATAAGAGTAAAAATGGTTTCCAAAAATACATCACTTTTTAGCTTAGAATTCCTTGTCGTAAATTGTTCTGTAGCTAAGTATTTCAAATTGTTGCATTATTATATGGTTTCTTCTTCGTACCAAATAATCCGACCAAAAGGTAATAACAACATGATCTATGCTATTTTTGAAGAGTTGCAGTGGAACAATGTGTCATACAATAGGTCTTATTACATATGCCTAGTTGGCTGAAGATACCAGTTACACGTGGTAGTATTATGATTTGGTTCTCTTCACTGAATTAAGATATTTAGGAAGAGAGTTATTCACTTATTTGACTCTAGTATGGATCACATTTTAGAGGGTTATAGTTCATCCGATAACTTCTTCATGCTTCAAGCAGTATATGTCATTCATCTGGTTATCAATACCTATATATACACGCACATACACATATTAGCATTTCTGTATTGCTTATAGTCATTTATACATTGAGGGTAAGCTGATGTAGATTACAGAGTTTCTTGTGAAGAAGGGGGATCAAAATAGGGTACTTTACATTGAAAATGTGGATAGCATGTTTCTTCAAATGTGGATGAAACTTAGAGATTATGTTAAGTTAAGTGCCATATAAATCATAGTGCCCAAACTCTGTATTGTGGACGTTGTTTTTTGTTTAATCAGGCCATCAATGATCCTACTATCCCCTACTATCTCTATCTACCATGGTAGGAAAAGAGCAACCTTTTCCTTATCAAGTATGAAAAAAAATAACCATGCACTTAGCAACTGTCAAAAGGGGATCGTTCAAGAAGGTGTTTATGAAGCTGCCTAAATATGTTTTTTCCAATGTAATTTAAGATCATGCTTACATTCTACAAGGATTAGAAGGCCTCTCTTTAACTATTAAGTTCTACCATAAACGATCATGATGTGCTCTTAGAAAGCATTTCCATTCTATTAAGAATAGATGTTTCTATCTCTCATCCTGGAGGTGAATAGTATCATATATAGGATAAAGAAAACTACTTCTGGTAGAAGGAAAATAACTGGAATTGATCACTCCATTTGGAGCATTATAGGTCTAATAGAGGTTTTTTTGTTGTTGAACAGTCGATACATCTCATGTAATTCTAGTCACTAGGATCTTTGTTTAAAATTTTTCTTGTGACTATTTATTTGCCAATAAAATAAACTGTTAAAAACCAATGATTACTGTAAGGAATCCCCTGCACTTAGATCTTTGTTCAAGAATTACCCATGTCTCCTCTTTTTGGCATCTCAATTCAAGGATTTATGAAGTTGACTTCATGATTCTTTTTACGAATACGATTATAGTTTGATTGTGGTAAGACAGCATCCTTCGCATATTTTCTCTGGAAAGGCCTATCTGTAGATCTAGTGTAATTAGGTATTGCAGTGAAAGATTGGCAGTACCTATTGTTGTCTTCCGCCTTTCATGCATAAAATTTTCGGTTATCAACTTCCATTAGATTTGGCATGTTGAATCACACAAATCCATGAAACCTGAATGACTAGATAGCTCTACAAATAAAGGTGAAAGTAAAAAGAGGGGCGGTCTGTTGACAGTAGATTGGTATATTCAATATTGATATTTCTGCACTTCCGCAACTAGTTTTCTATAGGGCTCAAGTGGAGTTTAATGAAAGCCTAACATTTCGTAGAATGATCTTCTTATCGTTTACTATTCTCTCGATTTTTTTTTAGCACTTCTCATAATGTCTGACCTAGCTATCTACTGGTTTGAAAAGCAACTGTTGATAAAATAGAACTGCTCCTGTGACAAACAATAAGATGCACCTACGTTAAGGCTGGCCTGTTATCTGTTTGCGAAATCAGATTTAATCACATATTATAATTGATCAAGTATTGCACCCCTTATCCTTTGCTTGTTTCATTTTCCACCTATCGTTTACAAACTAAAATAAAAAGATTAAAATATTTCTTTGGTTCCTCTAATGACTAGTATCTTTACTACTACTTCAGGTCTTCTTGATAATGTGCTGAGTGATTACTTGTGGGCGAAGGCTGTTCTTCTTACAACTACCACTGTGGCCACTGCTGGTTTGACGATTCAGGTACCTTTGGCAGCTGTAGTGGATTCAATGACTGGAAATGCTCCTCATCTCTTGGATTACCTTGGAGCCGCGGCTGTCATGGTTGGATTTGCTGGCATTAATGTTCCTTCTGATGCTTGTTTCGGCTCAAGGGATAAGGTAAATGTGGAAAACGACGAGGAAGATGTCACTGCAGGGAGTGACACCATCGCTATCGCTTGAAGTAAATATACTTGAGAAAACTGAATCATGTTTCTTGTAAATTGTCTTGGTACTGTAAATTTTCGAATAAAGTATTTGTAGTCATTTGTTGTGTTTTTTTTTAACTTTGCTATAGACCTGAAGTTGCTGATCAAGACTCTCTTCACGTGCGTTATAACATTCTAACATTCTCGTTAATGCATATTCTGGAAAGACACTCCCCATTCTAGTTTGCAGTTCTCAACTCCCTGCCTTATTTTCAACTTCTTCACTGATGAATTGCATTAGACTGTACTTTCGAAAAACAAAAACGTAATGCTTAGGAAATAGGCAATTCATGTTTTCAATCAATAATAATAATGTGTGTAAACTTACAATGCTTGTCTCCTTTTTATAGGAAAAAACAATAATGGTATTCCTGAAAATAACAAATTCTAGAAATAAAAATAAAAATTCTAAAATAAATAGATCCATAATCATTTTTGTATTTTTCATATTCGGCATCTTTTTCTAATTGTTCCAGATAGGCACTCGGATAGTAGGCCAAGACTATCCTCGAGACATAAGGAATCCCATCCACTGGAATCTACGAATCTCTTTGGGAACTCTGAGATTTCTTTCACTAAGGCTTAGTTTGGTATTGCTTTGCTGACCAGAAAAGACTTTTCACAAGCAAGGTGCGCTCTCTTGTCTTTGTGAGAGAAAAAGTAGCTAGACGTTTGATAAAATATTAATTAAAGTTGAAGCCGATTAAAAGCAATCAAAATGTGTTTGGTAAAATTTCGATTCAACCATTATTGTTGTAACAAATGACAAAAACAGACATATCACTCATGTGCAGTTTTTATTCAATTTTATTGGGTTAAAAAATAATTAATTTTTTACTATATAATATTAATGTTCATACTAATTACCACTATCATTATGATTGTTAAGAAATTATTTTACTTAACAATTAAATAATTATTTAATATTTGTTTTTATTTTTACCGTTGACAAATTAAGTAATTATTCAAGAAAAAATGAAACTAAAATTAAGTAATTATTTAATATTTGTTTTTATTTCTACTTTGTTGACAAATTAAATAAATGGTATATAAAATAGTTGAAATAATAAAAATAATAATATTTAAAGAATGCAATATAAGAAATAGTAAAAAATTGATTGTATATAAATTTAAGGGTAACTTTTGTCATTTATAAAATAAAGTAGGGATAAAAAGATAAATCAAGATTAAATTTATGTGCGACCACGAACTTATGCTTTTGTAGCTTTTAAAAGCTCCTCCTCCCCAAATTTTTAAAAATTGAGGAATTTAGAATGCTTTGGATAAAAAGACTTTAGCTTTTTTTTTTTTTTACCAAACACCAACTTCAAAATTTATTGACATATATAGGTTTTAAAAGTGCTTTTGAAAAAAAATAAGCATTACCAAACTCAGCCTAAGAGATTCCAGTCGACTCTTTTATCGTTAACATAGTACGTCACGCTCCCATAATCCAGTCGACGTTTTATGCTGGTGAGAAATTCCAAGGGAATTGAGCGAATTTCAAGCACATCACGCTTGAAGTCTTGAAATACGACTGTCATATCAATCTCTCCAGGTTCAAGGTGTGTCAGGTTAACAATCTCAATGTTTTGTATTAGTGGGATCACAACGAAAGGTGTTTCCACAAGCACAACTAGGGAATGTCTTGCCACGGCAAAGATGGATGGTGCACCCGTGGGAAAAGCACCATAAAACTCGCACTCCTCAAGCGCCCGAAAATTTATATGATGATACGCCCTACTCCGGCAACTCGTCTGGACAAAATTCTTTAGATCTTCGTTACGGCTTGTTGCAGTGGTGCAAGATAAGACTTGTTGCAGTGAAGGATAACACTCTTGTGTTCTCACCTGCTGTTCACATGATCTGCCAGCTATTCTTTTTACACGTGTAATTTAAGAGTTGGTGAATTATTAAAAATCATCTGAGACTATTAATTGGCTGTAATGAGTTCTCTCTTTTCTGGAATGAAACTTAAGCTTCTCTGAGTCTGTAATGAAATGAAGATTACCATTTATGCTATGTCATTAACATCTAGTTGATACCCACATATCCACCGACCCCTACCTGATATTTTTTATTTGTTTTGCATTCTTAAATTTAAACCTTTTGAAAACAAATCCACCTCTGTGCACGTCTCAAATTTCTTCCACCGGTTACCTAGTTAATGAATCTTTAGTGAATGATCCAGTCTTGATACTCATAATTAATTTATTCAATTCGTGATTTTATAATTGTTTATTCATGTAGACATAGTCGTGCTAATAAGACTTGATCCGGCAATGATCCTTCGCTTGTACGAGGTGGTTACCGACGATCATTCAACAAACCTGATATATTACATCCAAACACACAGATGAAATTTGTATATAAGCTCCCCCCTCTCTAACTCATCTGCTTCTTATGATTTAACGACATGAATACCCAACGTCACGATATTCTTCTATTTTTACTCTTTTCACTTTTCTCTTGTTTACTTGTCCTTGTACCAGCACCTGCAAAAGGTAATAATCAGTCTTTATCTCTTAACAAGATTGTGATCGTTTTGTTTACATTTTTTGTTGAGCATTATCACTACAGAAACGATGTCTAAATCTGACGGCTGAAAAGTGTCACATAGATAAGTTTCCGTCACAATTGCACAGTTGTGACGGATATAGTTTTTTTTTTTTTTTATAGTAAAATGACGGATATAGTTACGTTCCATTAAGTTTCGTTGCATAGATTGTGGTTACAAGTAACTCGCAATCCTTAATGTCAGCGTTAAACCTCCGGAGGTCGTATTAAGTACAACATTAATGCGTGCAGATGCAACTTAAAAGCTATTTGAATCTGGAGTTTCAGATCCGAGTATTCCTGTTCGTTACAGTGCACATTATCAAAGAGATTAACTAAATTTTGGCCCTGTGATGAGTTTATTTTACCCAATGCATCTATTAGCTCTTCCTCCACTAATGATGGGTTTATTATAGGTGAAAAATTAGCTCAAGGAACCAATTTAACCGATGGTAATTCACTATCTTTTTCCAAATCTTTGACAAAAAAAAAAAAAAAAAAAACAGATACATAATCAAGTTTCTTAGTTCATGTTTGTTTGTTTATTAGTGAAAGCATTGGGTTTACTGCAAAAGAGTTTCATTCAGCTGCAAGATTCGAATGGTGATCCTTGTTTACCTTCAGCATACACTTGGGATTGGGTTACTTGTAATGATGAACCGGATTCTCCTCGAGTTACAGCACTGTGAGGATAATTTTCTCTACACTTTTTTCTTAGTTGCTTCCTAATTATAGCCTAGCTCGTTCCTTCGTAGAGCACGAAATTTTGCGTTGGAAACAAAGGTGAAAGCCAAAGCATGTGGTTGTTAGAGAGAGTGGTTGAATCCAACAATTGGACTGTAAATTTTTCGACGCCCTTTTGGTTTTGCAGCTTCTTGCAGACGGAAACAGATTGAGTAATACAATATTTCTATGATGTTTCTTAACAGGAATCTCAGCGGCCTTGGATTAATAGGCAGTTTACCAGATTTTAGTGCCATGAGTGCTCTAAAAACCATGTGAGTCATGAAAATATTTGCAGCACGCTGATAATCTTTTGATTTTGATAGAAAATTTTCAAAATTTTGGCAGAGACTTGCACAACAACAATTTAACGCAAGAAATTCCTGAATTTCTTGGCATGTTTCCCAAACTCACAATACTGTAAGTTCAAAATTTCTTGCAACTCTCTTTGTACTAAACAATCAATCAACCATAGTAAATGTTAACATTCAATTATTATTCCAATTCTTGTAGAAATTTGGCAGATAACAACTTCTCAGGAACAGTACCCTCGTCGATATCAAATAACGTCAAATTGATGTTCAAGTATGTTTATCTTGTTTTCGGTTGGAATTGCGCATTTTGTTTATCTTTTATATTTTTCCAAAATTTTGCTTTTTTTTGCAGTGCATTGGGTAATCCAAACTTGTTGTGCACGAACACATCGGTATGCAATACTAGACCAGAAAATCTTTCCGCGGTCAACGCCGACATTGAATCTGAACCAGGAAGTGCTTCCCCAAACAATGGAAAAAGCCCTAAAACACTGTCACAACCAATAAAAATACTTTTGATTACGTTAGCTTTTTTATTAGTGCTGTTGGTTACTGTGGGTTGGATCTTATATGCTTTTTATTTGAAGAATAAGAGATATATATTTTCCTAAAAGGCGATTACACGAGGATAGGTTCTACCCATGGAAGCCTTTACTGTAATTTGGTTTAAAAGAAACAAGAACAACATATCCCTAGATTGATGTTGTGTGTGTCCTTTGTTGGCTTTCGCCGTATGATTTGCTAGTCGGTCTGCGGTTTGGTTTGTTTCCCGATAAATACTGCTGATATGGTGTTGTGGGATCGATTGTAATTAGATGGTGGTTTCATTTATCATTGGTTCCTATATCATATATACACCAAGGTGGATTATAATCTTTATATATTGTTGTGGATATGTACTGGATTTGTTGTTGAGCAGTTTGTAATAAAATAATCTTGTCGTGCGCAATGGACTATCTTACTTTTAGCAGTTTATTTTTTTGATGAACTAGTGCGAAAAGAAAGTATTATTTCCAATATTTTTGATGAAAATAAAATTATAGATCTTGTGTATTATATTGCTTAAGTTAATATTTTAACCTTCTCCATCAAAAAAAAAATAAAATAAAGTTAATTACTAAATTGCACATGATTAGGATTTCAAGCTGGGGCAATAATATACCTACAGTACAGAATGGTTAATTTGACTTTGCAGATAAGTGGGCATGTTTTTTAGCTCAATTATTCCCACTTCGACTTCGATGTGTAACGGGGTAACCTAATTCTTAAGCAAATATTTTTCAAGATGACTGCTTCGAATTATTCTGAAGATTCATACCTACATCATACAGTTACAACATTTTCATGTATTTTTTCATTGCAAAGGTATTATTAGTACCAGCCTACCAGGGATGTATGTACCTAGGATTTTGTTTTTGGTATAGTCAACGTTTTTGCGGCCGAAGGTGCCAGAAACATTTTAGGTCGTTAAATATGAGGCAGTCAGAATTCGCTGGTTTTAAACTTGTTTTATGACATTGAACAACCCAAAGAAGTTCATTAAGTAGACCAATAGGTGCTGACATATATCACACTGAAATATTACACAAGAAGTTCGAAGGAATAGAACTCTAAGCGTCACACGATAAGTGAGAAATAAAACTGTGCTAATCTTTGTCGAATCGAAAGGGTTACCATTTCCTTTTTTGTATCGACCAAGATTTGTTAAAAACAAAACAAGCACACAAGGTGTCAACCACCAAATCAAGACAAATTTTTGTGTTGTTTTTCATGCAAACTGTAATCATCGAGGCCGTGGGACTGTGAGTGGATTTATCATGCTTGTTTCCAAGCTATGCTGGACGAATCGACGTTAGTTGAGCCAGAAGAGTCCAACGGTACACTATAAAAACCAGCTGCAGTCTCAAGTGAGAAGTTTGTTATCTTTTCATGGCTAGGTTGACGAGTCCAAGCATTCGGCTCTAAGCTTCTCAAATGTTCTAGATCTACTGCGACTTGTTTCATAGTAGGTCTTCCTTCACCCGTAAAGCTAAGGCATCTCATTGCAATCTGCGCAACTGAAAGAAGATCTTCTGGTTTACCTTCGTTTGCCACTTTTGGTTCTAGCAGCTCGAAAAGACGCTCGGATTTCATGTAAGAAATGAAGTAAGTAGCCAGATTTCGTTGTTCTTCTGGCCTATCTAACGATAATGACTTCTCCCCTGTTAAGAGTTCGACAAGTACTACACCGAAACTGTAAACATCACTCTTCTCAGTTAGTTGGCTTGTATTGAAATATTCCGGATCCAAATATCCCAAGGTTCCTTGAACCATTGTGTTTAAACGAGTCTGATCCAAGGGAATTAACCTTGATGCACCAAAATCGGATACCTTCGCGGTGTAATTTTCATCTAGTAATATGTTGGTTGTCTTGACGTCTCTATGAATAATGGGTGTAGAAGCTGCAGAGTGTAAGTAAGAAAGAGCATTTGCAGATTCAACAGCAATTCTCAGACGATTTCCCCAAGAAATAGAGGACGTTTTTTAATGGATATGTTCGGAAAGGGTGCCATTAGAAACGTACTCATAAACAAGCAAGGGAACTTCGGTCTCTAAACAACAACCCAAGAGCTTTACCACGTTTCTATGGTTGATTTGAGATAGAATAATAACCTCGTTTATGAATTGATCAATTTGACTCTCGTCAACCAATTTAGATTTCTTAATGGCGACAATGCGATTATCTAGAAAAGCTCCCTTATAAACTGTACCGAAGCCTCCTCGTCCAAGAATATGTTTTTCGTCATAATTGTTGGTTGCCAATTTCAGCTGAAAAGATCTTTGTTGACTCCATACCGTTATCTCTGGATGACATTTGTTGTTTTAGCAGCAATCCACCGTTTTGTTGGAAGAATTTCTCTTTCAGTTTGGCGAGCCTTCTCTTTTTCATGCCAAAGTTTATCCAGCATGCAACAACTATGAACAAAAATAACCCAAAGCCAATACCTGCAATGGAAAAATGAAATATAGTTCTGAACTTCTAATTGATCCTTCTCTATCTAATCTAAAAGTTAGCATATCTATCAAGGTAAATATTTTAATGTTTTTTGCAAATGCATACCAAGCGCAACCTTTAGCACGGGAAATCCCTCTTTCTTATTGCAACCGGACCCATCTGTTTACCCATCACCAAAACTTCCCAGTGGACAAGAGCAATTGTAACTACCAATTGTATTTGCGCAGGTTGCAGTTGCAGTACAGTTGTTGCTCTGTTTGTTCCGACATTCATTCACGTCTGCAAGATTCATAAAATCTCCGATGATTAGCTTTTATTAGTAACTAGAACTTTTATTTACCGATAAAAAAAAAAAAAAAAATTTAGTAACTAGAACTTAACCCGTGCTTCTGTAATACATACACAATATTCTTGCTAATAAATTTTTTTATTTTTGCATACCAATCATTACATGTGTCATTTATTTATTTATTTATTGTTACTATAGAAAAATTAGTACCTAGAACTTAACCTCGTATTTTATAATTGTCATGTTCTCTTTTATATTGTAATCGAGTATATTTTACCACCAAATAAAATCAACCCGACTTCCAAATTATAATGTTACATGTGTTATAACGACACGGAATAAACATTGACCAGCACAACCACCCATTGCCACTACTTTGTCCACCACCATTGCCCACTATCGCTATCGCCGGAGGTCCCATCACTATTTACTAATTAACACCATCACGACCACCCCTAATGTTGGCTCCAGACCTTTTATCATGTTTTTTTTTCGTACGTTCCATGTCCTAGCCATTCATAGGATGCCATGAGAACTACTATATAAAATTAAAACATTAAAACCTTGTGAGATTTAAGTTATATCAATGGGAAAAATATGGTTTGGTCCTTTTCAAGGTGGTCCCATGTTTATTTGGTCCTTTCACAAATCACCTTTTCCATTTGGTCCATAATTATTAAAATATCTAAAAATCTAAGCCCATCCTCTCTTATTTTTTCCTCTCACGTGAATGGTTTCTCTCTTGTTTATTTTCTCTACTAATTCTCTCTCATTCTTACCTTAATATTTAAAAGTTTAAAAATTAAATATCTCTCAAAATATATGTCAAAATTAATAAATTTTATATATTCGGAAAGCCTCGGCGATATAGCTTTCCAACGAGTACCATTGTCATTTATGTTTGAACTTTTAATTTTTTTCAATATAATAGTAGTTCATTCCGAGAATGAAAAAAACAAACTTCATTTGAAGATGAAGATATTGATGTTTTTATATGGACTTCATTAGGAAATGAAGTCTGCTTTTTTTTAACTTTTATATGGACTTCATTTAGGAATGAAGTACATTTTTTCATGTTTTTATATGGACTTCATTCCAAATGAAATCTGCTTCAGATATGTTTTATATGGACTTCATTCAAATGAAGTCGCTTCTTTTTATGCTTTTTTATATGGACTTCGTTTCGGAATGAACGTTTTTTCATGTTTTTATATGGACTTCATTCCGAAATGAAATCTGTTTGTATGTGTTTTATATGGATTTCATTTAAGGAATGAAGTTCTGCATTTTTTTTCATGTTTTTATACGGACTTCATTCGAAAATGAAGTCATTTGTATATGTTTTATATTGACTTCATTTTTTGGAATGAAATCGCTTTTTCATGTTTTATATGGACTTCATTAGAAATGAAGTACATATACAAAATTGACTTCATTTCGGAATGAAGTCTGCTTTTTTTAGGTTTTATATGACTTCATTCAGGAATATAATAGTTAAACAATGTAGTTCGTTTTTGTAGAATGAACTCGTATAATAGTTCATTTTATAGCTAAAAAAATAAGGCAAAAAAATAAAACTCCGAAACATAGCGATAATGGTACTCGTTGGAAAGCTATCGTCGGGGCTTTAGAATATATAAAATTTATCATTTTTAGACATATGGTTCAAAAAGATATTTAAGTTTTAAGTTTTATTTATTTATTTTTATTAAGTGAGAGAAAAACAAAGCGACTGCTTACATCACCAGTGACCAAACCATTATTTTCAGATAAAACAATAATATAAGGGTGAGCCACATTACAAGATGACATTTACATCATCCATGACATCACCCAGACCAAACTATAATTTTAGGACCAAATGATAATTTATATTACCAATAGGACCAAACAGACAATTGACTAGGTCAATTGGACTAGAATCTCTCTAATATATTATTTATAGGACCATATGGTATTTCCTACTATATCAATTAAGGTGTGGTCAATTTGGAGATGAATCTTTACTCTATTTTTTAATTTATTTTTCTAACCTTCATTTTTCATTATATTTACAAATAAATTTCAGTTTAAGGTTCAACTCTTGGACATGAAGATCAAGATATTTGGCTAGAGAATTACAAAAACTTTATCAAAGACCAACCTTGGATTTCATCAATATTTGAAGAACATAAAGGAGAGATTTTCTTCCATGAACGTCATCATAAATATTTGTAGAATGTAAAAACAACGCAAAAAGAAAAATCAATCAGAAAAATAAAGAATACAAAACCTTCTCGACAAAGAAAAAGAGGAGATGAGTTTTGGTTTTAATTTTCTTTTTTTAATTATTAGTTAATAAAACAATGGCGTCGAACTACAATGTTAAAAATAGAGGACATGGGCATTCTATGAATTGTTGGGTCAGGTGCATAAGGAGGAAAACGAATCGGAGAATCTGAACACCTAATATCTCTATAATTAATAATAATCAATTTATTATGATGTTAATGAGACATGTGTCATGAGAAACTAATAAAATATTTATAAAGAAAAATTTGTGAGAAAATAATAAAATATACAAATTCATGCCGTTGGATTTGTTTTCAACTTCGATCACAGACGATATTTACAAAAAGCGCATGTGAACAACCACAACGTTGATTTATCTACTCCTAGATAAATACGGACCATTCTTTATTTAGCCTAACTTAGCAAAACCTTGTTTATCTAATCACCACCACAAAACCACCTGACACCACTTTCTCCCTACCACCGCTGTCGCCTACCCCCGCAGGCCGCTTGGCATGCTTTTTAATTTTTATTCACAAACGTGATTGTAAAGTTTAGATTGAACAAAACTAAGTCGTCAATTAATTTATTCTATTATTTTTTAGTTGTTGTTATTATATTCTCTTTTATATTGTAATAAATTTTATTTTAATACTAAAAACCGTGATTTATACGATGTGATATCATAGTTATCAGAGGTACCATTTGGGTGGCCCAACAGTCATTATATTGTCCTACCCTGCTGGTATCATCCGCAAAATGATTGTTATATGTCCTTATCAATCGTGCTGTAAACACCCTACTAAATATTTCACATTACGATGTTACCTGAATTGTGAGCACATAACTAATATTGTCCACTACCACTAATCAACACCCACCCAAATAAAAACTACCCGCCATTCATCACTAATATTTTTTTTTATTTTCAGCATATATATCAATTTAGTTTGATATGCCCGTTGTCATAGCTAGTTAGTACAAGTTAACGAAGATATGTATTTGTTAGACTAATTAATGAGACCTAATTAACAAAACACTTATAATTGTTAAGTTGAACAAATTATGACCTAGATTTATCTCATTTCTAGACAATAGTGATCACTTTTTATGTAGGCTAACTTAGCCAAACTGTGTTATGTATTCTTGACAAGGAACATTGACTACTTTAGCGTCTTGGAAATAAGAAATAACTTGGTTTTGTGATGGGTTTAGATATACCTTGGCATCCGGGACTAAGATAAGGGTTCCCCTCATAACCTTTAATACAAGTACAATCGATATCCAGATTCGCCTTGCTACACTCAAAGTGTTGTGTCTGCATGCATAAGTTGTATAGTTTTCTTTGCTTGAGAACACGTCTTATCCCTATCTCCCAATCAAAGACCACTGCTTGCAGTGTTTTGATTTTATTAGAGGGACTATCTAGGCTCGGAAGATCCGGCTTCTAGCCGAATGTATAATTTCCTTGTTGATCCAAGAATGCATAACTACAAGGATTGAAAGACCAAACTTTGGTTTGGTTTTCAACACTATGAACTTGTGCCATAAATATTTTGAGCCCCTTGGGGATGTTTGTCTCACAACATCCATTACACCCATTACAAGAGCCTCCTACCACTTTGTCCCTACTGGAACATGTAGAGAAACATTTATTTAGTTCACTCATACGATCAGACCCCATCCTCCATGGAGAACCATACGAGTCGCATCCAATCACATAGCATTTGTTTTTTAAATGAGAGAATGTGAATGCACTAAAATTAAACTCGAAAAAAGAAGAACTACTCGCACCAGGCACCAACATCTGCTTCCTAGATTCATCGAAACGCCTATTTTGGCTCCTACAATAATTTCAAAGATATCGATATCTTGAGAAC